>JAKEPQ010000782.1:1200000-1517015 GCA_024500445.1 Entomyzon cyanotis | reverse complement strand
ACGGTGCAGAGCTGCCCAGACGGTGCAGAGCTGCCCAGACGATGCAGGCCCTGCCCAGACGATCCAGGCCCTGCCCAGACCATCCAGCCCTGCCCGGACCATCCAGCCCTGCCCAGACGATCCCGCCCTGCCCGGACCATCCCGGCGCTGCCCTCACGACGCCATCCCGCCCCCGCAGCCCTCAGGGCGGGAGGATGAACGGAGGAGCCTGAGGGGAGGGCGGATGGCATGGCGGGAGGCCTTGCTTTCATTTGTCTTTGTTTCCTAACGTCCCCAGCTGTTTGAAGTGGGAAGAAAGGACTTTTCCTCAGTGCACTCTGTCTGCCTGGATGTGCGGCAGCGATGGGGCTGGGCTGGCAGCAGGTGGGCACAGCCCGAGCTCCTGGCATTTCGGGCTCCCTGTGGCAGCAAGACGCTGCGCTAGAACTTATAAATCCACTGAATGAACACCTCAGTGACTAGGCACCCCCGCTTTGGGGTGAAGACAAGGCAGGGAATTGATCGCAGTGTGCCTGTGACCCTCCCCAGTTTGCATTCTGATGCAAGCCCAGAGAGCCCAGCCTGTGCAAAGCACTTTGGAACAGAAACAAGCACATTCTGGCAGCGTCCTGCAGGAAGGCAGCAATGGCAACAGGAATCTGCCTGAAGCTAAAACTCCCTCAAATGCATGTGTTGTGGACTTAGAGTTCCCATCGGCAGCTGGTGATTTCCACCTAGGCTAACTCAGGCATAGGCAGAGAGGCGAAGGCACTGGAACTGGAGAGCTGTCCTTTCTGAACACAATGCCTTCCTTTCGCAGGCCTTGCGTTGGGAAGCCTGTGCTCAGGGGTGCCTTGGAACAGGACTTTTCCTCTTTGGAACCCCTGGAAATCACCAGCAACGCCATGGGCCGCATGGCCCATAAAGAGGAGAAGGATCTCTCCCCAAGTGTGCCCTAAAAGTGTCTGCAGGAGATTTCCTAGGAAAAGTTGCTGAGTACTCTTGGAGCTTTCTAAATATTTCCAAATCAAACTCCCCCTGCAGTCAATGATAGCAGAGATGTGCCCTGTGAGTGTTAAACCCGGCAGGAAAAAGAAGTGTTACTCTGTAACCTGTTTAATGTTCAGAGGAGCAAATCCTGTTGCTCCTTCTTAACTGTGGGTTTCCTTCTAAAATACAAACTTGCTATGCTCATTTTGCTTTCAAGTACTGATGTTCCTATCTTTATTAAGATAAAGTAGGTGCACCAAGAACAAAATATCAAAATACTTTATTTTTTTTTTTTCTCACCTAGCAAACGCTGTGTCTCCTTGCTTTAGCTACATGTTACGGGCCTTCAAATTGCCTGGAAAGAACATATTTATGGCACCAAAGCGATTTTAGTGATCTTTTCTGTGCAGCTTAAATTCTGCCATGTATTACAGTCCTCGGTTGTTCCAAACGTAAGCATTTTACCTCTCACAGGCCTTTTTCTTTCCTTTTTTTTTTTTTTTTTTTTTTTCCCCCAGCACTTTAGAGTAGAACCAGCTCTCTTTTTCATTTGTTCAAATGATTTGGGCTGAATTGAAGGTACTTCTGAGTTGTTTGGGGAGACGGGTGATTGGCATGGTGCTTTCACATGGTGTGGATATTGGGCCAGGGACAGGCAGTGCGGAGAAAACAAAAAACAGAAGGGAACCAGAAAGATTCAGAAATTTGAAGACATTCTCCGGGCCCACACTCCTGCCAGGCTTCCGATTGTCAGTGTAAACATGTAGGTGTTTTGAGTCTTCCAAATGACTGGAAAGAACACAGAGAGCTGGAGAAGTCTGGCCTCTGCAGTCCCTCTGCACCACGAGGCTGGGCAGAAGGACTCGTTTATCGCAGAGGTGCTCCCAGTCTCAGCACACTGCCAGCCCAGGCAGCTGAGTGCTCTGCAGGGACACGGTGAGAAGAGATTTCCCTCGAACCCACACCTCCCTGTGCTGGCTTTGGCTGGGGCAGAGTGCATTTTCCTCCCCAAGGCTGCTGTGGGGCTGTGTCAGGATCTGTGCTGGAAACAGTGTTGGCAACACAGGGATCTGGGGAGGCAGCGTTAGAAACACAGGGATGTGCTCACACAGAGCCAAGGCCTTTCCTGCTGCTCAGTAGCGAAGGGGACACCAGAACTGGCAGGGAACACGGGCAGGACAGGTGAGCCAAGGCAAATTCCAGACACTATTGTATCATGCTCAGCAGGAGAAAGCAAGCAGCCAGCAGTTCCTTTGCAGTGAGGGCCTTCGCTCCAGGGTGAAAGTGCAGCATCGGCAGGAAGGAGGCAGAGCGCTGAGCTGCTCTATTGGACTGGCAGCCAACCTGCGGCAGGAGTAGTGCAGGTGGAATTCTTTTCTTTTCATCCTATGGGCAGTCTCCGATTTTCACCTGGAGCCGGAGAAGGAAACAGCAAGAGCCCTGGCGACGAGGGCACGCCACCGGGCTCGGCCCCGCCGCCCCCGCTGCCCACCCCGAATACAGTGAAGAAGAAGAAGAAGAAGAGGCAGCTAAAAGCGGCCGTGCCTTTGGCGTGGCTGCGGGAGCAAGAGATGCTCCGGGACTCCGCTCACGCCCCGGAGCTCACGCAGCGGCCGGTGCTGGCCCGGGGCGCGCGGGGGCCAGCGGGGAACGGACAGAGCGGGAACGGACGAACGGACACGCGGACAAACGGTCCCTCCCGGCCGTTCAGCGGCAGCAGCGGCGGCGGCAGCAGCGGCGGCAGCGGCGGCGGCAGCGGCGGCAGCGGCGGCAGCGGCGGCGGCAGCGGCGGCGGCAGCGGCAAAAAAGCAGCTAGTCTGCAGACCCTCGGCGATCCCGCTCTCTTTCCTGCTCTCCCTCCCCCGGCGTCGCGCACCCTGTCCCGGCGTCGCGCACCCTCGCCGCTTTCCCGGGCTTGCTCTTCCCCCTCCCTTTCGCGGGCTCCCTCTCCCCCTGCCGGGCGGGGCCATGCGCCCGGCCCGCCCCCGGCCCCGGCCGGGGCTGCCCCCTTCCCGCCCCCGGGCGGTGCGCCGCGCTCTCGGCTCCGCCCGGCTGTCACTGGCATGGCTGTGGCGCTGCTGGGCGGGCCTCAGTGGCCATGGCTGGGGCAGCATCGCCTGTCCCTGGCTCCGCCTGTGCGGGCGGGGGCCCCGGCGGCGGCCCCGGCTGTTCCGGCCCCAAGCCCTGCGGCGGCCCCGGCTGTCCCGGCCCCGAGCCCAGCGGCGGCCCCGGCCCCGAGCCCAGCGGCGGCCCCGGCCCCTCCCGGGGCCCGAGGAGGACACAGGCGGCGCGGCCGCTCCCGCCGCCTCGGCCGCGGCTTCCCCGGCCCGAGCTCCGCCGCTCGGCAGCGCGGCTGCCGGCCCCGAGCCGCCGCTGCCCCGTTGCGAGGGGGATGCCCGGCCCGGGGCGTCGGAGGCCGCGGGTGGCCCCGGGCCGGAGGCTGAGAGCCGCTTCTCGCCCGCAGGGACCACGCAGGAGGCCCTGCTGGAGCGCTACCGGGTGGGCTCGCTCCTGGGCAAAGGTGGTTTCGGCCGCGTGTACGCAGCGACACGCGTGGCGGACGGCGCCCCGGTGAGTGGCGGGGCTGGCGGCGGGCGGAGGAGGAGGAGGAGGGTGGGGCTCGGCAGGGCGGGCGGCGAGCTGATGCCGCTGCTGCCCTTGGTTCGCAGGTGGCCATGAAATGTGTGTCGCGGAGCCGCGTCCGTCACTGGGCCGAGCTGGTGAGTGAGCCGTTGGGGCCAGCGGGAGAAAGCGGGGCGTGCCGGGTCCGTGGGGATAAGCCGGGGCCCGGCAGGCTGCAAGGCGCCAGGACGCCTGCAGGGAGGGAAGGATGGAGGGAGGGAGGGAGGGGGAGCGGGAGCGGGAGCGTGGGCTCAGCGGAGGACGCAGAGCATCCCGGGCTGGCTGAGGGAATCATTGCGGAGCCCCGGCACGGCATCAGCCCCGCTGACGGCACGGTGCTTCTCCCGCAGCCCGACGGCACCAGCGCACCCCTGGAGATAGCCCTGATGAGCAAGGTGTCCACGGGGTGCCCCAACATCATCCGGTTGTTGGAGTGGGCTGAGCTCTCCACCTGCATCTGGATGGTGATGGAGCGCCCGGAGCAGTCCCAGGACCTCTCCCGCTTCATTCGGGCACGGGGCTTCCTGTCCGAGGAGGTGGCGCGGGAGCTGTTCCAGCAGGTCCTGGTGGCTGTGTGGCACTGCACCATCTGCGGGGTCCTGCACAGGGATATCAAGCCGGAGAACATCGTCATCGACCTGTGCACGGGAGAGGCCAAGCTCATTGACTTTGGCTGTGGCACCTATCTCCAGGAGGCAGCGTACACCACCTTTGCAGGTGAGCCCAGCCAGGGCTTTGCTCCCACTCCCAGCATCTCGTGGGCCAGCATGTCAGGGCCCAAGCTTGGGCCTTCCCAGGGCTTCCGCTGCCCTCTTGCAAGCCCCGTGGCTTCTTGTACGAGCCCAAGTTCGTGCACGAGTCCCAGGTGCTGCTGGCGAGAAGGCAGCGGCTCGCCCGGCGTGCCCAGGGATGCTGGGGCGAGGCTCTGGGGGCAGGCAGCGTTGCCCTGATGGACTGCGTGTGCATTCCGTAGGAACACCGGCCTACAGCCCCCCGGAATGGAAGGACCTCGGCTGGTACCACGGCGAGCCAGCTACCGTCTGGTCCCTGGGCATCGTGCTACACCAGATGGTCTGCGGGAGGCACCCGTTCAGCAGGGGCCGAAGTACCAGCTGGGGCCAGCTCCCGCTGCCAGAACGGCTCTCTCCAGGTGCATCCTCATGTCTGCGGCACGGGGGGGAAGAGCAGCGCTGGGAGACAGCGGCGGGCTCATGAGCATCCCGCTCTGGCAGCTGCTGAGGAGGTGGCACACGTCCCGCTCTCCTCCCAAAGAGAGAGTGCATGGGGAAGCTTAGGCTTAGCTCTGAGCGTATCCGGCACAGCCTGGGCATCGTGCTCAGGAATGGTGGGGCAAAGCGGGCAGGAGCCTTCTCCAGCTGACTGGCGCTTTCTGCTTCCTCTCCGCAGACTGCCAAGAGCTCATCCGGCGGTGTTTATCCGTGCACTCCATGGACAGGCCGTCCTTGGAAGACCTGTTCTGTGATCCTTGGGTGCAGGATATTCATCAGCCGTAGAAGAAGGGAGAGAGCCTCACAGCCCCTTGGATCCATTGGCCTGGTAAGCGGCAGCTCCACACAAATCCCTTGGCAATAAAAGTCCGAGGAACGCAGCCTTTTTTGTCATGCCCGTGTCACGGAGCAGGGGCCGTGGGATGGGAAGACGCAGCTCTCGTGCTGGAGCTGAGCTGCTCTTGCCAGCACTGCTGGCCACCACGCAAGCTGCTTTTGCTTGTCCTGCTTGGCGCACTTCAGCTGGGGCCCTGGGCAGAACACTGACAGCCTGGTCTCTCCCACCCCCAGGGAAGAAGGAGCCCCCGGAGGAGCTGCACCAGGTGGGGCTGCTGCTGGAGACACGGAGGACGACGTGGAGGATGACAAGATCTCCCTCGAGCTGGCCCCCGGTAAGCTGAAGACGATGCACTGGGATTCGGGCACCTGCTTCAGAGCCAGGCTCCACAGCCAACGTGCAGATGAGTCCGCAGCCATGGGGATGCTCCCACACGTGGGCATTGCACGGGCTGGCTGGGCACCGAAGGCTCCCTGCCCGCTCTGCTGGGGCAGGTGCAGCTCATTCTTCAGTGGGCTGCCAAGCTGCTTTTTGGCTGTGCTGGATCCCCAATGGGAACAGCAGCCCAGGCCCTAGCAACAGCCCCCAGCAGGCAGCGTGCCCTTGGCTGGGGCTGGGGCTGGAGCTGGGGCAGCCAGCCCGACACAAACAATGCCCCACGGGGGGAGCAGAGGTGGCTGGGCCTCCCGAAACCGTGCGCTTTGGGCCGCTTTGGTTCTCGGGCACGGAAGGGCTCGGGCTACTCCCCTGCCCTTGCTTGCTTTGGGTTCCTATGATTTTTGAGGGGCGGTGCAGGGGGCAAGGAAGGGAGAAAGCATGGGTTTCCCTCCCCCGTGGGTGGGTTTGTCCCTGGCATGTAGGGCTTGGGCCTTCCTCAAGCCCCCGACAGAGATGAGATTTTACCTTTCTCCTTGTTTCCCCTTTTTTTCAGTGTCTGTAATCTCTTTTCACTTCTTTGTTTGTTTTTTTCTAAAGGAAGCGTTCCAGGCGGTGTCCAGTCGGGGTCGGGCAGTGCTCGGGAGCAGCTGCGGCGTGGATCGGACGTGCCCTGCGAGAAGGCCGAGGACGTCGACTGGGACCTGCTTTTCCTCCCCGCGAGGTGGATGGCGTGAGGTGGGTCCCCGTGCTGTTGGCACGGCTGGGCTAAGGGCGTCTGGGAGATGGCAGCGAGCAGGGCGGCATCCCGCTGCGGGCAGCTGCCCAGGAGGTGGACGTGCCACGGCTGGCTGCGGGCGCTGGCACACGTCCTGCCCTGCCGCTCTCCTCCCGAAGGCGGCGATGCCGGACGGGCAGCTTTGGGCGGCGCGCCGAGCTCGGCCAGCGTGGCCTGGCCACGGCGGGCCCTTGGCACGAGGGCGGCAGGAGCCTTCAGCTGACGGGCGCTTGGTGCTTCCTCTCCTTCCAGCCGAGCTCCAGCGCGGACACTGATGCTGCTCCGGGCTCCGCCGGGGCTCTGCTGCGGGGCCGGAAGAGGCCGAGGAAGAAAGGGTGCCAGCCGCAGCAGAGACCTGCTCGCTCATTTCAGCGCGGCGGCTGAAATTTGCAGAGCGTCCACCTGCAAGGGGAAACACGACACCCCCCAAAAAATAAACTTGTTCAATACTTTCTGAAATGGAATCAATCTGCCATGGCCCCAAATGCTAGTTTTCAGCTGCCTCAAGCTGTATCTCGGCTCTTCTCGGGTTATAGGTGATGATTCTCAATGACGCGCTCGGCCAACGCCGCCGGCAGCTGGCATTTAGGATTACTCTCGGTTAGGGACTGGAAAAAGAAGGTTGAATTTTTTAGCAATGAAGAAAGGTGAGTAGGAAACCAGCTGGCTGTGCTAAGGGTCACAAATAAGGGGTTGAATGCTTGGAAGAAAGGACAGGCACATAGAGTTGCTGGTCCTTTGCGGCAGAAGTGAGATTGCCTTAATCTCTGGACATGGCTCAAGTCTGGCGTGTTTGCGTTTTCTAAGGCCAGGTTGTACCAAGCTTTCCCTGGGAAAGCAAACACTAAAGTATTTGTTCAAACACTCCTCTACTCCGCGTGCTGGTAGGACCTTGCCCCAGCTGTGGCCTGGGCTGGGGTTAATTTTTTTTCCCAGGGGCTGTTTTAGGGCTGTGTTTGGCTTTGCGCTGAACACAGGGCTGATGCCATAGAGATGTTTTTGTTCTTGCAGAGCTTACCCAGAGCCAAGGCCTTTCCTGCCCCTCACATGGTGATCCCAGGGATATCCCAGACCATGTCACTTTGTGCTCAGGATATACAGTGGGGGGGAAGAAGGAGGAAGGGGGGATGTTTGGAGGGATGGGTTTTGTCTTCCCAAGTCACCGTTCCGTGGGATGGGGCCCTGCTCTCCTGGAGGTGCTGAACAGCTGCCCAGCCTTGGGAAGGGCTGAAGGAATTCCTTCTTTTGTTTTGCTTGTGTGGTGCCTTTTGCTTTCCCTGTTCAAGTGCCTTGATCTCAACCCACTCCAGATTTTACCCTCCCAGCTCTCTCCCTGATGCCACTGGTGGGGAGTGACTGAGGGGCTGGGAGGTGCTGCCTGGGTTGAACCAAGACACCAATTGTCCGGGCTTTGCTTTGCAATATTTCAGAGCAAGTGTGTGTTTCGTTCCCCTCAAGGAGAGTAACAAAAATTTCCCAGCAGCTTCTAAGAGATAGAAATGCCAAACATATTTAAAGGGTTTATGGAAAACTTTAAAAAACATGCATGACAATGAGCCTGGAAGTCACAGATGCTTATTTTACTCAATGCTTAATAGGTACTCAATTTATTTAAGCATTTACTCAATGCTTAAGAGAGCTCTTGTGATTTACTGTGAAGAAATATTCAGGGATCCCTTAGAGTGCTCTGCTCTTCCTAACTTGCTTCACTGGGTTCTTCTTCTACTTTTACATGTTTATAATTTGAAAGTTGTAAAATAGAATTCTGTGTTGTCTTTTGGAGAGGTAAATCCAACTCGTCTTCCATTCTGACTTTCAAGAAATTTCAGTGTCAGAGTTTGTGAATGACAGGAAATTCACTGTCATTCAAATAGCCTGAAGAATTAATTGTTAAATTAAATTAATACTGGAGGGTGTGACATGCAGCCTCATTCAGAGTCATCATTTGTAGATGGCACACATTAAATCCTTATATTGAAAGATTTTAAGATCCCACTATTACATTTGAGAGGAATCTCCTGTTCCAGAGTCATGACAAAATTCTAACAGATGTAAGTACATCAAATGTTATCCTTTGGAACTCTAAGCAGGATGGAAATGACTTCTCCACGCTGATGTGAAATGGTTCAGAGTAGTTTGTAGAACCAGAGAATCGTGGAAGCCCAGAACGGTTTGGCTTGGGAGGGACCTTGAAGCCCATCCAGTGCCACCCCCTGCCATGGGCAGGGACACCTTCCACTATGCCAGGCTGCTCCAAGCCCCAGTGTCCAACCTGGCCTTGGACACTTGCAGGGATCCAGGGGCAGCCACAGCTTCTCTGGGCACCCTGTGCCAGGGCCTCCCCACCCTCCCAGGGAGCAAGTCCTTCCCAAGAGCCCATCCAAAGCCTCCGAAATGGGAGTATTCACCATCACTTCCTCTTGCAATTTCCCAGTTTCAAATGGAGCTGTGTGAGCGTTTCAGCCTTTTTTGAAATTGTATTCCAACAGCTCATCTCTAGAGTTCTTTCCTTTGCCTCCTGAACCGTGGGAGTTGTCCTCTGTTTTATTTTGCATTCTAAAGGGGCAAATGATGGGATTCTCAACTATGGTGGAAGGAAAACCTTCTTCCCAATGAGCCCAGTATTTGCACACCACCGTTCTTGACCCTAAACTTGGGGTTGCACATGTTCCATGTGCAAGAGCCTCTGCATTTTTCAGTGGGGCCTCTATCCTGATTTGAGAAGGGAATTCTCTGCTGAGTGTGCAATTATCAGAGTTAATAGACACCAAAAAAAGAGTTTTTTGGACAGCAAAAGGATTTTTTGGAATAGTTTCCACAAGCATTTCTACCTTCTAATTATTTACAAACAAATTTCAGCCTGCAGTGATGCCTTCTAGAACTTTACAGCTGTGCATGATGTGCAAACACAGTTTTTTAAAGCTGTGGCACATGCACTGATTGCTTTTGCAGTCCCTGATGTGTCCCTGCGGGAGGCTGTGTGACAGCTCTGTCACCGCCCTCTTTGCACACTGCTGTCCCAGCCGGTCCCAGCCGCTTTGCAGCTGGTTCGGAGCCCCCTAGCCCGCCGCTGTCCTGGGGCTGCTGGGGAGTGGCCCGTGGGGACAGCAGCGCGTTGCAGGCTGCTTTGTGACGTGTGGCTGCGTGTGCCCAGAGCCCATTGTGACACCTGGGGACGCGGCCTGAGCGGGAGGCTATAAAAGGGCACCAAATGGCTGGGGGTGCTCACTGCCAGGGGAGCAGCTCCGTCTGGAGACAGCATCTCCCCGGGCGAGGGTAGCATCGGAGCGGCTCCAAGATGTCCACGGACAAGGAGATGAGCAGCGACGTGCAGCCCAAGAAGAAGTGGCGGATGTTTGGCAGAAGGCAGAAGGTGAGGGATGGGCTAGCAGGCAGCTGCCTCGGGGCTCGGGGGCGGGCTTGCGGGCACGGAGGGAGCTGCTGTGCCAGGGGGGCCGTTTGCACCGCAGAGGGCCAGCTGGTCCTCATCCTTCTCCTGCTCCGTGCAGCTGTCCAACTGCGAGTCACGGGCAGCCCCGCAGGAAGGCGAGGAGCACCGTGACTGCCGTGCTGCCTCTGTGGCGCAGGCAGCAGCAGCAGAGAGCCGGGCAGCCCCGCACAGCCCCAGGGGCCGCGGCCAGGCTCTGCTGCGCTCGCTGCGGCGCGGCTGCCGTGCCATCCTGAGCGGGATGGCGGCCGTGATCCGGCGACGCGGCCAGCAGCCGGGGACACGGCGGCCCCCGCGTCAGGGCACGGGGACAGGGACGGCAGCAGCAGCACCCCCGCCCTGGGGCCGGAGAGGCGGGCAGCTGCCCCGCACAGCCCCTGCTGCCCCCCCAGCCCGGAGCCCGGCCAGCTGGAAGCTCTGGGTGGGCAGAGGGCAGGGGCAGCAGCGGGGGCTGCCGTGACTGACAGCGTCAGAGATTGAGGAAAGGGCCTGTGCCATCCTCGATGAAGACTGGCAAGTGGGCAGCCCCGAAGAGCTGTCCCAAGAGGAAGAAGGAACAGAGCTAGCCAGTCTAGTGAAGAAGACAGACCTCCTTTGAGGCCAAGAGATGCCTGGGCAGAGCACGGGAAGCTTCATCCATGAACAGGCACAGGCCAAGGCCCAGCTCTGCCCAGCAGAGCCCCTCACAGGGGGGAAAAGGCCTCCACTGCAGACCCAGTTAAGGACCAGTGCCCCCCAGCCCCTTTCCCAGCCAGCTGGGAGATCTCCCTGGGCAGGGGGCAGGGGCAGAAGCAGAGCCATGCCTGTCAGAGGCACCAGCTGAGGAGGGGTCCAGCTCAGACGAGCTCAGGTCGGTGTGCAGTTTGCCAGGGCTGGGCACAGAGTGGGCAGAGATCACACATCTGAGCTGGAGCAGCAGAGGAGAGAACCTCAGGGTCCCTCCCAGGTGAGGCATGGCCTGAAGATGAGGAGCCGAGCAGCAGGTCTGAGGAAGAGAGTGGCTCAGGCTCCTTCCCGTGCAGGTCATGGGCTGAAGACACAGACTTGAGCTGGAGCAGTGAGGAGAGTAGAGAGTGGCTCAGGGTCTCTCCCATTCGAGGCCTGGGCCGAAGACACAGACCTGAGTGGGAGCATTGACGAGGACAGTGGCTCTGTGTCCCTCCCAAGTGACTTGTGGTCGCAAAGCAGCGACCCAGCCTGGAGGCCTGAGGACGAAGAGTGCCTCAGGGTCCCTCCCGTGGGACTTTCCAGATGGCACCTGGGGACAGCAATTCCTGGAGTGGGACAGGCGGTTGTTTGAGCGCTTGAAACGCCTGTGCCCACCGTGGCGTGGCTGTCCCCGAGTGGCGGCTGTCCCACTTCAGGAGGGCGCTCAGGGCTCTCCAGGCGTTTGGGAGCCTCAGACGCCTCAATCCAGTGCTCCAGCCAGAGGAGCCATCCCACCATGGCTCCGTGGCGATGCCAATGGTGCAACACCCACAGAGGCATGAGCACTGGAATGAGCTCTGGAACGCTCTGTCCTTCCTCTCCTTTGCTCCATGTGTGTTTGTGGCCAGCCCCTGAGCCAGGCCCTGCAGAAAGTGGATGTGTTGGCTGGAGGATCTGCAGTGCCTTTGCATTGTCCCAGGCATCCCTCACAGCTCTTGGCATGCGACTGGCAGGCTTGGGATGGAGAGGTTCCCTTCCCCAAAAAATCTGGTTCAAAGGCACCTTCACCACTCTGGCAAGGCCCCAACCAAAGAACCTGCTTCTCCTTCTTTGTGACATGGATGTGACCAGGAAGCAAGACGTGCCAAAGCAAGTGCCAAAGCAAGTCAGGGTTCTGGTCTGAGTAACCAAACCCTGACATTGGCAGTGACATTTTCAATGACCTGGACAAGACGATTGAAGGCACCCTCAGTCATTCTGCAGATGCCACCAAGTTGGGTGGCAATGTCCATCTGCTGCAGGGCCAGGAGGCTCAAGACTGAGGTGCCATTGTAGTTGCTGCCTCAAGAATTTGAGGAGCAAAAGTAAGAGCATTTAATAGATTTAAATTCTGTAGGTTAAAATAGATGTAGATGTTAGTAGAGCTGTCTTCTAGAATTTAAGATAATGGGATAAAGGCAATCCCATGCCTTCTATTCCTGTTTAATTAAGAAATTACAAAAGGATTGATAAATTATTAATAAAAATAACTAAATAACTAAATAAATGCAATAAAATTAAACCCTATTAACTAAATTAACAAATTAATTAATTAAACAAGGTAAAGAGTTCTGAAGGTTTAAACTAGACATTAGTTGGTAAAGAAGAGTTCTAGGGAGCTCGTTTTTTTCTGATAGATAATATTATTTAGCATTTGGCCTGGAATATGTTCCTCTGGAATATGTTCCTCAGGCACCTGAGCTGTAGCTCTTGCTCAGTTAGAACAGGTTCCACAAGATGCTTTTATTGAAATAAAATGATGGAATTGACAAATCAGAAGTGCTTGTTGTTTTCATTGTGCCGTAGTCCCCCATTGATTTGGGGGAAACTGCTGAAGGCCAAAGCCTTTTGGTCTCTGGGGCGTTGCAGTGTGTGCTGTGTGGGGCAGAGGAGAAAGGCGCTGCCTGGGGCGGGAGGGATGCAGGGACACCAAGTGCTTGTGACTTGTGCCACAAGGCCTTGGTCTGATGCAAGAGCTCCTTTTCTTGCCTCCACTTCTCCTCCTAGAGAGCTGCCCTGGTGCAGAGATCATTCTGTAGGATCTCTGCAGGGAGGAGAGCTCTCAGCCATGCCAAGGAGATTTTCCAGAACTCTCTGTTCTGCAGGCCAGCAGCTGCCAGGCTGTTTTGTGGAACTCGTTGTGAGGCACACGGGGATTTTCCTGCCAGGACATTGGATCCCACTGGCTGTGTCAGGTGCCTGCAGAGGAGCTGCAGCACTCAAACGCATTTGCAAATGCAGCTCTTGCAGCCTGGCTGAAAATCTCCTGAGACAAGGAGCCTGAGAGGACACGTGCTTGGCCACACGCATTGTGCAGCTGAAAGCTCCAGGATGCCACAACGTGCCACGCTGGACACTGCCTGGCATTGGGGTTGATAGCAAAGCAGATGCTTGCTTTGTCTTTGCAGTCTCCGGCTGCTGCTCCCTCCCAGGTGAGCAATTCCCAGGAGATAGATGTGTGCAGAGCTGCCTGCGCTCCCTGAGCAGGCCTGGCAGGAGCTGCAGCACACGGGGTGGCAACCCAGCCTGGCGAGGCTGTGAATCTCTTGGTGCTCCCACAGAGGGGACTGCTGGGGGCTGAAAGGCTCCGTGTTTGCCAGGGGGTTCCAAAGGGAAAGGGAAGATCCTCCCGAGCTCAGGCCAAGGGCAGCTGCAGCCCACTGAGGTGGGTGCTGAGCACCTCACAGCTGCAATCCTTCATTCCCATGCATTTCCCAGCCTGGTCCATATGCCCAGTTTCCTGTGGCCAACAGGAGCTCCTGTATTTATAATCTGAATGTCCTCCACGTCACCAGAGGTTTTGCAGATGAAGCAGAGCATCCTGTTCAGTCTCACCACTGCTCCTCCTTTTCAGCTCCCTGCCTTGCCTGGAGCTCTTGCCTGAGGCATCCTTCCAATCAGCTGTGACAAACTGGAGTGAAGCCAAGCACCAGCCAGGCTGCCTTTATTACTCTGGGCTTCAATTCCTCTGCTGATTTGGTGTCGTGGCAGTGTCCTGACTCTGCTGGGCCCTGGCTGGCAGCAACCTCTCTGCTCGGTTTCTCTGGAGCACTTGGTGTGGAAGGTGTAAGTCGTGTAAGGCAGGTGGCCAGTACAGATTCCTGAACACAGGGGTGGAACAGAGAAGCAAATGAAGTGCCACAGAAGTGGCTCAAGCAGTTTAGATTGATGTAAATTATTACTTTTTACATCATATCTCTGTAGCTTACAGGGACAAACACAAAACCGGGGATGAAATATCAAGAGTGAATTTATTTTCATCATTGCGCCAAGCAGGGGATCCCTGAAGCAGCACCCAGGCAGAGGCACATGGGGGAGGACATGAGAACATTCCCAAACATGCTGCTCTCCCCCCTGTTTATCAGGGTTCTTCACGGCCATATTTTGCTACTGTATGCTTGGATTTTTCCCACAGCAGGGCAGCAGTCTCCTTTCCTCTAGGTCTCTCTGCAGGTGACAAAAACACTTTAGTTTGTTGAGTCTTCAAAATAAAGTTTAATGATTTTGCATGAAGAAAGAGTCACTGAAAAAAGCAGGATATCTGTTAAATACCTTTTTTTTTTTTTTTTTTTTTTTGTGGTTGCCCAGCGTATACAAGGGAACTCCACAAAACCAGACCAGTGGCACCATACACACCTTTAGTTCAATAGACATTTCAGCTGGAGCACTGAAATGAGCTCTGGAATGCCCTCTCCTTCCTCATCTGACTTGATGAGGAAAGAATTCCCTCAGGAAGCAGACACGAGCTGCCCCAGTGCTGTGGATGCTGTCAGCCCCAGCCTGGGGGCTGAGGGAAGGTGGATGATGCTTTTGCCATGCATCTCCTCTCCGGCAGGAATTTTCATTTTTCCCAATCACACACCTTGATGAGGTTTCTCACCAGTTCTATATATTTGGGAGATCACCATGTTCCCAAAGAGCAGATAGTGGGTGTGTTTGGGAGGGAGCTGGGGGCTACCAGGGGGATCCAGTGTTGCCATGGGGATCCAGGCACAGCCCAGACAATCCAGGGGCTTCCCAGCAAATCCCGGCACTGCCCGAGACGATGCAGAGCTGCCCAGACAATGCAGAGCTGCCCAGACGATGCAGAGCTGCCCAGACGGTGCAGAGCTGCCCAGACGATGCAGGCCCTGCCCAGACGATCCAGGCCCTGCCCAGACGATCCAGGCCCTGCCCAGACCATCCAGCCCTGCCCGGACCATCCAGCCCTGCCCAGACGATCCAGCCCTGCCCGGACCATCCCGGCGCTGCCCTCACGACGCCATCCCGCCCCCGCAGCCCTCAGGGCAGGAGGATGAACGGAGGAGCCTGAGGGGAGGGTGGATGGCATGGCCGGAGGCCTTGCTTTCATTTGTCTTTGTTTCCTAACGTCCACACCTGTTTGCAGTGGGAAGAAAGGACTTTTCCTCAGTGCACTCTGTCTGCCGGGATGTGCGGCAGCGACCTGGGGCTGGGCTGGCAGCAGGTGGGCACAGCCCGAGCTCCTGGCATTTCGGGCTCCCTGTGGCAGCAAGACACTGCACTAGAACTTATAAATCCATTGAATGAACACCTCAGTGACTAAGCACCACCGCTTTGGGGTGAAGACAAGGCAGGGAATTGATCCCAGGGTGGCTGTGACCCTCCCCAGTTTGCATTCTGATGCAAGCCCAGAGAGCCCAGCCTGTGCAAAGCACTTTGGAACAGAAACAAGCACCTTCTGCCAGCGTCCTGCAGGAAGGCAGCAGTGGCAACAGGAATCTGCCTGAAGCTAAAACTCCCTGAAATGCATGTGTTGTGGACTTTGAGTCCCCATGGGCAGCTGGTGATTTCCACCTAGGCTAACTCAGGCGTAGGCAGAGAGGCGAAGGCACTGGAACTGGAGAACTGTCCTTTCTTAACACAATGCCTTCCTTTCGCAGGCCTTGCCTTGGGAAGCCTGTGCTCAGGGGTGCCTTGGAACAGGACTTTTCCTCTTTGGAACCCCTGGAAATCACCAGCAATGCCATGGGCCGCATGGCCCATAAAGAGGAGAAGGATCTCTCCCCAAGTGTGCCCTAAAAGTGTCTGCAGGAGAATTCTTAGGAAAAGCTGCTGAGTACTCCTGGAGCTTTCTAAATATTTCCAAATCAAACTCACCCTGCAGTCAATGATAGCAGAGATGTGCCCTGTGAGTATTAAACCCGGCAGGAAAAAGAAGTGTTACTCTGTAACCTGTTTAATGTTCAGAGAAGCAAATCCTGTTGTTCCTTCTTAACTGTGTGTTTCCTTCTAAAATACAAACTTGCTATGCTCATTTTGCTTTCAAGTACTGATGTTACTATGTCTATTAAGATAAAGTAGGTGCACTAAGAATAAAATATCAGAATACTTTATTTTCTTTTTTTCTCTCCTAGCAAATGCTGTGTCTCCTTGCTTTAGCTACATATTATAGGCCTGAAAATTGCCTGGAAAGACCATATTTATGGCACCAAAGCGATTTTAGTGATCTTTTCTGTGCAGCTTAAATTCTGCCATGTATAACAGTCCTCAGTTGTTCCAAACTTAAACATTTTACCTCTCACAGGCTTCTTTTTCTTTCCTTTTTTTTTTTTTTTTTTTTCCCCCCAGCCCCCACTGTAAGAGTAGAACCAGCTCTCTTTTTCATTTGTTTAAATGATTTGGGCTGAATTGAAGGTACTTCTGTGTTGTATGGGGAGACGGGTGATTGGCATGGTGCTTTCACATGGTGTGGATATTGGGCCAGGGACAGGCTGTGCAGAGAAAACAAAAAACAGAAGGGAACCAGAAAGATTCAGAAATTTGAAGACATTCTCCGGGCCCACACTCCTGCCAGGCTTCCAATTGTCAGTGTAAACATGTAGGTGTTTTGAGTCTTCCAAATGACTGGAAAGAACACAGAGAGCTGGAGAAGTCTGGGCTCTGCAGTCCCTCTGCACTACGAGGCTGGGCAGAAGGACTCGTTTATCCCAGAGGTGCTCCCAGTCTCAGCTCACTGCCAGCCCAGACAGCTGAGTGCTCTGCAGGGACACGGTGAGAAGAGATTTCCCTCGAAGCCACACCTCCCTGTGCTGGCTTTGGCTGGGGCAGAGTGCATTTTCCTCCCCAAGGCTGCTGGGGGGCTGTGTCGGGATCTGTGCTGGAAACAGTGTTGGCAACACAGGGATCTGGGGAGGCAGCGTTAGAAACACAGGGATGTGCTCACACAGAGCCAAGAGCCTTTCCTGCTGCTCAGTAGCGAAGGGGACACCAGGAATTGGCAGGGGACACGGGCAGGACAGGTGAGCCAAGGCAAATTGCAGACACTATTGTATCATGCTCAGCAGGAGAAAGCAAGCAGCCAGCAGTTACTTTGCAGCGGGGGCCTTTGCTCCAGGGTGAAAGTGCAGCATTGGCAGGAAGGAGGCAGAGCGCTGAGAGCTGAGCTGCTCTATTGGAGTGGCAGCCAACCTGCGGCAGGAGTAGTGCAGGTGGAATTCTTTTCTTTTCATCCTATGGGCAGTCTCCGATTTTCACCTGGAGCCGGAGAAGGAAACAGCAAGAGCCCTGGTGACGAGGGCACGGCGCCGGGCTCGGCCCCGCCGCCCCCGCTGCCCACCCTGAATATAGTGAAGAAGAAGAAGAAGAAGAGGCAGCTAAAAGCGGCCGTGGCTTTGGCGTGGCTGCGGGAGCAAGAGATGCTCCGGGACTCCGCTCACGCCCCGGAGCTCACGCAGCGGCCGGTGCTGGCCCGGGGCGCGCGGGGGCCAGCGGGGAACGGACAGAGCGGGAACGGACGAACGGACACGCGGACAAACGGTCCCTCCCGGCCGTTCAGCGGCAGCAGCGGCGGCGGCAGCAGCGGCGGCAGCGGCGGCGGCAGCGGCGGCGGCAGCGGCGGCAGCGGCGGCGGCGGCAGCGGCGGCGGCAGCGGCAAAAAGCAGCGAGTTCTGCAGACCCTCGCGATCCCTGCTCTCTTTCCTGCTCTCCCTCCCCCGGCGTCGCGCACCCTGTCCCGGCGTCGCGCACCCTCCCCGCTTTCCCGGGCTTGCTCTTCCCCCTCCCTTTCGCGGGCTCCCTCTCCCCCTGCCGGGCGGGGCCATGCGCCCGGCCCGCCCCCGGCCCCGGCCGGGGCTGCCCCCTTCCCGCCCCCGGGCGGCCCGCCGCGCTCTCGGCTCCGCCCGGCTGTCGCTGGCATGGCTGTGGCGCTGCTGGGCGGGCCTCAGTGGCCATGGCTGGGGCAGCATCGCCTGTCCCTGGCTCCGCCTGTGCGGGCGGGGGCCCCGGCGGCGGCCCCGGCAGTTCCGGCCCCAAGCCCTGCGGCGGCCCCGGCTGTCCCCCCCCCCCCCCGCCCCGAGCCCGCGGCGGCCCCGGCCCCTCCCGGGGCCCGAGGAGGACACACGCGGCGCGGCCGCTCCCGCCGCCTCGGCCGCGGCTTCCCCGGCCCGAGCTCCGCCGCTCGGCAGCGCGGCCGCCGGCCCCGAGCCGCCGCTGCCCCGTTGCGAGGGGGATGCCCGGCCCGGGGCGGGGGGGTCGGAGGCCGCGGGTGGCCCCGGGCCGGAGGCTGAGAGCCGCTTCTCGCCCGCAGGGACGACGCAGGAGGCCCTGCTGGAGCGCTACCGGGTGGGCTCGCTGCTGGGCAAAGGCGGTTTCGGCAGCGTGTACGCAGCGACACGCGTGGCGGACGGCGCCCCGGTGAGTGGCGGGGCTGGCGGCGGGCGGAGGAGGAGGAGGAGGGTGGGGCTCGGCAGGGCGGACGGCGAGCTCATGCCGCTGCTCCCCTTGGCTCGCAGGTGGCCATGAAGTGTGTGTCCCTGAGCCGCATCCGGCATTGGGCCGAGCTGGTGAGTGAGCCATTGGGGCCAGCGGGAGAAAGCGGGGCGTGCCGGGTCCGTGGGGATAAGCCGGGGCCCGGCAGGCTGCAAGGCGCCAGGACGCCTGCAGGGAGGGAAGGATGGAGGGAGGGAGGGAGGGGGAGCGGGAGCGGGAGCGTGGGCTCAGCGGAGGACGCAGAGCATCCCGGGCTGGCTGAGGGCATCATTGCGGAGCCCCGGCACGGCATCAGCCCCGCTGACGGCACGGTGCTCCTCCCGCAGCCCGACGGCACCAGCGCACCCCTGGAGATAGTCCTGCTGAGCAAGGTGTCCACGGGGTGCCCCAGCATCATCCAGTTGTTGGAGTGGGCTGAGCTCTCCACCTGCATCTGGATGGTGATGGAGCGCCCGGAGCAGTCCCAGGACCTCTCCCGCTTCATTCGGGCACGGGGCTTCCTGTCCGAGGAGGTGGCGCGGGAGCTGTTCCAGCAGGTCCTGGAGGCTGTGTGGCACTGCACCATCTGCGGGGTCCTGCACAGGGACATCAAACCAGAGAACATCATCATCGACCTGTGCACGGGAGAGGCCAAGCTGATTGACTTTGGCTGTGGCACCTATCTCCAGGAGGCAGCATACACCAGCTTTGCAGGTGAGCCCAGCCAGGGCTTTGCTCCCACTCCCAGCATCTCGTGGCCCAGCATGTCAGGGCCCAAGCTTGGGCCTTCCCAGGGCTTCCCAGGGCTGCCCTCTTGCAAGCCCAGTGGCTTCTTGTACGAGCCCAAGTTTGTGCACGAGTCCCAGGTGCTGCTGGCGAGAAGGCAGCGGCTCGCCCGGCGTGCCCAGGGATGCTGGGGCGAGGCTCTGGGGGCAGGCAGCGTTGCCCTGATGGACTGCGTGTGTATTCCGTAGGAACAGCAGCCTACAGCCCCCCGGAATGGAAGGACCTCGGCTGGTACTACGGCGAGCCAGCTACCGTCTGGTCCCTGGGCATCGTGTTGCACCAGATGGTCTGCGGGAGGCACCCGTTCAGCAGGGGCCGAAGTATCAGCTGGGGCCAGCTCCCGCTGCCAGAACGGCTCTCTCCAGGTGCATCCTCATGTCTGCGGCACGGGGGGGAAGAGCAGCGCTGGGAGACAGCGGCGGGCTCATGAGCATCCCGCTCTGGCAGCTGCTGAGGAGGTGGCACACGTCCCGCTCTCCTCCCAGGGAGAGAATGCATGGGGAAGCTTAGGCTTAGCTCTGAGCGTATCCGGCATAGCCTGGGCATCGTGCTCAGGAATGGTGGGGCAAAGCGGACAGGAGCCTTCTCCAACTGACTGGCGCTTTCTGCTTCCTCTCCGCAGACTGCCAAGAGCTCATCCGGTGGTGTTTATCCGTGCACTCCATGGACAGGCCGTCCTTGGAAGACCTGTTCGGTGATCCTTGGGTGCAGGATATTCATCAGCCGTAGAAGAAGGGAGAGAGCCACACAGCCCATTGGATCCATTGGCCTGGTAAGTGGCAGCTCCACACAAATCCCTTGGCAATAAAAATCCAAGGAACGCAGCCTTTTTTGTCATGCCCGTGTCACGCAGCAGGGGCCATGGGATGGGAACACGCAGCTCTCTCATGTGCTGGAGCTGAGCTGCTCTTGCCAGCACTGCTGGCCACCACACAAGCTGCTTTTGCTTGTCCTGCTTGGCGCACTTCAGCTGGGGCCCTGGGCAGAACACTGACAGCCTGGTCTCTCCCACCCCCAGGGAAGAAGGAGCCCCCGGAGGAGCTGCACCAGGTGGGGCTGCTGCTGGAGACACGGAGGACGACGTGGAGGATGACAAGATCTCCCTCGAGCTGGCCCCCGGTAAGCTGAAGACGATGCACTGGGATTCGGGCACCTGCTTCAGAGCCAGGCTCCACAGCCAACGTGCAGATGAGTCCACAGCCAGGGGGATGCTCCCACACGTGGGCATTGCACGGCCTGGCTGGGCACCGAAGGCTCCCTGCCCGCTCTGCTGGGGCAGGTGCAGCTCATTCTTCAGTGGGCTGCCAAGCTGATTTTTGGCTGGGCTGGATCCCAAATGGGAGCAGCAGCCCCAGGCCCTAGCAACAGCCCCCAGCAGGCAGCGTGCCCTTGGCTGGGGCTGGGGCTGGAGCTGGGGGCAGCCAGCCCGAGCACAAACAAAGCCCCATGGGGGGAGCAGAGGTGGCTGGGACTCCAGAAGCCGTGCAGCTTGCCGCTTTGGTTCTCGGGCACGGAAGGGCTTGGGCTGCTCCCCTGCCCTTGTTTGCCTTGGGTTCCCATGATTTTGGAGGGGCGGTGCAGGGGGCAAGGAAGGGAGAAAGCATGGGTTTCCCTCCCGTCCGTGGGTGGGTTTGTCCCTGGCATGGAGGGGTCGGGCCTTCCTCAAGCCCCCGACAGAGATGAGATTTTACCTTTCTCCTTGTTTCCACCTTTTTTCGTGTCTGTAATCTCATTTCACTTCTTGCTGTTTGTTTTTTCTAAAGGAAGCGCTCTCAGCTGGTGTCTGGTCGGGGTGGGGCAGTGCTCGGGAGCAGCTGCGGAGTGGCTCGGATGTGCCCTGGGAGAAGGCCGAGGACGTCCACTGGGAGCAGCTTTTCCTCCAGCAGCGAGGTGGATGGCGTGAGGTGGGTCCCCGTGCTGTTGGCAGGGCTGGGCTGAGGGCGTCTGGGGAGATGGCAGCGAGCAGGGGGGCATCCCGCTGCGGGCAGCTGCCCAGGAGGTGGACGTGCCATGGCTGGCTGCGGGCGCTGGGCACATGTCCTGCCCTCCCGCTCTCCTCCCGAAGGCGGCGATGCCGGATGGGCAGGTTTGGGCGGCGCGCTGAGCTCAGCCAGCATGGCCTGGGCACGGGGGGTCCTTGGGACAAGGGGGGCAGGAGCCTTCAGCTGACGGGCGCTTGGTGGTTCCTCTCCTTCCAGCCGGGCTCCAGCGCGGACACTGAGGCTGCTCCGGGCTCTGCCAGGGCTCTGCTGCGGGGCCGGAAGAGGCCGAGGAAGAAAGGGTGCCAGCCGCAGCAGAGACCTGCTCGCTCATTTCAGCGCGGCGGCTGAAATTTGCAGAGCGTCCACCTGCAAGGGGAAACACGACACCCCCCAAAAAATAAACTTGTTCAATACTTTCTGAAATGGAATCAATCTGCCATGGCCCCAAATGCTAGTTTTCAGCTGCCTCAAGCTGTATCTCGGCTCTTCTCGGGTTATAGGTGATGATTCTCAATGACGCGCTCGGCCAACGCCGCCGGCAGCTGGCATTTAGGATTACTCTCGGTTAGGGACTGGAAAAAGAAGGTTGAATTTTTTAGCAATGAAGAAAGGTGAGTAGGAAACCAGCTGGCTGTGCTAAGGGTCACAAATAAGGGGTTGAATGCTTGGAAGAAAGGACAGGCACATAGAGTTGCTGGTCCTTTGCGGCAGAAGTGAGATTGCCTTAATCTCTGGACATGGCTCAAGTCTGGCGTGTTTGCGTTTTCTAAGGCCAGGTTGTACCAAGCTTTCCCTGGGAAAGCAAACACTAAAGTATTTGTTCAAACACTCCTCTACTCCGCGTGCTGGTAGGACCTTGCCCCAGCTGTGGCCTGGGCTGGGGTTAATTTTTTTTCCCAGGGGCTGTTTTAGGGCTGTGTTTGGCTTTGCGCTGAACACAGGGCTGATGCCATAGAGATGTTTTTGTTCTTGCAGAGCTTACCCAGAGCCAAGGCCTTTCCTGCCCCTCACATGGTGATCCCAGGGATATCCCAGACCATGTCACTTTGTGCTCAGGATATACAGTGGGGGGGAAGAAGGAGGAAGGGGGGATGTTTGGAGGGATGGGTTTTGTCTTCCCAAGTCACCGTTCCGTGGGATGGGGCCCTGCTCTCCTGGAGGTGCTGAACAGCTGCCCAGCCTTGGGAAGGGCTGAAGGAATTCCTTCTTTTGTTTTGCTTGTGTGGTGCCTTTTGCTTTCCCTGTTCAAGTGCCTTGATCTCAACCCACTCCAGATTTTACCCTCCCAGCTCTCTCCCTGATGCCACTGGTGGAGAGTGACTGAGGGGCTGGGAGGTGCTGCCTGGGTTGAACCAAGACACCAATTGTCCGTGCTTTGCTTTGCAATATTGCACAACAAGTGTGTGTTTCGTTCCCCTCGAGGAGAGTAACAAAAGTTTCCCGGGAGCTTCTAAGAGATAGAAATGCCCAACATATTTAAAGTGTTTATGGGAAACTTTAAAAAACATGCATGACAATGAGCCTGGAAGTCACAGGTGCTTATTTACTCAATGCGTAATAGGTAGCTCTTGTGATTTACTGTGAAGAAATATTCAGGGATCCCTTAGAGAGCTCTGCTCTTCCTAACTTGCTTCACTGGCTTCTTCTTCTACTTTTACATGTTTATAATTTGAAAATTATAAAATAGAATTCTGTGTTGTCTTTCGGAGAGGTAAATCCAACTCGTCTTCCATTCTGACTTTCAAGAAATTTCCGTGTCAGAGTTTGTGAATGACAGTAAATTCACTGTCCTTCAAATAGCCTTTGTTAAATTAATACTGGAGGGTGTGACACGCAGCCTCGTTCAGAGCCATCATTTGTAGATGACACACATTAAATCCTTATATTTAAAGATTTTAAGATCCCACTATTACATTTGAGAGGAATCTCCTGTTCCAGAGTCATGACAAAATTCTAACAGATGTCAGTAGATGAGATGTTGTCCTTTGGAACTCTAAGCACGATGGACATGACTTCTCCATGCTGATGTGAAATGGTTCAGAGTAGTTTGTAGAACCAGAGAATCGTGGAAGCCCAGAACGGTTTGCCTTGGGAGGGACCTTGAAGCCCACGCAGTGCCACCCCCTGCCATGGGCAGGGACACCTTCCACTATGGCAGGCTGCTCCAAGCCCCAGTGTCCAGCCTGGCCTTGGACACTTGCAGGGATCCAGGGGCAGCCACAGCTTCTCTGGGCACCCTGTGCCAGGGCCTCCCCACCCTCCCAGGGAGCAAGTCCTTCCCAAGAGCCCATGCAAAGCCTCCGAAATGGGAGTATTCGCCATCACTTCCTCTTGCAATTTCCCAGTTTCAAATGGAGCTGTGTGAGCGTTTCAGCCTTTTTTGAAATTGTATTCCAACAGCTCATCTCTAGAGTTCTTTCCTTTGCCTCCTGAACCGTGTGAGTTGTCCTCTCTTTTATTCTGCATTCTAAAGGGGCAAATGACGGGATTCTCAACTATGGTGGAAGGAAAACCTTCTTCCCAATGAGCCCGGTATTTGCACACCACCGTTCTTGACCCTAAACTTGGTTCCGTGTGCAAGAGCCTCTGCATTTTTCAGTGGGGCCTCTATCCTGATTTGAGAAGGGAATTCTCTGCTGAGTGTGCAATTATCAGAGTTAATAGACACCAAAAAAAGATTTTTTGGCCAGCAAAAGGATTTTTTTGGAACAGTTTCCACAAGCATTTCTACCTTCTAATTATTTCCAAACAAATTTCAGCCTGCAGCGATGCCTTCTAGAACTTTACAGCTGGGCATGATGTGCAAGCAGAGTTTTTTAAAGCTGTGGCACGTGCACTGATTGCTTTTGCAGTCCCTGATTTGTCCCTGCGGGAGGCTGTGTGACAGCTCTGTCACCGCCCTCTTTGCACACTGCTGTCCCAGCCGGTCGCAGCCGCTTTGCAGCTGGTTCGGAGCCCCCTAGCCCGCCGCTGTCCTGGGGCTGCCGGGGAGTGGCCCGTGGGGACAGCAGCGCGTTGCAGGCTCCTTTGTGACGTGTGGCTGCGTGTGCCCAGAGCCCATTGTGACGCCTGGGGACGCGGCCTGAGCGGGAGGCTATAAAAGGGCACCAAATGGCTGGGGGTGCTCACTGCCAGGGGAGCAGCTCCGTCTGGAGACAGCATCTCCCCGGGCGAGGGTAGCATCGGAGCGGCTCCAAGATGTCCACGGACAAGGAGATGAGCAGCGACGTGCAGCCCGAGAAGAAGTGGCGCATGTTTGGCAGAAGGCAGAAGGTGAGGGATGGGCTAGCAGGCAGCTGCCTCGGGGCTCGGGGGCGGGCTTGCGGGCACGGAGGGAGCTGCTGTGCCAGGGGGGCCGTTTGCACGGCAGAGGGCCAGCTGGTCCTCATCCTTCTCCTGCTCCGTGCAGCTGTCCAACTGCGAGTCACGGGCAGCCCCGCAGGAAGGCGAGGAGCACCGTGACTGCCGTGCTGCGTCTGTGGCGCGGGCGGCAGCAGCAGGGAGCCGGGCAGCCCCGCACAGCCCCAGGGGCCGCGGCCAGGCTCTGCTGCGCTCGCTGCGGCGCGGCTGCCGTGCCATCGTGAGCGGCATGGCGGCCGTGATCCGGCGACGCGGCCAGCAGCCGGGGACACGGCGGCCCCTGCGTCGGGGCACGGGGACAGGGACGGCAGCAGCAGCAGCCCCCGCCCTGGGGCCGGAGAGGCGGGCAGCTGCCCCGCACAGCCCCTGCTGCCCCCCCAGCCCGGAGCCCGGCCAGCTGGAAGCTCTGGGTGGGCAGAGGGCAGGGGCAGCAGCGGGGGCTGCCGTGACTGCAGCGTCAGACATTGGGGAAAGGGCCTGTGCCATCCTCGATGAAGACTGGGAAGTGGGCAGCCCCGAAGAGCTGTCCCAAGAGGAAGAAGGAACAGAGTCTAGCCAGTCTAGTGAAGAAGACAGACCTCCTTTGAGGCCAAGAGATGCCTGGGCAGAGCACGGGGAGCTTCAGCCGTGCACAGGCACAGGCCAAGCCCCAGCTCTGCCCAGCAGAGCCCCTCACAGGGGGGAAGAGGCCTCCAATGCAGACCCGGTTAAGGACCAGTGCCCCCCCAGCCCCTCTCCCAGCCAGCTGGGAGATCTCCCTAGGCAGGGGGCAGGGGCAGAAGCAGAGCCATGCCCGTCAGAGGCACCAGCTGAGGAGGGGTCCAGCTCCGACGAGCTCAGATCGGTGTGCAGTTTGCCAGGGCTGGGCACAGCGTGGGCAGAGATCTCCCATCTGAGCTGGAGCAGCGAGGAGAGCACCTCAGGGTCCCTCCCAGGTGAGGCATGGCCTGAAGATGAGGAGCCGAGCAGCAGGTCTGAGGAAGAGAGTGGCTCAGGCTCCTTCCCGTGCAGGTCATGGGCTGAAAACACACACTTGAGCTGGAGCACTGAGGAGAGTAGCTCAGGGTCCCTCCTAGGTGGGTCATTGGCCGAAGACGCAAAGGTGAGCAGCAGGACTGGAGAAGAGAGTGGCTCAGGGTCTCTCCCATTCGAGGCCTGGGCCGAAGACACAGACCTGAGTGGCAGCATTGATGAGGACAGTGGCTCTGTGTCCCTGCCAAGTGACTTGTGGTCGCAAAGCAGTGACCCAGCCTGGAGACCTGAGGACGAGAGTTCCTCAGGGTCCCTCCCGTGGGACTCTCCAGATGGCACCTGGGGACAGCAATTCCTGGAGTGGGACAGGCAGTCGTTCGAGGGCTTGAAACGCCTGTGCCCACCCGTGGCTGTCCCCGAGCGGCGGCCGTCCCACTTCAGGAGGGCGCTCAGGGCTCTGCGCAGGGCGTTCGGGAGCCTCGGACGTTTCAATCCAGTGCTCCAGCCATAGGAGCCGTCCCACCATGGCTCCGTGGCGACGCCGATGGTGCGACACCCACAGAGGCATGAGCACTGGAATGAGCTCTGGAACGCTCCGTCCTTCCTCTCCTTTGCTCCATGTGTGTTTGTGGCCAGCCCCTGAGCCAGGCCCTGCAGAAAGTGGATGTGTTGGCTGGAGGATCTGCAGTGCCTTTGCATTGTCCCGGGCATCCCTCACAGCTCTTCGCATCCGACTGGCAGCCTTGGGATGGAGAGGTTCCCTTCCCCAAAAAATCTGGTTCACAGGCACCTTCACCACTCTGGCAAGGCCCCAACCGAAGAACCTGCTTCTCCTTCTTTGTGACATGGACGTGACCAGGAAGCAAGACGTGCCAAAGCAAGGGCCAAAGCAAGTCAGGGTTCTGGTCTGAGTAACCAAACCCTGACTTTGGCAGTGACATTTTCAATGATCTGGACAAGACGACTGAAGGCACCCTCAGTCATTCTGCAGGTGCCACCAAGTTGGGTGGCAATGTCCATCTGCTGCAGGGCCAGGAGGCTCATGACTGAGGTGCCATTGTAGTTGCTGCCTCAAGAATTTGAGGAGCAAAAGTAAGAGCATTTAATAGATTTAAATTCCGTAGGTTAAAATAGATGTAGCTATTAGTAGAGCTGTCTTCTAGAATTTAAGATAATGGGATAAAGGCAATCCCATGCCTTCTATTCCTGTTTAATTAAGAAATTACAAAAGGATTGATAAATTATTAATAACAATAACTAAATAACTAAATAAATGCAATAAAATTAAACCCTATTAACTAAATTAAAATAATTAAGTAAACAAGGTAAAGAGTTCTGAAGATTTAAACTAGACATTACTTGGTAAAGAAGAGTTCTTGGGAGCTTGTTTTTTTCTGATGGATAATATTATTCAGCACTTGGCCTGGAATATGTTCCTCTGGAATATGTTCCTCAGGCACTTGAGCCGTAGCTCTTGCTCGGTTAGAACAGGTTCCACAAGTTGCTTTTATGGAAATAAAATGATGGAATTGACAAATCAGAAGCGCTTGTTGTTTTCATTGCGCCGTAGTCCCCCATTGATTTGGGGGAAACTGCTGAAGGCCGAAGCCTTTTGGTCTCTGGGGCGTTGCAGTGTGTGCTGTGTGGGGCAGAGGAGAAAGGCGCTGCCTGGGGCGGGAGGGATGCAGGGACACCAAGTGCTTGTGACTTGTGCCACGAGGCCTTGGTCTGATGCAAGAGCTCCTTTTCTTGCCTCCACTTCTCCTCCTAGAGAGCTGCCCTGGTGCAGAGATCATTCTGTAGGATCTCTGCAGGGAGGAGAGCTCTCAGCCATGCCAAGGAGATTTTCCAGAACTCTCTGTTCTGCGGGCCAGCAGCTGCCAGGCTGTTTTGTGGAACTCGTTGTGAGGCACACGGGGATTTTCCTGCCAGGACGTTGGATCCCACTGGCTGTGTCAGGTGCCTGCAGAGGAGCTGCAGCACTCAAACGCATTTGCAAACGCAGCTCTTGCAGCCTGGCTGAAAATCTCCCGAGGCAAGGAGCCTGAGAGGACACGTGCTTGGCCACCCGCGTTGTGCAGCTGAAAGCTCCGGGACGCCACAACGTGCCGCGCTGGACGCTGCCTGGCATTGGGGTTGATAGCAAAGCAGATGCTTGCTTTGTCTTTGCAGTCTCCGGCTGCTGCTCCCTCCCAGGTGAGCAATTGCCAGGAGAGAGATGTGTGCAGAGCTGCCTGCGCTCCCTGAGCAGGCCTGGCAGGAGCTGCAGCACACGGGGTGGCAAGCCAGCCTGGCGAGGCTGCGAATCTCTCGGTGCTCCCACAGAGGGGACTGCTGGGGGCTGAAAGGCTCCGTGTTTGCCGGGGGCTTCCACAGGGAAAGGGAAGATCCTCCCGAGCTCAGGCCAAGGGCAGCTGCAGCCCACTCAGGTGGCTGCTGAGCACCTCACGGCACCAGTCTGGTGGTAAGGAGCTTAGCCATGGTATCCCAGAATAGTTTGGGTTGGAAAGAACTTCTAAGCCCATGCAGTGCCACCCCCTGCCATGGGCAGGGACACCTTCCACTATCGCAGGCTGCTCCAAGCCCCAGTGTCCAGCCTGGCCTTGGACACTTGCAGGGATCCAGGGGCAGCACAGCTTCTCTGGGCACCCTGTGCCAGGGCCTCCCCACCCTCCCGGGGAACAATTCCATCCCAATATCCAACCTAAATTTCCCCTCTTTCAATTTGAACTCATTGCTCCTTGTCCTGTCAATACAGCTTATGATGAAATTTTGTGGTCAACTAAAAGCCCAGTTCAGATTCCATACACCTGTTGAAAGCCTTGAGCTACCAAAATGCCCTGTTTAGGAACCCCAAGAACCATTTTATATTTTTTACCCAACTGATCATAAAATAGTAGGAAGTAGGTGGGTATTTGATAATTATGTAGGTGTTCACTGGAATCATGGAATCATTAAGGTGGGAAAAGACTTTAAGATAACCAAATCCAAATCTTCATTCCAGCACCACCCCCATGTTCATCATTAAACCTATTCTCCAAGTGCCAAGGAGATCTGATCTGTCCCTATCCCCTGCAGAATGAGTTCCGTTTAATTTTGGAGTCTGTATAAGAAATCAAATCAGGTCATGATCGTCCCATGCAGGTTCCCCACCTTTGCCACTAGCTTTCCACTTGGGGTATTTCCACACCTAAGGACCACCAAAAAATTAATGTCTCGATGGCTTTGCTGTAAAAAACAGCAAGAATTTGATTGTTTTGATTATCCTTTTGTTAAAAAAGGAATCCAAACCAGAAAACAGTGCAGCACAAAGGATGTGCTCTCGCTTTTTAACTTCCCCTAGAATTTACATGGAATATTAAAGAATGAAAAGTTTTGATAATTTATGTTCTTGACAAAGGTTGTAACAAGAACAAGAAATGGGAGAAACTAATTCTTCATATGGGAAACAGTAAAATTATAATTCACATAATCGTTGCCTTAGATTTTAATTTTCTGGTTCCCTTGGGCTCCACAGTAGGAGAAACTGAAGGAACTCACAGAAGAATTAAAAAGGAATTTATATCTGTGAAAAAACTGACTCATAAATAGTTATAGATTATATTGCAAGTTCTCATCAGACCGGTTAAAACCAAAGCAGAGAGCCTAATTTAGCTTGTCAGAGGCTTTTAATAATGATCCTTTCAATTAAAAATCCAATAAATACATAATGGAAAACTTGTATTGTTTTCAGTAAACAAAACTGTGAAGAGAGCTGATGGAAAAATAATATGCCAACCAAATCTCTTCTCTTCCATCTGTTTTCTCTCCAGTTTTACTCAGATTTGAGCTAAAAGGCCGAAATAAAAAGCATGACCACCCCACCATTATCCCCAAGAGTCAGGGAAATCTGGCTCCCTGCCTCCAGGTAACAGGGATGTGGGAATGTGTTCATGCCAATACCCAGCAGCCACAGCACACAAAGCTCAGATACTCTGCCTCTTGTTTCAAAAAATGTGGGTTTTAGTGCTGGGAAGCTCTGTTAGGGCAGCATTTCTGTACTCGCACTACACACATTTCACTTGCTCTGCAATCCATTGATGTGGAAGAAGGGAAGGGGGTGAAAAGAAATCAGTGAAACAACACCCAGAGTGAGACAACAGCTTGGAAATCCTATATCAGAAAGCCTTATCTTTGTCACTCTCTTCCCCACACCAAAAAACCCCACAATCATTACCCAAAAACTGTTAGGGTTGTTCAGCCCCTTTCCCAATCACAGCCTGCAGTTTCCCAGTGGAATGAAGCACTGCTCACCTCAAGGGACATTCCTGTTACTTGCTGTCTCTCAAAGAGTATCTTGGCAGCATCCCAAGGAAACTCAAAGTAGACACATCTTGCTGTGGGGCATTTTCACAAGTGCTCTACCATGAAGTGATGCTTTGCCCACATCTTAGGGAGCTTGGTTTCATCAGAAAGCAAAAGTTAAAAAAAAAAAAAAAAAAAAGGAAGTGATAATGGAGAAAGGGCAGATTTCTATTTTATTCTTATAAAGAACCAGATTCCTAGGCATTTTTAAAAAGAAAGAATTTTATTTACTTGAAAATTCATTCATCTATTTTCAAGAAAGAGTAGATCAGAGGGATGGAACAGCCTTCGTCTCCTCCCTGTCCTCTTCATCACAGTCTGTCAGTTTGTCCCTTGCTGGGGACAGACACCTCCTGCACCTATGGTGCTGCCTGATGGAAACAAACCCAGTCAGGAGCACTGGAGAAAATACAGAAAATGTTAATTTCTTGCACAAAGAGAATGAGGATTTTTGGTGGGAGGGCAGATTTCTGGATAAAAATGTGTTTTTCTCTTTCACACTCGAGCTACCTGGGAAAACAGAAAAAGAGAATAATTTAGTTCTGTCTTTACCAAATTTTCTTCTGTTTTTGCCGGAGGTTCCTGATGGTGCCTCTGCTTTTTCCATGTCTTTTTAGTAAACCAGCAGAGTTTGCAATGTGTTTTAGTGTGTGTTGGATATACCCACACTCTGTGAGATTTCACATGACCTCACACAGCTGAACCCATATTTCTGTACCTTATTGCACAGCACCTTATATGCATGAAAAGCATGTTTTTCCCATGTTCTTCACAGGCATAGACAGGCTAAAGCAGAGGGGGTTGGGCACAGCAGTTCCCTGCAGCTTTCTCTGTCTCTCCAAGAAAACACAGAGCTCATCTCCCTCTTCCCACCAAAATCTGCAGCAAACCTTAATTTTCTGCCCAACAGCCCAGCTGAAAAATGTGCTTTCTGCAACACTGTTGTGCTTAAACAGTACTAAGAATCAACTGTAATTAAAATAGAATAAAGGAAGGGCACCAATACAGAGCTAAGAAAGCAAATCCAATACAGAGCTAAGAAAGCTAGGAAAGTGTTTTTCCAGAATACTGAGGTGTGTTTACCTCAATATTCACCTGAAAGATTGTCTCCTGCCCAGAGCAAAGTCAGTGGGTGTTACCTGAGGAACTGTAGGCAATAATTTTTAGTATTTTATTTTTATTCCAGACAGGATGGTTTGCCTTCAGCTGTGGACTTCTACACCCTTCATCCTCGAGGCTAAATATCAACACCAACAAAAAGAATGAAGCTGATACACCAGACTTACAAGAATCAGCCTGATTAGGCCATTATTTCTACAGCATCCAAGTAGAGATTGGAATTATTTTCTGCAATACTTAAAAAACCAATTCTTCTTCATGTTTCAATTTGCACTGATACAAAAATACTTTTTTTTTTTTAAGAAAGAAAACCCACCTTATAACTATTTTCCTACTTCAAACAAATCCTTTTATCTAAGGGTGAGCCCAGGTTATTACTTGAGATTGTTTGCATAAAATCTCATTAGCCTATTGATTCTCCTTCTAACACCTTAGGTAGTACTTCATTACCATGCAAATAAAGACAGGCTTTTTACATGTACCTTAATGCAGCGCTGATTATGCTCCTTTCATAGCATGGGCAACAAAGCACTTTAATGAAAGTCATCAATAATTGTTCAACAGGTGAAAGAGATTAGAATCAAACAGGGCCTTTCTTATCAGCAGGAGCCTCCTTTTCCCCTCCAAAACACAAATTTGGCTGATTACCATCCTCAGGGATCTGCAAGGCTCCCAGTTTCATCTTTTCCTCCCACAGACAGACACAATGCACTGCAGGGTGAAAGATTCTGGAATTCAGAGTGAAATCCCGGACCCAAAGGAAGCAGTGGGGCTTCCAGTGCTGCCTTCTTCCCCCAAATCCCAGCCCCGTCCTTCCAGCCAGTCCGAGTGATGGCTCTGCAGCACCACCTCAGTTGGAATTTAAACAGTTTTGATGTGGAAGGTCCCTGCTTTAATGTGACACACGGCTTGTGAGAAACAGTAACACAGAATCATAAAGTCATGGAATGGTTTGGGTTGGACAGGACCTTGAAGACCACCCCCTGCCATGGGTAGGGACACCTTCCACTATCCCAGGCTGCTCCAACCCCCATCCAACCTGGCTTTGGACACTTCCAGGGGTGGGGCAGCCACAGCTTCTCTGGTTTGGATGATCTTTAAGATCCCATCCAATGCAAAGCATTCTGTGATTCTGGAAAGTTGTATTTGCAATACAGTGGCTCCAAATCTATGATAGTTTTACCCATAACTGCCCTGCAGGATGTCAGCAGAGGATCTCTGGGACTCCTCTTGGGACAGAGATGAAAGTGCAGAAGCTCCAGCAGGGAATGTTTGTTGGCAGACAGCTTCTGTTGGGATAGAACCACAGAACCCCAGAACATCCTGAGTGGGAGGGAGCCCACAGGGATCATCCAGTCCAACCCCAGCCCTGCACAGACACCCCAACAATGCCACCCTGTGCATCCCTGGCAGTGCTGTCCAAACACTCCCTGAGCTCTGGCAGCCTCAGGCTGTGCCCATTCCCTGGGGAGCCTGGGCAGTGCCCAGCACCCTCTGGGGAAGAACTTTCCCTGATCTCCAGCCTCACCCTGTCCTGGCACAGCTCCAGCCACTCTTGCCCAAAGGAACCTATTTTTTTCACAAAGAGCTCAGCAGAGATCTTGGTAAGTAGCAGGAAGGAAAACAGATAGGAAGAGGGAAAAAAAATAAATCCACAAAGCAGATTTGAAAGCCAGCAAAATGGAACTGGCTTCACTGGAGCAAAAATGTCTTGAGAGAAAGCCCAGCATGAAGCAGTAACCCACTCCACCTGACTGAGCAGGGATTTTATTGCTTCTCCTTTTGTGTGATCACACCCAGGTGCTGCCATTTCAGACACCGTGGACACCACTGATAGAGGCAGGGACTACTAATGGGGTGAAATTTGTGCAGAGCCAAAAATCAAAATCTCATCTTCTTCAACTCAGTCTGCATAAGAAACCAAGGAGAGCTGGCTACAAAACCTGCTGGGGTGATAATGCAAAACCTACACGTGACCAAGGTCCTCAGGAAGGGGGACAGGCTGATCTCTGCTCCCTGTGACAGGGACAGAACCCAGGGAACTGCTGGAGCTGTGCCAGGGCAGGTCAGGCTGGAGATCAGGGAAAGTTCTTCCCCCAGAGGGTGCTGGGCACTGCCCAGGCTCCCCAGGGAATGGGCACAGCCTGAGGCTGCCAGAGCTCCAGGAGTGTTTGGACAGCACTGCCAGGGATGCACAGGGTGGCATTGTTGGGGTGTCTGTGCAGGGCTGGGGTTGGACTGGATGATCCCTGTGGTTCCCTTCCTGCTCTGGATATTCTGTGATTCCATGAATCAGGAGCAGAGGTGTGCATAGAAGTAATACAGGGGTGCAATAAAAGTGCTGGAAGCAGCTTCCAGCACTTTTTCCTTAACATGCACAAATGCAGGCACAGAGCAGCAGCAGCAGCAGCACTGGAAAATGTGGCTGTGAGAGAGGCAGCAAAAGACACATCTTTTTGAGCAGAATGCTAGCTGGAGAAAAAAAAATTGATTAAAAAAAGTCAAAAAACCAACCTACAATTTTAAGTGAAGGAAACACTTCCTACCTTTTTTCACAAAGTTAAGGGCAGTGGAGCCTCCCATGTAGGCAGACAGGACTTGGATGTTAAATTCTCCTGCAAAAAAAGAACCTGTAAGAAACTATCGAGTAACCAGCCAAATAAAGGAAAGGAAATTTCACTTCAGTGTGCATACAGTTTAGAATGAATTTGGCCCAATTTCTGTAGCAATTGTGAGCTGAAAGCCAGAGTTTTGCTATAATTCAGTTAGATTACTATTGTTGGCTTCCTTTTCATTAGTTTTCCTGAGAAGCAATAGAAAAACCCAATGATCTATTATCAAAAAGTCCAGCAAGGCGGGGAGGAAAAGGGGGGAATACATGAAATAACAAGATATTTAGGTGTTCTGAGCCGAACCTCCTATTAGAAGTGAAGTGTTTACTGCACAGGCAAGTTTTACTCCATGGCCAAGAAATAGCAAGCAAAGGAGCAAAAAAAAGAAATATGTAAGAAATTCTGTTCTGTCTTGTCAAAAGCAAAGCAAATTAATTGTGTAAGTATACATGTAATACTAATGATATTATACAGGTGAAGCAAAACCAAATAATGTATCCCACTGACTGAAAATGCCTGCTTCAGTTATCAGCATTCCAGTCACAACTGCCACGATTTCCACTTGTGCTGTCAGAACACAGAAGTGGCTTAAAAGAAAAGGCAAAAGCCTTGGAAACGCTTGTATAATATTTACTAATCACTACTAATTCAAAAAGATTTAGGAATTTGTATGCCTTCAGCTGCCAAATATCATCTGAAATGTTTTAATACTCTCCAAGACCCTTCTTGCCCTTTCACTTGCAAAGTTTAGACAGGATTACATTTTCTTGGTTGGTTTCTTTGCACAGAAATTGTGCTCTATGCAAGGAATCAGTATTACATGATTAACACAGACAAGAAACAAACAATACAAATAAACAATTTACAAGGGCCTGGAGTGGCAGGACAAGGGGAATGGCTTCCCACTGCCAGAGCAGTGCCAGAGGGCAGGGTTAGATGGGATATTGGGAAGGACTTGTTCCCTGGGAGGGTGGGGAGGCCCTGGCACAGGGTGCCCAGAGAAGCTGTGGCTGCCCCTGGATCCCTGCAAGTGTCCAAGGCCAGGCTGGACACTGGGGCTTGGAGCAGCCTGCCATAGTGGAAGGTGTCCCTGCCCATGGCAGGGGGTGGCACTGCGTGGGCTCACAGGTCCCTCCCAAGCCAAACCGTTCTGGGGTTCTGTGATTCTGTGGATGAGTTGGTAGCACCCAAGCTGTGTGTAGGACAGGAAAGAAATGCCATTTTCCTGCCATTATTCAGGGAACAATTCCAATACAATGATTCTTATAATCCAAGACATGTCAGTCAGAAAACCTAACATCTTTAATGGAAAAGATCCCAATGAGCCTCATGAGCAGGTCCTGGCATGAGATCATCCAAATTTGCCCCTCTGCTAATTCAGACAGCTGCTGCTAATTGATCCCAGACCACCTTCTCCATATTCTCTTCTTTTGATGCACTTCAGAAAACAGGAAAAATTAAGTAAGTTGATGAAAAACACAAGCCCAGGATTTACCCCAAAAATCTATGGGTCTTTCCTTGTCTGGTTTTTTTTTGTTTGGTTTTTTTTTTTTGTTTGTTTTCCATTTTTTAAGCACTATAACCCACATTTCAAAACTTGTGTTTGATTAGCCAAGCCCAAAGCAGTATTTTGGGAGTACCACTAGCAAAGGACTTTTCTGATGGGAAGAGAGGAAGAGGGAGTCTGCCAGTTCTGGAATGGTCATTACTGTACAGGGTCAGCGTTAATAAACAGAAATGCTACCAACTATATGCTGGATCCCAAGGAAGTACATGAAAATATACAGCTTGGTCTATGGCTGGGTGAGTTGTTTCTATTAAATTAATTTCAAAAGCTATTAAATTGGACAGTGGAAAACTGTGAGACAGTTTGCATTCCTGCTTAAAAATCTCTAGTCTGAGTAAATCACCCTCAAAGCTTCATCTCTGTTAAACTAAAATATAAGATTTGGTATTAAAGAGCAAAATTTACCTGTTGACAGCAGTGATGGACTGTCTTTGCTCAAAAGACATTGCTTAATTAAAAACAAATGGGGTTAATGTGAATTAAAGCTACGAGCTCAAGTGCAATCAACATCCAAGTCAATCTGAGAGTGGTGTGACCTTTAAAGGAGAATGTTTTCACTCATTAAACACAGTGCTGACTTTTGGGAGAGAAATATAAAGTTTAAAAAAAAAAGATAAGGGGTTGTTAATAGGCTGTGAGAAAAGGATCTAAAGAAAAGCAATCTCACATTGTGTTCTTCTGTGGCAAGTGAGACAAGGACCAATATTTTTAATGAATATTTTCTGTGCACTTTCATTTATCTCCTCCATATTGTTCTCCCTAAGTGCCTATGGTTAAATCAAAAGAGACACTCACTAGGGAAAAATAACCCAAACGAGCCTAACAACAACAAAAGTGCTGTTATCCACAGGAATACCACAGCTTCTAAGGAAAAGAGAAAATCAGGGAGCCATTAATTAGAAAATTAGTTCCAACCAAGCTGGCAAGGTTTATTTTCATGTGGAAAATGGGAATGTTGCTGTTTACATCTCTCAGAGGCCTTTAGAGATGCCAACTGTGAAGAAAGTTAGAAATGCTCAAAAACAAAGGATTTTTTCTCCACTTCAAGGCTCAACAGCAGAAGAATCAACAAATTACCTCCCATCTTCTCCACCAGCAAGTGAACAATGGGATGTGTTGAGGAGTGGGGTGTCAGAGAAGTCAGCCAGGGCCACCCCAACCCACTTGTTATCCATAAAGATTCCTGAAAGCTTAGGAGAAGTTTTTATGAAATTTCAAAGAAATAAGACTCTTTAGAGGATGCTCTTCTGTCACCAGGGCCCCAGTCATGCCCACTGGAGAATTTTCATTAGGGCTGAAACACAGGCCCATGAGGAAGTTCCCAGGGAATGAATGAGATGATAATTTTATAGCACAGTTACCTGCACAAAACTTATTTCATCTTTCACAACTCGCTTGATTGCTTTTCTCATTATTATTGGAAAGTCATTCCAGAACCTCATTTCCTCTATCTGTGAGCAAACTCCTGAAGTCCAGCAGGAATTTACGAGCAGACTATTTGAAACTGCTCATTCTTATGCTAACATTTCCCTATAACTTTCTCCATTGATTACTTTTCTCTCAAGTGCCTCTCCAGACAAAGTCTATCGCCTGTCAACCTTAATTTCACAAGGTATCATCCTATAAAATAGGTCTCTATTTCTTTGGTCAATCTAATCATTTTAGAAAAATATGGGACATTTTGCAAGATAGATGTTGGGGAGTTAGGATTTAACATGAGTAATAGGATTTGGAGTCAGGGAGTGCCTGGAGGCAGGAGGCCTTTCTGTCCTCCCTCCCTCCTGCTCCCATCCCAGAAGTGACACCTCCAAAAGATGCTTCAATGAGCCTGAACCAGACAATTAAACTTTACAAATATCATCCACACACAAAATAAACCAGGAGTTTCCATGGGCCGTGTATAGAAAAAAAAAAAGAAAGAAACAAAAACCCCCCAATTTTTCAGGTGTTTGCAGGATCCTGCCTGTGCTGACCCTACAGATGGGTGAGAGAGTGGGAATAGTAAGAAAGGTAATGCCACCCAGTCTGATCTGCTTTGGAAAACCACAAACACTTCAATTAAAGCTAAACCAGCAAAAAAGCACATTTAGTGAGTGGTTTAGGGCTGCTATAAAACAGGAGAAGATAAAAGATGGGCTCATTTAGTGTTTCATGAAAGGTCCCACGAGGTTTGAGACAAACAAGAACAAAATCCATTTCTTCCCCACCATAAACACAAGGCCATCCTCTGCTTCTCCAGACCAAGGTTATTTGTCAATCCATGTCCTAATTTGCTGATAGACATCACACACTCCCATTCCTTTTCTTTCAAAATTAGATAAAAGTTAGGAAATGCAGCTGCACACCATGTCCCCACAGAGGGACACTCCGATACTCAATGTCATCTAAAGTGGCCCTGATGTGAGGAGCTCAAACTAATTTACTGTCTCTCCTAGTGTAGACAAAATATAAACAACATCATTTACTGTGACCTGCGGTGTGCTGCTTTCCCTTCTATTTTTCAGACGTGTTTAATAAGTTTCAGAGAAGCACAAATGCAGAAGTCAGGGAGCAAGTGACAGGAATAATTTACTGAAACCTGGAGATTCACATCCTTCTTGATTTTAACACAAATGGTAGCTTTCACTGCTTTTACAAAGGAGACTGAGGAGCTCAGCACTCTGCACTAACCAGGTTTAAAACTCTCACCAGGCACTCTCATTTCCTCTGAAGTTGCAACGTGAGAAGAAAACCTGAGTGGAGTCAGGAGCTCCACAGTCAGCACCAGGACAGGAGGATTTAACACCAATGACCAAAAAGGATAAACAAGCCCCAAAACCTCTGTCTGGAGCCAGGGGTGAAATGGGGAATTTACAGAAGCACTCTCTGCCGATGGGCTCCACAAACCTGGCAGGGCAGCTGCTCTGTGCTTGGGCTCAAGGAGGCTTTGGGGAGCCAAGAAAGCCCAAGCCTTTAAAGCAGTGTATCCATCTCCACCCGAACCCTTCCTCCCTCAAGTGTTGTGAGAGCATTTATTTTCCTGAGGATGCTCTGAAATGCAGCCAGGCAGTCCTTGCCACAGCTTTGGGGCGTTTGGAGAGTATTTCTGTGCTCAGACAGGAGCTCATGAACCTTCTCCCCGCTGGGAGAGGAGGAGGAGAGCAAGTCACCTGTGAGGGACATCTTGAGTTCAGTTCCTTGTTAAACTCGTGTCTCACACCAGGAGGGTGGAGGGAGATCAGCCCTTGAATCCACAGCAGGGATGTTGTGCAGGTCACACTGAGGACTGGCAGCATCAGCAGCTCCAGTCTCCCCATAACACCCCCAGAGCAGAGAAAATGTTACATGAATTACTGGCGTCATTGCTTTTGCCTGGAGCACTGATAAAAAAGCTGGATTGGACAAAGCAGCAATAACTGAAACATAAAAAAAATAACATTTTAGGGTTTATTATCATCACTGCTCTCATTTCAGAAGGAAGCTAGAAAGGGGATTTCCCAAGAAACTCTGGTTTTCTTAAAGACCTCCTAATATCAGATAGAAACTACACCCATCCATCACCACTGTGGGACTAAAAAGAAAGCAAAGGCTATAAGAAAATTGCAGCAGTAAAGGACATTTTGGTTTTATACTGGGACAGGAGGGAAATGCCTGATTTCCTGTAGCTGCTCTCTGTGACCACAGTGAAGGAGAGATCCACTGCTGACCACCCTGGTCTGCATCCCTTTCCATTCACCCCTGCCAGCAGTTAGCAGATCCTTAGGGAATTGTTGGCTAATACCAAACTGGCTGCCATTGGCAGCCCTGGGATGCCAAAAAAACCTCTGGAGCGTTGATGTCTAAGTTATTATTGGAACAAAAAAAAAAAGCTTTAGAGCACATGCCTTGTCTGTCCTATGGCATTACTTTCTCCTTTACCAACTTTAAGTCCAGTAACTTGTTCTGATCCTGGAAGAATATGAACCTGGAACCTCCAATCTGCCAATCTCTGTGTATTTTGCTGTCTTAGTTTATCAATAATACCAGAGAATATGATTTATCAGTAATACTGGTGAATCAAAACAGCCAGGGCACAAACATTCCTTTCCTTCTCCTACTTAATAACAGAGTGAATAAAATCCATTGAAAGGGGTAATGTTCACAGCTAAACACTCAAATCTTTATCTGGTACACCAAGAGGTTTTGAAGCCTTGCCTAACATAAACCTCTTCCAAAGTACAGAGAAAAATACAGTAGAATTTGAAATAAGAGAGGAACACAGAGTTTAATGCACACCCATGCATTGGTAACAGGGTTTTGTGGGGTAGCCACAGCAAAATAATGCACATGGGGCTATAAAAAACATGAAACCCCACACTGGTCTGGATAAAATCTGGCACTTTTGTAAAAGAGTGGGCTCTGGGTTCACCCACTGAGGATTTCCCATCTGGAAAACCCAGACATCCAGAAACATGTCCACTTAAACACATATTTTAATTCCAAGTTTGAATTCTCCAAGAGTATTTTGATCTGATGGTTGCAGCCATGCAGACATTAATTTAATGGATGTAAATTAAAATTCAATTCAGCAGGCTGTACATACAGCAAGCATTACCTCTCTCACATATGAGGCAAATAGTTGACAAGCTGCTTCCTTTCTGTAAGAGAAAATGTTTATCAGGGTGCTACCCAAATCAATACTGGGGAGCTGTAGCCAAATTAAGGACTCTGGCACTTATCAATTGTAAATGTACCACTCAGTATTTAACTAGAGCTCAGCTATAATTAATATTAGCTTGTCTGGGATGCAGGAATAAGCAAACTAAACTGCCTGTGGTATACATAATTTTTGGATCACTGTGATGATGCAGCCAGGCACTGTGGGAGTGTGCAAGTATGGAAGGAATGTGACTCCCAAAAGGGTAAAGACACGTGTGTGCAGCTGCTCATAGGAGGCACTCAATAAAGCTATTGATTAAAATATTGTATTCAGGAAACTTGAGTTCAGATTTGAAGCTGAGCTCTCCAGAGTTTTGTCCTATCACTCCATCCAGCCCTTCCTCCTTCCTCCTCTGCAACACAGGGAATGAAGAAGCCCCGTTTTCCCTCTTCCTGCACATCTCAACCATTTGATTTAAACCATTCTTTACAAGCTGCTCAGCTCACCCTTAGTGTCCCAGAACATGCAAATGAGCCAAGATATCCCATGAGAACAGGATAGAAGACATTTTCCAATAGATGTGATGGAATGAACCACAGAGCTCCTGCTCCCATCTCCCAACACATTGCTCCTAGGCACCCACAGTGCTCTCCAAACTGGATATTGAAAAGCCTCAGACTGGAAGAGCAGCCCAGGATAATTTTGGATAGAGTTTGATAATTAGAGTCATCAGACAGTAGGAGCTTTCCTCAGGCATCTTTGAAACTCCCTCAAAGGAAAGACAATGGGATATTGTGAATATATTATCTCTTTGCAAAGATAAAAGCTGGAGTCATGCTGTGGTCATCATAAAACTTTCTCTCTTTTGGTTTCTGATGTTTTTCTGCACTTCCTGTAGATCTAGGTCTTCTGTTTTTTTCAGATGTGTCTGTCTTAGCCAAAATAATCTGAAAATCTATAGTGGTGTGACACCAGATTACTACAGCAAAACAGATCTAAAAACAGTTACAGCCCACAAGTCCATCCATTAAATGGATGGCAATTTGCATAAAACAGTATATAAATTAAAAAACCTACAGAAAATGTCTGAGCTATTTGGAGGTCATCACATCTTGTGCCCAAACTCTGACATTCTACCAGCTTTGGGAGTAAATTTATTTTGGCTGCACTGTCCCAGGGTCCAACTCTCCCTGCACTGCCTGGTGGGAGACATCCTTCCTGTGCAAGCCAGGGAAATCTCAAATTAACTCCTGTAGAGAAAGTTATGCTTATAATCACCTTATTTGAGGAGCTGGAAGTTTGGGGAGCAGCTTGGGGTCAAAGATGAACCCTCTTGACAAGGTCAGGTGGTTTGTGAAGAGAAAATTGGTGCCTGTGTAAAAGTAATTAGGTTGCACTAAAGAGAAGCTGCCAAAGTCCCAGCAGCCTCTGCTGGGGTAAAGCAGAGTAATTAAAGCAGTTTTAATGCCTATTTACACCAGCGTAGTCTGGCTCTAACACTGGCTGTCAGAAAAAGCAACACGGAGGTGATGAAATTGCATCATTTCATAAAAAGCCACTACTAAATAGCGAGATGCTGGTGCTGAAATACCCAATTACCCATTGGAATATTAACCTCTGTGCCCACAGGTGTCCAAGTGGGAAGCAGGCACAGGGAATTCGGTGCAGTCACACATCCCTTACCAGCACCTTGAGCTGCTGCCAGCAGAGTCCACGATTCAATCTGCTGTGCAGCTCCAGCTCATGTTCTGCTCTGCAAAACCCCCCAAAAGGATCAGCCAAAGCTGTCTGCAGAAACAAAAAGCATCAACAAAAAGCCTTTGGAGCAAGGGAAAAGCAGGAAGAGCTTTAACAGTTTGAGCATAAATTGGATAATCCAAAACTCAGGTTTTCCAGGCTGCTGAGGTGAGGATGCCTGACCTCAGCTCAGCTCTCCCATGCCCAGACTGTAACAGTCTTGGACTGAAGAACTACTTCTCCTTCCACATTTCCTGGGAAAGAATTTGCTGTTAAGATCTAAATTGCATCCACAAGAACTGAAGATAACTTTAACTGGTGAAGAGATAAGACTTAATAATTTCTTAACTATTACCAATGTTTCAGTAATTCACATATGTTTATGAGATTTGAGGGGCAGGGGTTGTTTTGCTTTTTTTTGTTTTGTTTTGTTTTGTTTTTAATTAAACAAAGCAGACAATTTGTACCAACTCTGTAATTTTCCCCTCACCCACAGAAGGCCTTTGAACAACAACTTCTTCCAGTTCTTTCCATTTTACCTGCGAGCTCAAAGCCAACTTTGCTGCTGACAAAGTGAACCTGAGCAGTAGGAAGCCAGTAAATCTCAAGCAGCAGCAATGCTTTATGTACCTTAAGTACTGCAAGATTAAAAATGTGGTTTTATCACAGTGTGATACTGATGTTAATAACTCGTCTGGAGAAGGAATTCAAAGCTTTCACTATTCTATAATTGAAAGCAGCCCAGTTGCACATGGATTCATGTAGCAACAGAGGAGCTCAGATCATCTTAGTCAGTGTTTCACTCCAACAGGAGCCTGAGAAGGGCAGTGAAGCATCACTCACTCAGGCATTACCAACACTGGGGCTTGCATTAGCAAATGAAGCTACATGCAAGTCACAATCCCATGCCAGCCAACTACAAAGCAGCTCAGGCATGCAGAAAAATTCATTTGTGGCCCTCGCTGAAAGAAGCGAGAACATTTAAATTTCAGATTTTCAGCCCATCCGCAATAGCCTTACCTGCTGCTACATTTTCAGTTGTCCCAGCAACAAGCAATTCTTTTTCTTTCAGCTTTTTTATTATCGCTTCTCCTTTTCAGTAGGCTTTTGTGAGACAATTATTTCATAAATCTTAATTAGTGTTCCATTTTGTTTTGACTGGGCTCAATATAACAACTGTGGCTGTCACAGAAAGCAGCTGTCCCTCCCAGCACGGACACGGATCCTGCAGCTCTTGCTGCAGAGCTGGCGCTCACACATCCAAAGGAGGCAGAGCAGGAGCAGGAGAGGCTGGAGCAATTCCAGGGCAGGACAAAGGGACACCTGGGTGGCCACAGCCTGGGAAAGGGGCAGGAGGAGCTGCAGTTCCACGGTAGGCACTGAGCTATGGCATCTCTGCAGTACCAGAGAGAGGGTGGGAGCTGCCTGGCCGCAGGGAGGGCTGGGCTCAGGTCAGGAAAGCAGGCAGGGACCACCAGGAGGGAGGCTGCACTCCACTGCAGGGAGCTCTTGGGATGTCACAGCTCTGAGAGGGGAGAGGGGACAGTAGAGTGAGAGCACAGGCCCAGTGAGGGGCACTCTGTGGTGGGGCAAGCAAAGGAAAGAAACTTTCCTCAAATAACTTGAAGAACCTCTCTGACAGCTCCTGGAATCCCTTTTTCCAGTGAGCTCTACTATTAGAGTGGGGAAGACAAACCTTCTCAGCTTGCTAAGCGGAAGGAAAATTTGAATTCCAATAACTCCTTTAAAATCTCTTCACAGCACACAGTTCACTTCAGAATATGGAGATGCACAAAAGGAAAAGAGCAGGAGAAGCCAAACAACCACCAGCAGGAGCAATTTGAAACATTCATCTGGATGGCAGTGCTATCACACATCTCCTCTTTAGCCATTGCTGGCATCAAACTTAGCACAAACCCCAGAATCTGAAATGTTGCCCGATAAAAGCAGCACTTCCATAGCTGCCCTGGAGCTCCCTTAAACTGGGGCCACCTTCAGTGGTGGAGCTTCAAGTTAATTTTTTAATTTTCCTTAATTGATTGCAGCTAGCCATGCTGTTCACCACACTGTTCCTAAAACCCTGTGGTTTCACACCATGGTTTACCAACACAGGGTTTATCCACAGACTTTCTGGGATTCAGGGAGCTCTGTTACACACTTTGCACACATAAAAATGTCAAGGACACAGAAATGCTCTGTGTGTGTCCACAGCTTTGGGCCTAAATCAGCTCTGCAGTCACAATCACCTCAGAACAGCAGCAAAACTCTCTGGGCATAAACTGCCACCATTTTTATTTCCTAAATCAGCTTAAACACAACCAAAACCACAGGACTCAGTACTGCCTATAAGGCTGCGCAAATGGCTCTCAGTGCATATACATTGCTCATTTCCCACCTGGATTTCCTGCTATTCCATCTCATTTGTGCAAAGCAGGCTCAGCTCGTGTTTCTGCTCCAGATCAGGCTGCAGAGGAGCAGGAGGCAGCAAGGGGAGCTTCAGCACACAGGGAAAGAAAAACCAATTCACTCCTCCCTCATAAATCATAAAGAAACTAGGTAGGTAGAACACAACATAAACTTGGGCAATTCCAGCACTTCTGATGAAAGAAATCTAAAGGCAGCGACCAGAAACTTGCCAGACACCCACGGGAATTAAAAAAAAAAATAATTTAAAATCAACTTATGCAGACAATTATATGTTTTTCAAAAGTAAGAATATTTAAATGAAGTGGGTGAATGTCCTAAGGTGGAATTACAGAAGTATTAGTCAGCCATAATTTCATTTGAAAAGCCTAATAACACCTCTGGATTTAAATTCCATACATCATTCTGCTTTCATTTTGCAGTTGGAAATGCCATAGCAAGAAAACACTGTACACTGTTACTAGTAGTGCATATTTATAGTTTTTGGCTTCTTTATGCCAAGAAATTGCCATGCACATAAAGAAAATCAATCTTTTCGATTTCCAAACTGTTTTAGAATTTATGTTCATTTTGTATTACAAGCATTTGACCTGATCTGTGGAAAGTCAGATAAAAAAGTTGCTACCCTTATGAGTCAGGAAAAACATTTTCATGAGTATTTTTAGACTCTGCTATGTACATGCTTTTAAAACCTGAGATATCCCTTCACATTTTATTTCCTGATGCTTAATATCTTTTCAGTTGCCCATTTGTGATAACAACTCCTCTGGGGCATAATGAGGAAAAGGCAAAGTTTGTTCCACACAGATTCTTCCTTCCATTTATAACACTGACAGGGATAGAGATGCTGAGGCAGTTTCTGTGCATTCAACAAAATAAAAAAAGAAAAATAAAAAAACAAAAGAAAAAGAAAAAAAAAGAGAAAAAAGGAAAAAAACCAACCCTGACATGAAGCTGTAGAAGCATTTCTTGTTGTATTTATCATCAGATGTTGCAATTAAAGACTGACAGGTTTGCAAAGCAAACAAAATAGAAGTAACAATTGAGGCCACATCTCCAGGGGGAAAGTAAAAATGAGGGTATAAAATTATCACCTCTTGAACCTGGTCAGCTTGGCTTAACACAGATCTGCAGGAAAATACAGGTATATGGTATAGTTATATATGAATTTAGGTGAAATTCAGCAATTAGCCCTTTTGCTAAAGACACAGAACTTCTGCTCTGAGGCCAGAAATCTCAAAAAGTTGTGAATCACTACCAAAACCAGCTCAGTCTATGCAACCACTTTCCATCCTTAAAGGCTCACACGATTCAGGACTGTTTCTCTGCCCTTTCTTCTTTGTCAAAAATGCAACTACTAATTAAAACCTTGAGTAGAAGCAATAACCAACCAAAAACCAGAGTGATGCTGCCAAAATTTTTGGAAAATGGGTCATCATTTTCTTATTCCATTTAGGTGGTGACCAGCTCTGAGGGTTACAGGTGACCAGCTCTGAGGGTTACATTCCTGCTGAGAGTAAGGAACCAGGAGATCCTGAAACTGTTGGGTTTTCCCTCTTTTAAATTAAAAATAAAATAGAACAACCATGTCTGAGAAGATGCTGACACCATTTAACAACCAGGGGAAAACAAGGCTGGGAAGTCACCTCCTATGGTTTAAACCATTACCTTGAAAATCAAAGGTGAAATTAAACAGTGCATGGCACAACTTCTGAATGGTCTGCTGGGGACTTCTCACACAGGCAGGAAGGATTCCCCTCAAAAATGCCCCCAAAATGGATAAAAGGATATGGAGGAACTGTTTTTCTGTAAAATATTTCCATGTTTTTCCTATCAGCACTGAAAGTCTGCACCAAGAGAATCATCTGTGAGCAAGATGAGGACAGAAAAATCTGGAACCTCAGTTCAGGGCGTGAGAGGGGAGAAGCATTTCCCCAGGATTACATTTTGCTCAAAATTTAGTGCATTCTGGTAAAATTAAAAAGTAAAATGCGCACATGGAGTGGCATTTTGAGAGCCTGAAGGACCTGCTGTGTGACAGGAGTAACTCAGGGAGAAGTGGCAAAATGAACACATTGTGCCAACTCTTCCTCCTTGAGGATTCAACAGCAGAATTCTTGGAGGACACAGGAAAAATTCAAGTTCACAGTGAATTTGAGAGGCTGCAACTCTCTGCCAACAAGTGACAGTGTCATTCTCCAGTATTATGGGGGAATTTTGTTTTTTGGAAATGTGTAGCTTAGCAGGAATTCCAAAACTGTGTTGCATCTCAGGGATGAAGTGAGTCAAATCTAAACTAATATAAATCAAGGTCAACATGCAAACCTAGTTAGGCAGAAAGTAGTTTGTCTCTATCCTACTTACACATTTCTGGGACTTTCTGTGCAGTTTCAATCACTTTTATTTTTGTTTTAATGAGAAGAGAGGCTGGTCTTGCAGGAATTGCACTATAATTGTGAAATTTAAAGGTTACCATGCAAGTATATTTTCATTTATCCTCTTTAGCTCTGAAATATCCTACCAAGCTGCTAATATCTAATAATCCATTTAGAGGAGCTGAATGTTATCTGTAAAAATTAAATTGTTTACATTCACCATGGCTTACTGTAAATAAAAACTCTCATTCATTATTTAAAATGCAGTACAGCACGGTGAATTTTGTTTTCCCTGCTTGTTTTTGGCTCTCACCAACTCCATAAATACTTTAGCACCATCTTTTGGCTAAACTGGGTCCTGACCTATATTTAAACCTTTTCCTTACCAGTGGGATTGTTGCATTTCTCATTATTTCCCATTCTGTGAACACGAAGAAAAGCCAAACTGGGAAGCAAAGCCCAGGCTCTGGCTGACAACCCAACCCAGACAAGCCTTTCTTATCTACACTGAGGTGCCTTTACAATGCTGCAACTGTAAAACTGAATTTTCAAAATTATTTTCCTTCTCCTAGAATTGTGTAAAGGTGATTTTTTGTACGAATGCAAATCACCCCCACTAAATTATTAATCAGATGCTTGTTTGCATCGGATCTTTTCCATAAAACATGGAATGTGGGCCTGCTCTGGGGATTTGCTGCTACTTTGCCATTCACTTATACATTACATTACCTGATATAAAAGGCTCTAAATTCAGACTTAATGTGGTTTGTAAAAAGTATTTTCCCCTCCTCATTTTACCTCGCATTTTTTAATGTCTTTATTGAAATGAGTTGAAAAGCGGGATGAAAATGCAGCTTCTTGTTTAGGCAAAAATCTCTTTTCCCTTGTGTATTCCCTTTACCCTTCTGACATCCCATCAGGAAAACCATCTTAGGTCTCCACCATCTAATGGTGCCTCAACAGGATCACACCAGAGCAAGGATGCAGTGGCCAGGATGGAGGGAATATATGGCAAATATGGCATAAATTCAGGACTTCAGGAGATTGAACAAACTGGGCTGCTGGAATTTGAGAAGTAAGTTAAAAAATCCTGACTTCTTTTTTCCTTTTCATTTTTTTCTTTTCTGGATCTGAAGGGATTCCAGACAGACATTTCAAATATGAGCACCAGTGGAGCATGAAGGACCTTGGAAAAGGTGGAATTGTCTCCCTGTTAGACACAGAAGGTCCTCTAGGACCAGGTTCAGCCTCACCCCAGTGAGGTGCCACAATCTACTTCCATGGAGCTTTCTGGAGTTTGGCCAAACACCTGTGGGATTTCGTGGACCTGCAAGGAAAGAGTGATGAGGATCCTCAACTCCTTAGTCTGACCTGGAGAGAACAAACACAACTCAAGGTCACTCTGGGGATTTCCATCCCCTGAATCCACCACACACAATGGGTGTGGGTGCAAAGAAAGGGGCATTTCAGCAAACTGCAAAGATGGGTGATTTCAGACAGAAAGGACAGAATCTGGCACAACTTTTGTTGAGTTTGCATCATCCATAGACCTATTAATGCCATCAGATTCCCATCTACACTCATTTGCAAAAAAACATCCTCCCAGGGCAAGCCAGCACGAAGTATTGTGTCTTTTTGGCGATGTTATCTATATTCCAGCTGGGGAAAGGGATCATTTGGACATTGGGCTCTGCAAAGCTCTCACCATTCATCACCACCCTGATCTGGGATTGCAGAAACATCAGGATTTGCCCCTGGCACTGAGTGTTGCAGCTTTGTTAATCTAGAGCAGAAAAATAATTTCCTGCATGACAGCAGCAGATAGCAGAGCAGAACCTCACGTGAGAGGGAAGCAATGAGAAATACGTGCCATGTATATTTATATATTTAACATGGGCGTTTAGAAATACATCTCTGGCAGTAACCCCTACTGAAGGGGGGTCAGTGAAATAAAGTCAAAGAAACTTGCCTAAAACTGGCTGGACCTGTCCAAACAGAAGGCACTTCTCCTTTCTTCCAGTTCTTCCTTTGCTTTTGTTTAGCTGCAGTAAGAAAAATTTGTAATAATTGGCTAGATTATGACTTATGGCTAATGTCAGGCAGTCCAAAAATTTCCTGTGTGATACAATATTTATCTATATAATTTGTACCTATATAACACACATGCCCACACCTAAATATATTATTTTATCCCTGCTGATGTAATTTCAGTCCTCAGGACTGAGAAATCTGGAAAGATTGCTTGGACTGGATGATCTGAGAGGTTCTCCACCTTGATGATTTTATTGTTCTATGATTCTAAAAGAACATGTGTGTGAACAGGAATGTTTTAAGGCCACATGGAACAACAGCTGGAAATAGGAGGCAGATTATAATGTCTTAAAGGTAAAACTGCTGGAACTGAAAAATTAGGAATATGAGTTTCTCTTTTCACTTTGAAAGTCTCATCACATACCTAGTTGCATGAGGAAATTTAAGTTCAGGGAGATGTTTTGGATAAATAAAAAGAGATACTAAAACCTGTGAGTTCCTTTAAAGGTACTACCCCAACTTGTTCCAATTATTTTAAATCAATTCAGAAAGCATTTGAAACACACCAAAAACTAGTTTCTAAATAGAAATATGCTGAAATAAGGGGGAGCGAAGGGTTTGAACTTGCAGGAAGGATTTTTCTCCTTGTTGCACTGGCTTTACTGGTCATTTCTTAAAACATCTCTAAGGCTTCTAAATCTACAGTTCACCCTTGTTAAATTTTTTAAGTGCAAAAGCTTTGAAATTTCAACCTACAAAACATACCCGTGGGGTTTTTTTACCTTCCCTATTTGATAATGGGCTATGAAACCACTTATTTGAACAGAACCCAGGCAGCCTCAAGGACTTTGGGTACCTGCATTAAAAGCAGTATTGTTCTACTCTTTACAAATGGCAATTTTCCCAAGCCCAACCACACATTATTTGGAATAGTCCTTTGGCACACTGTGCATGTATGTGCTGTACCATTATCTTGGGAAATGCTTTGTTTATTGAAAAACCACTCTCTCTGAGCCACTAAGCCAGCTAAAATTCTGTATTTAAAGCACTGAACACGCTGAACCCCAAGTAAGGGCTGCTTCACTGAGGTATTCAAGCACTTCATTGCAAACAGCAGAAAATCAGCTCCTGCCAGACAAATATTCTCTTTTTAAATCACTTAAGAACATCTGATGGAAACTGGCTTGTTTAGAGATTTGATGTCACTGTTAGGAGCTGTTATCTTTCTCAAGAAGAGGGTAAAGCTGAGCACTTTTGGCAGGAAAGGATCCTTTTAAACAGCCCTTGCAGTCATGTGTCACTGCTCAACACTTGGATTTTCTTACCATATAAAACCACCCTAACAAATACCAAGCAGGCCAAATTCTCCCCGGCTCTTAAAAATCAGCCTCAATGTGAAAAAAGATATCAAACTTCTCACCAGCACTAAATCAGCACACCACAGGCTAAACCATAAAGGTATTCAACCAAGTCAGCCTTGAAAACTTTTCATTTAGCTCTACAAAGATAACACTAGATCAGCATTTTCATTAAAAAGAAATGTCATGGCTCATTCCTTTCTGTGATTGAAGAGGAAGCAGCAGCATCTTCCAAAACTCAGGAGAGAAACATATGCTGCAATAAAAAATAAATAAAACTGTGATTGTTGTTCCATTAAATATTTCAGTCTATGACTATAATTACTTCCTGATTGGGAAGAATTCCCATGTTAAAAGCCCCATGTAGTGACAGCTCAAGTAGATCAACAAAAGCTATGGCAGAACTCACAGGATCAGCCACGGACAAAGGACAGGGACAGAAACTTTACTGGTCTGCATTTGTTGAGGTTTTATTAGAATTGTGCACCTGAAGAACCTTTCACCCCCCAACACTCTCTGTTCCCTCTCCAACGCATGTAATTTACCAAAGCCCTGGAATTAAACTACTGGAATACCTTAAGCTACAGCAGATTTGGTCCTTACCCAGGTCCTTCCCTTTGATATCTGCAGGTATCAGAGTGGGATGGCCCAAAGACTGGATGTGAGTGAGGAAGTCCTCAAAGGAAGCCACTGTCACAGAGCAGTGTCACACTGTCACTGTCCCTGTGCTGGGCAGGCACAGACCCCTCAAACTGCTATGGTCTGTGGTTAAAGGCTCCTAAGACACAAACTAAGGAGTAAACATAGAGCAAAGCAAATGGGGAGGGTTTTGGCAAAACATTCTCCTTCCTTGCAGATCATTTTATATAAAACATTTCACTGGAGGGGGGATGAGTTTCAAGGAAGGATTTGTTCAGAAATCTTTTTCAGGATGAAATGACTCACTGGAATGAAAGGCTGATGGAGAAAATGAGAGAGTAAGAAGGGGAAAGCCTCAAGAAGCAGGTGCTGAATTTCCCAACATTGTGAGTGGCATATCTGGTTCAACCATGACCCAAAACTGTAAGAAATCCGTAATCTGAAAAGCAGGAGGTGCAGCAAGGGTGCCTTGGAGCAGCACAGAGCTGTTCCCCAGGGTCTGTGGCAGGAGAGCATCAATGGGATGGAGCCAAGCCAGCACACTCAGCCTCCCCTCAGGAGTGCAACACCTCCGTGCCATTTCCATTGCTGCCCTCCCAGCAAATCCCTCTGCTAAAGCCTGACACAGCCCAGCATGGGAGCTGTACTTGAGTGCCAGAATCCCAGACTGGTTTGGGTTGGAAGGGATCTTAATTCTCTTGTTCCACCCCCTGCCATGGGCAGGGACACCTTCCACTATGGCAGGCTGCTCCAAGCCCCAGTGTCCAGCCTGGCCTTGGACACTTGCAGGGATCCAGGGGCAGCACAGCTTCTCTGGGCACCCTGTGCCAGTGAGCTGCTGGGTGTCCAGGTGGAAACAAATCCTCCAGATTCTTCTGTTTAAGAGTCAGCAAAACAGACACTGATAACTGGAGAGGTGCTGATGAGCAGTCTCAAGCCAAAAGCAAGTTTCTAAAGTTCACACATTTTCCCTTTTACTGAAGGCTTCATGTATAAACTCCGCCAGAGAACAGCAGTAATCTTTCTGCGAGAATCCAAGCGCAAATTTGCAAACCAAAGTAAAGACCTGAAAGAGTCTTTTCATTGTTTATACAGCACTGTCCTCTGGCTCTTTAGTACCACAATGTAGAGCACAAGTAATTCAACATAAATACATAACTGTACATAAGGAGCATACACAGAGTCACTCACAAACAGCATCCCCAAAACCCACAGACAAGGAGCTGGGAACCTTTGCTGTTGATCATGACTGCTTTCTTTGTGTTAACTTTAAAATAGTAATGATTTTCTTTTATCTTAAATACACGAACAATGAAGTAAAACAATGTCAAGTCAGATGAGAGAACCCGAAGTCACTTCAAACAATCGAGATCTGATGCTCACTGTAAGTACAGTTCTGCTTTCAACAGATTAAAGTACTCTCAGATCTATTTTTTGTTCTAGTCAAAGACAGACACGTTGCATTAAACATCAGGGGGCTTTCTTTGATCAGATGCATAACTTTACATTTCTTGTTAAACAGTTATAAAAATAAAAAGGCCTTACAAGAGGTAAACTCAGAGGATATTTATACTTTCTGAATGACAGCTCAATCGGGGTCTCGAGTTTAGCACCACTTTCAAGATATAAAAATAATTATTTGTAGAGTAAGTTTTCAAGTTACACCTCTAGAGGAGATAAAGGAATGATCCACAGCTCTGCGCAAAACAAGTCCCACTTGGAGAGGGTCGTTGCCTTCATTGAAATAAACCTCTGCTTAATATCACTGGATTAGAATAGAGAGACTTTCTGAGCATTAATAGGGCCTTTTTGTGCCACTCTGCAAGTTCACAGGAATGATAAAACTGTCTTAATTAAGTCTAAAGATTTTCTCAGCATAAGAGATTATCCCTGGGAGAGGCTGCCAGAGCGGTTCTTTGTCTTCAACAATTAGATCAGATCTGAGGCACAAATGGCAAAGCCCAGAACAGGAGCAGCTAAAAATAAAGAATGGCAAGGACAGGGAAGTGCTCAGCCTCAACCTATAGCCTCGTTTACTGGGAGGTTTTAAGGCTTTTCCAAAAATAAAAAAGAATTCGAGCTATCAAGTTTTTATATTGATTTTCCTCTGTGTCATAAAAAAAAAAGAAGGTTAATCAACTGCTGAGGAATTGGAAGGAGATTAACCATAGGAAAGAACTTGTAACACACAGGAAAATGGGGCTGTTAAGAGCCTCATACTTAAGGTGAGATAAAAGCCACGCTGGGCTCAAGGTTGATTTCTCCAGGGTTTTTTTTTTGTCTTGCAGCTCTGCAGACTTTAACACCCAGGAAAATAAATCCAACCATGCAGCAAACGGCTGCTTGTCCTGGGAGCACATTTTCTGTTGGATCACCAAGGGAGCACCAGGGATGCACAGAACAGTTTTGGTTTCTGTGTCTCCCAGACAACTTAGTTTTAGCAGTCGGAGCAAAGAGAGAAGGAATTCTTCTTCAAACATCAAAAAAATCAAATAACCTGCTGGCAGATAAAAGTAGTTTTATCCTCGTTTATCTAAACTCTTCATCAACATCCTCAAACTCAAAGGGATGTAGGTCAGCTTGGCTGTCCTTTCCCGAGTCACATCTGAAACCATGACAGGGTTCAACCACTTTGGACAGCATCATCTCCATGGCTGCTGCCAATCCCACTGCCCCTCTCAGGAATCAGAACTTTCATCCTCTGAGACATCGTGTTTTAAAAGCGCATTTTTTTTCTTGCCACAGAGACATGGTAGCATTTCTAAAGTCTTGTTCTTTCCAGAAAAATGCTTACTGGTTATGGTTATGGAAATAAAGGCCAGTTTGATGCTTTGATTTGAGTTAATTGACACAGAGGTAGGGATTCACACAAACAACTTTTCCAGACTGCAGAAAGACTTTTTACCCTGATTTGCAAGACAGCAGCTCAGGATCATTAAAGCTGGAAAAGACCTCTAAGATCACATAACTGCAATCCTTTAGTGGCCACTCTGCACAATCCCTCACCTGTTTCACAGTGTGTGCAGAGGCATGATGGAAATACAGCAATTAAATTCCAGCTCCTGCCACTTTAAAATGACATAAATGTACCTTTGCTGTGTGCCTGCCAATGTATTATTTATTTATTATTATTTATTCTCCTTCCCAAAACTGGGATGGATTGTGCAGTTTTTGTTGAGGAGGTGCACAAGGAGCCAGGAGCATAGGCCAGAGAGCTGACCCACAGCTGGCCAGGGGAAATTCCATACCATGGAATGTCATGCCCAGTGCATAAACTGGGGGAGCTGACTGGGAGGGAACAATCACTGCTGGGAGACTTAGATATTGGGCATTGCTCATCTTTCTTCTTGTTTTCCTCTGTCTCTCTCCCTTTCATTACAATTATTATTGTATTTTATTTTGTTTCAGTTATGAAACTGCTACTTCCTTCCAAATCCTCCTCCCCACCTTGGGAGGAGAGGTTCTCAACAGCAGAAGGATATTTTTGTCTGTAGCTTTGTTGTTCCCAGGCAAGGCCTTCGGCCAGTCTGTGTCATCCCTGGTGGGATTTTTTTCACATCATTGAGGAGAGAATCCAAGAATTCCACTGAGGTTTTCAATTCATCTTTCAACTGTATAGCAAGCATTTTAGGGTAAATATCCACCTGGCAAACAAGGAACTTTGGTAGCACAGATTGGGAAAAAGAGCTCTATGACAACTTTCGATATTAGACACTGTCCTGTCCACCTCTGTGCAAAATAATTTGCAAAGAACAGATACCACGAGATGGGGCAAGTGATGAGGAAAACTCCTTCCTTCCTTCAAAGGTCTCAGTGTATTCTTTTCCAGCAGTTCAGCTGGCTCTGTGTTAAAATGCTAATGCAGTCATTTGCATAATCTTCTCTGAATAATAAATAACAAGACACTGAGTAAGAATCACAGAGTGAATTCTGTGTCTACACCAACATGGAGCTGCTGTCAACCTCACCTGCTGCTTTCAGGGCATTTTTGTTTCACTTTCCTGTGAGACCTAAAGCAATATTCTGCTTTTATTTCAAAGTTTATATTCCTATGATTGCTCCTTCTTTGCACTGAGCCCCCCTGTGAGTGCTGCTCTAGTGCTCAGAAAACATCTCTCCACCCACCATGATTTGGTTTTCACAGTGGTTTGGACAGTTCCAGGCCAGGCTGGATGGGGCTTGGACCCCTTTTTTAAAAATATAAATTAAGCTAAATGAGAAGAATATTTCCTCACAGACTTCTATTTTTATTTGTAAATGATGTTATTTTATACATTAGATTAGGAAGAATTGTTGACATAGAGTGGCTTCCAACAAAACAGGTCCAGAAACTTTCCATTATTATCCCATTATGGTCAACTCTGAGCAAATATTTTCTGCCATGGGGTGCACCTTGCTTTAAGAAATTCCAGTCTTCCATACCAGAGATGTGTCATAGCTAAAACCTGATGTTTGCAAATGCACAACCACCACCATCTAAGACAAACTCCAGTGAGGCACCAAGAATGATGTTTCCTTTGCTTTGGAAAGAATTGCACATTTTACCATGGTCTAACACTGGAAAATCATAGCACAAATCACTATCCTCAAACTTCCCCTTTAATTCAGGAGGAGGAAACACCAAGCTGGCCAAGACCATCAAAATGCTCCGTGGTTCTAAATAACAGAGCCAATGGCAGCTGAAGTTTGCAGTCAGGGCTTTAAAATCAGGACTGTCCTAAGCAGAGGCACCAGGAAAGCTCAGCATGCTCATTTCAGGTGCAAAGCAAGCTGTTCCCAAAGGATGGCAAAAAAAATAGTGAACAAAGGCTTGGCTAGCACTCAGCTTGAACCCTGGTTAGATCACATGCACAGACACGATGTTTGAGGGAAAATAAAAGGTATTGCTGACATCAGTACATCAGAGCCGAAGCTGCACAAGTTCCAGAACTGAAGGGCTCCTTGATATTGCCCAAATGGGGGAGCAGGAATTACAAATGGCCAACACCTGCTGCATTACTGATCTGGAGTCTCTTCTGCTGAGCCTGTGGGCATAATTTGAAATTTCTGTTCTATTTGTACTAGACCAAAGATTTCTGTCAAGGCACCATCTGTAGCAATGAATTCCCCATCCAATTCCAGTTCCTGACACAAGCCAAACCGAACCAAATGGAAATTAAACTGTAAAACACCTACATGAAAGCACATCCCTTCAAACTATCGGAGTCCTCACCCATCAGATTGTATTTACACCCTGTGTAAAATCCCTTCTGGGACCACTTGGAACAGCCACAGCCAGGAAAAGCCTCCGTGAAAGCAAAAGCACAACAATCTGAAAAAGGCTGTGCCTTGGGGATGTGTCTCCAAAACTGCTCTTTTCATTCCTCTGGGAACAATTGGAGTATTTGGGTCAGTCCTGCAGCTGCAGGTGCTCATCCCAGGACATGCAAGGGCCACATACACGATGCAGTCAGCACTGAGGAGCAGAAAAGGGAATTGTTTCTGATATAAAATCCACCTCTGAATTGCTCCATTTTCTTTCTTTTATTTCATGTTCTGCTGAAGGAAGAGAATGACTGGGGATAGGACGAGATCCAGCACTTTTGCATAGGTTTTTTTTTTTTCTGCCCAGGAGCATTCAGAAGAGAATTGGATTCTCAGCCAGGTAGCAAAAATAGAAATTAGTATCTTACAAGGAGCAGAAGATGAAGGGTTTGGGTTTGGAAGGAGCCTTAAAACTCATCCAGTTCCACCGTGGGCAGGGACACCTTCCACTATCACAGGATGCTCCAAGCCCTGATATCCATGAGCCCTGGATGACTTTCCTGGGATAAGATCCCACATTTTAACACCAGTCCATCCTGATCCTGCTGTCCCCTTCCCTGCCAGCCCCAGGAACCTGAGGCAGAGGCAGCACAACCTGGGCTGGGGCAGGACAAGCACTCCCAGGCTGCTCTCACTGCTCATCCACAGCCAGCCCTGGATCTGCCAGATCTCACCTGCCTGGGGCTCCTTACAACCTGTAAATACTTTTTCAAGAGATGCAGTTGGCTGGGTCAAGACAATTTATTGAGCTGTTGCCACAGTTAAAATTTATGACGGGCTTCATATTAACTAGATTGTATATAAACATTTTAAAATGCTTCATGCTGAAGTAACTGGAGTAACTCAGAGCTAAAACCACGGGGATTTGCTTTGAAAAATTTGCATTTTTCCTCTGAAAACGTTGACATGTGACCAGGAGTTTAACACCACAGCTGTAGCTACTGAGGGGGAATTTTGTGGCTTTTGTCCAAAGTCACTTTGAAACAGCTTTGCCACACCCCTCATCCTCTGAGGGGCTGGATGGTGGGTTTGGTGCTCCTGCCTTTTCTGACCTTTGAAAAGAACAGCCAAAACTGCACACAAGCAGCTCTTCCACAGGACAATTAATTAACACTCGTGCCACACCCGGCTAAGCCATTTTCCCTGGTCACTGCAGGCACTGACTAGGAAGGGAAGTTAAAAAATCAGCTTGGAGAGGCAAGGAAAGGCTGAGGCCACCCAGCAAATCCCTGGCACAGGAATACAACCTGGGAGTTAAACATCCTAACCCTGTGAAGGCCAGGATCTGTCTGCAAATTCTCTGAATAACCCCAGAAGCTGTTGCTGCTCCCTCATGCTTCAGTTCCAGAGTTTGCCACTGATTTGTGATCCATGGATAACCCATGCAGCATCACCTTGCTGAACCTGCAGGCAGCCTGAGGCAATTTTGGCAATATTCAGCAGGATATATGGGAGATGTAACCTTCCCGAGAGCCCTCGGTGTGATGCTAGATTGAAAACCTCCTCCTGACTTTCTGCACTAGGATGTTTTGCTGAAGGTCTTCCAGTCAGGTGGAAGGAAAAAGAGTAGAAATCATGGCTGTGAGATAAAACTCATTTTTACAATTCAATTGAGTGTGGGAATGCCTGGAGCTGTGTCAGGGGAGGGCTAGGCTGGGATTCAGGAAGAGGCTCCTCACCCAGAGGGTGGTCAGGCAAAAACACGACAGAAGAGACACAAAGACACACAAATTCTCTTTAAAAAGACATTTTCCTGATTGCCAATGTAACAAAAGAACAGACAAAAACATGAGACCCCCAAATTAAAATTAATGGCAAACTTCACAACATATTCCTTTAATCCCTGTACTAATAACAGAGAGTGCAAAGCTCATTAGAGATTCCTAGCAGGACTGAACTCAGACTCAGGGAAGAGTTAAAATGGGCAGCCTTACTTTTTGCTGTTTTGCTCTCCAAAGCGTTGCCATGTGCTGGATGCATTTAATGTGCTGAGGGAAAGGGCGAGAGAGGTCCCTGCAACCAGAAGATTTCGAGGGAAATTGTCACTTTCTCCTCTTAAGTGACAATTTTGTAAATTCTCGATGTGACAGGAACAATCGAGAAAGCGAATTAGGGGGAGGGGAGGGAGGTTGCTGGGGCTGGGTTTGGCACAGAAGGAGCTCCTCACTCAGTTGCGGGATTTGCTCAGGAATTTGGGATCCTGCAGAGCACGAGGAGCATCTAGTGGATGTCGGGAGAACTTCCAGAGCAGGGAAAGCTCACCCTCAGGTATGGGAACAGATTAACTGAGAAAATAAAGATGTATCCTTACTCCCTCCCCATTGTTTTCAGAGCTGCTGAAATAGCCCCAGTCAAATCCCACTTTGCCAAATTTAAATGGGATATTATGGCATTTCTGCAGACAAAAGAGGTAAATTAACAACACACACACAAACATCCCACAAACCCCACAGCAGGTGGAGAAGCATGACAGGCTGCAGGGAGGAAGAGATAGTCCAGTGGAAGGTGAAACAAGTGGGGTGGAACAAGGTGAGTTTTAAGGTCCCTCCCATCCCAAACCAGTCAGGAATTCTGTGCTTAGAGGGTGAATTTTATTTCTCCATTCTGTTAGAGTTAATAGCCAGCAGTGGGCGGGGAGTGTTCACCTGCCTCAGCCACCGAAATTCTCATCTCTGATGAGCAGAGATGGAAAACATCAGCTCTTGTAACAAAATATCTGAAAACGAAATCCAAACCAGGAAACTAAAGTAATACCTGGATATTAGCAAATCTTTTGGAAAAAAACCAAACAAAAACCCCCAACCTTTGGGGTTTTTTCTCCTTCGGAAGTAGCTTTGATATCAGAGCCAAGTTTTCACTAAAAGTCACCAGTGAGTTTGGCTGTGCAGTCCAACCTGTGCTTTCCCGAGCAGGAAGAATAGTTTCCTATTGCCTGAAAGCAAACAGCCTTGGCTGGGACTGCAACCTTGTCTGAACGTCTCTGTGCTAGAAGATATCCAACACAAGCTTTGGAAGGTCACCTTCTCCTCCTTTCCTATTTTATGACACATTTACTAAAAGCAGAGCTCTTTTTTTTTCCCCCCTACAGCTGCAAAAAACAAACAAACAAACAAAACCCCAACAGACAAACAAAAACCAGCAGCAAAAATCCAGACAGATTTCAATCAATCTCTCTCGCTCTTCCTTTACTGGAAGTCCACCTAAACCTGCAGCTGTTACCCCAATTTCTGCCCAAGGAACCACTTCTTCTGTTTGTTCTGGATACAGGAATATCGAGTCCAGGAGGGCTGGTATCTCCCCCATATGTGTTTTGATAAGATTAACAGCTTCCAGCAGCTTCTCCTGAAACCTGCATCCCACCTGAGGTGTCTTATCCTAACATCAGGAATTGGGAGCTGATTTTGCTGGGGGTCAAATCGATGGAGGGATTTGTTGCTTCTTGATAGTTTCTCATTTTTGGAGAGGTCAAAACACCTTGGTCTGGTTTTCCCACCAGCTCAAACACATGGGGTGGCTTCCCTTCCCTTTACTCTCCTCTTGCCATCCCTGAAAATGTATTAGAGTAGCTCTGAATAAGTGATTGCTATTAAAAAAAAAAAAACCAACAAAAAAAAACCAAACAAACAAAAAAAAAAACCCCAAAAACATTTCCCAGAGGTAAAAAAAAAACCTCATTAAGTGTCCCACTAAATTTTTACTGCAGGGAATGAACTGGAAGTGGCATTCAGAAATAGCAACCAGCGATGCCAGGGACAGAGAGGGACAGAGAGCTCTCCCCTGGATGTGATATACAAACACACATGGCTCCTGGAGACCCCAAAAAAGGGGTCAGTAAAAGCCGTGAGGTTAAAGACTGCCTGGAGAGAGAGACCCCGGGAAGAGGCTGCACATGCTCCTGGCTCCCACTTTAAAATATAAATTGCATGCTACAGTGTGCTAAGCAAGCAAATTGCTAGTAAATCTATTCCTGCAGAGCTCCTCCACCACCCCAATCCCCTAGGAAAGCAGGAAAGCTTTCTATCATCACCTCGGGTAGTTCATGCAGACCGGGATAACACAGCCTCGAAAGCAAAATTCCCCAGCACTTCATTTCAGGGCCATCCGACTTCATTTCCAGGGTTCTCGAGCTGAAATGCCTGCAGTCCCGAGGGACAGCAGTGTCGCATTTTACTCCTCTGCCTTTAGAGACAAATACGATCTCGAGGAGAGGCTAAATTCTCTTTTGCTGCAGGAGCAATTTAGCACCATAAATGTGCAATGAGAGTTTATCCGACAGCCTCTCTGTCCCAGGATTCAGGGAAGGCTTGCTGGACCCCGAAGGGACACATCAGCATCACTCCCACCTCCACCTCCCCGGCTCCCTCCCCTCAAAGAAACAAAAAGATCATCATGAACAAGGTGTTAAGAGCCGACATTACCCACAAAAGATACATTGCTTAAGACTAATTCAGACTGTTCTTTACTGCTCTCTTGGACTATTTGGTCTCTTTCAGTGCTAATCCATTTCTCCCATTTACTGTTTGTATTAAGTAATGACCCGGGGTCAAAATTGAGGCTGAGATTACAAAGGGAAATTCACTGCATTTTCAGACTGTTTTGGACATAAAACCACATTTTTTTCTGGGTTACTCCCTTCACAATCCAGCTTTGCCAGGTCGGATCAAAGCACCAAGCACTCCAATTGTCCTTTGAGCAACCTGCAGATTTCCTGACCCCTCACAGGAATAAATGAATGGCAGAAGATTCCAGTCTCCATTCAGCCCAGAATATACGCCCATGCTTCCAAAATCCCACACTGCCAAAATGATTTCCTCAGTCTGTGCCTTGACTCTCATTTGCTCAAGACAGACATCACATGGAATCACAGAAAGGTTTGGGGGCTGGAAAGACCTTGAAGTCCATGCAGTGCCACCCCCTGCTATGGGCAGGGACACCTTCCACTATGGCAGGCTGCTCCAAGCCCCAGTGTCCAGCCTGGCCTTGGACACTTCCATATCATGTATTTGGCATATTGACCTGAAATTTCTATTTCAAATGAAATATTTTTCATTCATTTATCTCCAGATAAAACTGTTAGAATTAGAGATTTTACTTCAGCTTGTTTCCAGGCTCCTGCCAAATAGGAGAGAAAACAGGAATCGCTTCTCTTATTTTTAGCAAACTCAGTTTCTACCTGTTTTTCTTTTCTTTCCCTTGTCTTTTTCTCCAGACACACAGGAAAACATGGCCATATTCTAGGCAAAGAAAAAAACAAAGGAGAGTCGATGGAATAATTCCAGTTTTACTGCTTAGAACACAGGAGCTGGAGGAGGATAAACTCAAATACTCAGAAATACAGTGCAGTGTTAGAAGCCTTAGGAGTATCTGGGTGGCCTGATTGATGTCCCTGAGCCTCCAGCTCTGTCTGGGCCTGCCAGCCAAGGAGAACACGGATCCCTGGGATCCCAAATGCAAAATGGGCAATGACACACACCCTAAGGGTGGCCTGTAGGGTAAACAAGGTGAGTAATGATCCCTGTGAGCTCCTTTCTGGTGCTGGAAACCAGTCTGCAGTTCCCACCTTGGTATTCAACTCCAAGTGTAACCCATTCACAACAATTTCAGCGTCATGGAACAAAGCTGGGCCCTTGAATTATGGCTGGGATGGGGCGGGGGAGAATAGGAAAAAAAAATTTTGTAGAGCTGACAGTCATCATTATGCACTTAAAATCATAAAACCATTAAGGTTGGAAAGGACCTGTAAGAGCATTGAGTCAAAATCCTGTGTTTGGCTGGGGAGGAAATTCGGGTGGATAGAGACCACCACATTTTGATTTAAGAAAAAAGATAGTAACAATTTAAAAAATGAAAATAAACCCTGGCACTTTGACCTCCAGTGTTTTGCTCCTGCCCACACAGTAAAAAACCTCTGCCCTATATCACGGGGGAACATTTACACCAGGTTTTCAGTAGTGCAGCTTAATCCAGTTTCTTTTTGCTTTGCCTTCACCACCTGCAGTTTCCAGCCCGCTCTTTAAATACTCATGGACCTTCCTTTAAAACTTACTACTTCTTGTTAACAATTTCTTAATACCTGTTTAAGATTACTAATCTGAAAGAATGTCCTTGTGCTTCCAAGCCATCCCACAGCTGCACATTGTTGTGCTCTTCTCTCTCCACCTCCTGGCAATTAATGTTGGCTCCTGTGGGACATAGTGGGTTTCTCTGGAAAATCTGGCATGAGCCACATGTAGGGATTAAAACCTCCCACAAAAATAATGACAAAAAGTAAAACAGCAACAAAACCCAACCATACAAACCTGATCTGACCCAAAGCATTAAAATCCATTTCAGTTCACAGCTGTGTGGTTCACAGGGGCAGGTTTGGAATTGGTTTCAGAGATGCAGGTATTTCTCATTTCCTTGGGTGATGTTTCTAAACTTCCAGCTGCTGCTGCACGGATGTTTCAAATGAGCTGCTGCCCCTCACATTCATGGCTTTCCTCACTAAAAAGCAGAAACTGGGGACAGCACCAAACAGAGGAGCTGTCCCAGCACCAAGAGGTGGCGCCCAGAAACCACGAGATGCTGTCCTGGGACTGGTTTGTGCTGCGATGGAGCACAGGAACCTGGAGATGCTGCCCTGGGACTGGAGCAGGGCGAGCAGGGGAGGTGGAAAACACCCATCAGGAGAGTGTAGCTACTACAAACAGCGGAACAGCCCTTTCCAGCCTCGATTTCCAGCTTTCCAGACTCCTAATGCTGCAAGCACTAAGCTCAGGTTGTTGCAGATGTGCACATAGCAAATCAGCAATTTCTTCTTTCCCCACACCTTTGCTGTTGATTTATTCAAGACAAACCCTCTGGCTCTTTCTCCTGTCCCCAGCTCGAGTTTTATATACACATTAACAGAGTAAATTGCAAAATTCCATATTAAAAATCCTCATTGCATTTTCATTCACTTTTCCAGTTTCCTTAAGCTAAAATTTCTTGGGTTTAAGGTGAGAAGTGAATGTTCAATATCCACCTTTTGAGCACAAATTACTGAATGAAGAAAAACATACCTTTCAGTGTAGAAATTAATCAAATTAGGGAAAAACCTCGAAGTGCAAGTCTCGATCTTTCATTCTACAAACATAAGATGATGTTCAGCAAGAGAACAAAAGAGAAAGGGGGAGGATCTGGTTAAAGTTTGCCATTGAAATTCACTGTGAAGAGATTTCACTGAGGCAAGACATAAGCATTTAAAAACAACTTTTCTCACACACACACACACACACACACGCAAAAAACCAACCCAACAACACCACCAAAAATTTTTACATTTTGAGACACTGATAAGCCAGTACTTCAGGGTACCCAGTCTGACTGAGTGCTATTAACTCATGGGCTGAGTTTTCTATGACTGATGTATTGAAGCTTTTCTGAATACTAATGAAGGACACAACAACTAGGAGCAAGGAAAACATCCTGTAAACCCATCCCATGGTTTTATCAAGGAAAAGGAGCCAAAGCTGAAACAGTCTTCTAACCACTTTATTAAATGGTATTTGTCTGGATTTTTTCTCCTAAGCACAAGTTCCTGTAGCAGAGCACCCTCTGTCTCCTCCATCAGATTTTTAGGGAAAATGAACCTCATACCCAGCCCAGTGTGTGGTCTGTATTTATTTACATAATCTCTTGTCAGTGCCAAGCAGAGAAACAGATAAACAAATTTCTTTAAAATGCTCCCCCCAAAAAATGACATTTGAATTTAAACACTTCACCTACTGGAATGAAAAGCCTGTACAGTGCCTGGAATGAAATATTTCCCTCCCTGTGCTGCTGGATCTGCCTAATAATTTTTGTCATTCTGATTTAGAGACAACGTACAGGGGCGAGCTCAACACTTTTGGAAGGGGCAAGTGGATAGATCTTCAAGCAAACATTTTATTTAGGGGACAAGGGACAAAATAGGAGCATTGCTGCAAATGCAGGATCTAAGTTAAATTAAAAAGGGTAAACATGGAAAAAAATGTTGAACTTCTGGGCCACTCCATGGATTTTGTGCCCACTGAAACCACCCCATTTCCACAGCCAGATGTCCAAGAGCCAGTAACCAGTATTGGCTTTGTGCTGGAAGAAGCTGTCATAGAAAATTTACATTCCTGTCCATTTCAGAACAGCAACAAAATGTTTTCCAGGATCTTTTGTTATTTTTTGTTTTACATCAAAGCAAAATATCCTGTATTAATTCTAAACCAAGGAAGTGTTAAATTCATTGTTAACAGTTCTCACCATTACAAATTCATAACTTTTGGAAATATTTCCTGTCGTTTTTACACAATTCTGAAAGTTTTCTTGAATTCTGAAAAGATATTTCTAGTAGTTTTTATACAATTCTGAAAGGTTCCTTGAGTTCCAAAACATATCTCATTGTGGACTTATCTGGTGAATTCCAGAACAAATTTAGCCACAAATTGGAGACTTTGCTCTGGATAAAAATACAGATCCTGCACAATTGTCCTTAATCAGAATCCCGATGGATCTGAGCCACAGTTTAATCCAATATTTGAGTGTCTTCCAGGCTCAGGGTTCTGTGATTCGTTGTCAGGAAGACAAAATAAAGCAGGTAACAATTACAAGCCAACCTGTGAAACAATCACAGCCTCATTCATTCGTGGGGGTAAATATTAACTGAGGAGGAACTAAAAGTTTGTTTAGTACTGGGTTGAAAATTTAAAACAATGCTGTGCACGCCCGGGAAAAACCTGATGGCTCATTAGTGCTCCTGCTTGGCTGAAGGGTCAGGGAGCCTGGAAGTGCTGCCAGCCCGAGGCTATGGAAAAAGGTTGGATGACTTCCACTGGCGTTTTGATGGATGTCTGGGCTGTTAGGGATGTCCATGGCATTGTGGGGAAGAGATGCTGAAATTTATTCTCTTTTTGTGGTTGGTCTCCATTTCTCCTGCTCTTCACAGAATCCCAGAATGGTTTGGGTTGGAAAGGATCCTAAAGCTCATCCCATTCCAGCCCTGCCATGGGCAGGGACACCTTCCATTATCCCAGGCTGCTCCAAGCCCCAGTGTCCAGCCTGGCCTTGGACACTTGCAGGGATCCAGGGGCAGCCACAGCTTCTCTGGGCACCCTGTGCCAGTGCTCTTCCCCCATCCCTGCCTCTGTGTGACTCCCCTCACTATGGAATTCTGACACAGAAAATGGTTAATCTGAGATTTTCCCTTGCTGCTTACAAAATGCAAAAAGTGCCAGAGGCAGCTGTGACCCACAGGAGCTTCACAGGATCTGAAGCAGGGGAAATAAAGATGGGAGAGAAGAGTAAACAAGTTTAGGAAGTAGTGGCAGGAATTTTTGCTGCTGGCAAAAAAAAAAAAAAAAGGGTTTGAGATCAAAGCTCCCATTTTACTATCAGCGCAGGTAAATTATCTACACTACACCTGAGTCCTTCTCTTAAACCAGCAAACCAACAGATCTTATCCACTGAAGGTGTCCCTGGCCATGGCAGAGGGTTGGAACAAGATGAGCCTAAAGGTTCCTCCCACCCAAACCAGTCTGGGATTTTTATGGATGAATGTATGGAATGTCAACCACAGCAGCTGAAGTACTGCAGCAGAGCACACCCAGAAAACATTGCCCAAGACACAACCAAAGCTTACAAAAAGCCAGGGGTTCCTCCAAAATTTGCTGTGAAATCTGACACATCTTGAATTTTATGTTGACTCTGTCACTTCTAAAGAACAGCTGCTACAAATAAATGTATGGATCTCCATCTAAATTTCTTGTGATTTAAAATTAAGCCCAAGTAAAGAGTTTCACTTCCTTTCTTGCCTTCTCAGAGTGATACATAATAATTTATGAGCTATTTATCTGTTAGGTCTTTACAGCTGAAAATACCAAAAGGCAATAAACCAATAAGGCACAGAGCAAAATATGAGAGACACATGAGGATCCCACACTGCAATTCCCAACAACAGTGCCAAGGTCTCTCCGGGGCACTCACTGACTCCTGCAATTCCTGCTGGCTAAGAGAAAGGGCCAGCAGCTCTCTCTTGGTTTGTCAGCACCACAAAAACATCAGAAATCACAATTTTCCTACTTTTAGATGAGGAGGTTTATTTTCTTTTTATTTTTACACGGAGTTGTCCTTGCTCATAACGTGAGCTGTAGGCTGGCAAAGGTTTTCATAGCCACAGACCCTACCAAGAGGATGGATTGATATGTAAATCACTTGGCAATTAACCATGCATTAATTAGCTAAACTGGGAGTCTTGAACAGCACTCACAGGTGGAGGGGACCAGGTGAGGCTCAGTGCAAGGAGGCAGTGACAGTGTCTTCTCCATGTTTTCCTTAAACTTACCTGGAGAATCCCAAAACCACAAAGCTGCTCAACTAGTCAGTCATTACTGTCTTGTATCCATATACAGAATTCTGCTGCAAAATGAAAAGAGAAGACTTACATTATTTTTCCTGCACTACCATTGACAAGTAAAGAAAGAGGGAAATCAAGTTTTGGGATAAGATTGCTGATGAAAATCTGATGACAAAAGGGCAGCCAGTCCTTCCTGTAAGGGACGACTGGAACCTGTCCAGTTTTCCCCTGAAATAATTTCTGTTCCAAGGTTAATCACCTGTTTTGCAGCTCGATGAACTGACTGTGTGGTGTCCCCAGTCACTCACTCGGTGACAGAGGTTCCCTGAGGGACAACCGGCTTGCTCCGAGGCGCCTGGTGTTAATGTCCTGCAAAAAGCTGTTTGTGCATCCAGGAGGAATGTCAGGAACCATTAAATCCCCATTTACTGGCCTCGTGCATCACAGCATTTAGCACCTGAGAGCGGCCTGGGAAAAGGCTTTATCACCTCTGCGGGCTCAGGGAGGCTGCAACAGCCCAGGTTTTGTCCTTCCCACTCCAGATTATGACCATCAGCCCACAGCAGCGAGGGGTCTGGGGAAATGAGAGCACCAAGGCACTTGAGCACCGTGTCCTCCTCCTGCTGGGAGGCGAAGGCTGGATCTTCAAATTCTTTTTAGTTTTCCTAAACACCCTGTGTTTGTTTAGATGGCAAAATACCGTTGCTTGGCTATTACCTGTGGATTCATGAGACCAAGTCCTGTGTTTTGCAAGAACTTTCCTTTGTGTCCCACCACACAGGGAACTGGGAAAATATGAGCAAGGGCTGTTTGCTGCTGCGAGGATTTGCCATCACAGAGCAGTGATTCAGTTGCATCCTTTAAGCCAACAAATATTTGTTAAGTGCATCTTACAACACTTCGGGCAGTTATAAAAAACCATTTCAGTGGAGCTGAATTTGTCCATCTGACATTTATTACATTTCACAACAGGGCAGAAAAGTTGGCTTTGGTCACATTGTGGAACACAAAAGTTGGAATTTTGCATCTGAAGTTCAAACTTCATCACGTTGAGATGTTCAGACGTGTTGCAGCTGCAGGGCTCCGACTCCTCGTGCTGACGTGAAAAGAAACTGAATTTAAAACAGCAAATTCCCTTCAGGTCCATATGCAAGGCTTAAGGGAGCAACTTTCCTGTACATAGCTCCTGGTAAATCCTTTTAAGCCAGTGGACCAAAAACAAGCTTTAAAAACAAAACATTAAATAAAAGGGAAAACAATAAGACACTAATTAAAGACCACTCGTATCCTGGGTTACAGGAAGTCAGAACTGCCTTGGTTGGGCAGAGGAAGAACTCACAGTAGAAGAAAGAATGGTTGGGTTTAGTGTAAACTTGTAGACTGAAGTCTGTACCTTCAAATTTTCCCTCAAATTGATGAGAATTTGGCTGACATTGTGGGCAGTTATCACTGCCTATGTAAAAAGCCATCTGTGTTAAAGTGTGTGCTGTACAAAACACCTGAGGCTACAGCCTTCAAGACAGAGAGAGGATTTCTGCCTCTGGGAGTGTGTAAAGCCCACAGCAAGCAACTCTGTGCCTCTCAGTGTTCCCTTGCTTTTCACAGCCACAGTTTTTAGCCATTTTATTAAATTTAGGTCCCTTCCATCACATTTTGCTGCTTGCACATCTCTCCCTCCTCGCTGCTCATACCAAATCATTTACAAGCAAAGAGACCAACCCCAACACCAACCCTTTGCTGCCCTTTCCTGACACAGGGACCAAACAGCAGGGCAATGATTTATGGGACTTTTAATATTTCCTTTAGCTGGAAACGTGCACTGGCCCTAGGGGTGAAGAAAAGTGAGGTGGGTTTGGTCTTGAGCAAACAGTTTCATAAGTTGAACATAAATTTTAAATACATATATTTAAGTGTATAAATACCTGTGTTCTCCATCTAGAAGACTGTATTTCCTGTATTTCAAACACTTTACAATGAAACTCTGCTCCCTCACTCCACCTGCTGCTGGATCCTCCAGCTATCCCAGCTCACAGAGCATGGTGGAGTCACCATCCCTGGCAGTATTCAAAAAACGTGTGGATGTGGCACTTGGGGACAAGGTTTAGTGCTGATCCTGGTGGTGGTGCTGGGCTGATGGCTGGACTTGATGATCCGTTGTTAGGTCTTTCCCAACCATAATGATTCCATGATCCTAAGGTTCCAAAATCAAAGAAAAGGAAGTGAGCAATAGACACACAGCGGATTTCAGATGCCAAATTATTCTCTCATTTATTTTCTGGCAGCCCTTGAAAAAAGAGACAGGAAAGACACAGAGGCAACACCAGAAAAAGGCCTGCAGTCTGGAAGGGTTTTGAAACCTGCTCTGTATCACCCTGGAATAAACTTCTTTACCTAAAAATGGGGGAAAATGTGTTTTTAAACAAGGTGTTAAAAGTGGTTTGAGCTGAGGGAGGAGAGTTAATTAGGTAATGAGAATTAATTAATGAGCAAATGAGAGTTAAACAGCATTACTAACTTTTGGAATTTTGCAAGGTCAAAAAAGCATCAGTTCAAAACAGCTAGTTTCTCCCAGCCTTATAAAGGGACATCCTAAACAAACTGCGGGACTGCCTACGGCACACGTTTGGATTCACACCTCCCTCCTTCCAGCCTCTGCTCCCATCCCTCATCCCACAGCAAAGCCCACAGCCAACGGTGAGAGCCACGGAGGAGCAGAGAGACCTTCCCATGGCAGATCCCATCTCAGCTCTGCAGGCTGTCTCTCACTGTGCTGGCAGCATCCAGGGACTAATCGGTGCCAGAAGCAGGGGCTGATCGTCACACAGAAATGTCCTCTGCTAAATCCCTGGGGTTTGATAAAACCGGAGCAGAAGGATTTACACTGATTCCACAGCTGCAAAGCATCAGAGTCTCTGCTTCCCAAACACGCTGGCGAAACACTTCCCTCAATCTCTTTTAAAGCCATGGCATTAATTCCGGTTTGTGTTTTCCAGCACACGCCCTTAACGAGCTGTGAGAAAACGTCTGGAAGGTGTTAAGCGCAAGCGGGATGTGGAGGGTGCCTCCCACGTTCTCCTCCTCATCCCAGAATTTACAGACCTGCCTGGCACAAATCCCTGCTGTCAGGGCTGGCCCAGCCATCCGTCCCCCCAGGTCCATTCAAAAGGTTGGGTGAGGAGCAGAAATGCAGCTAAATTACAAAATAGTACCAAACAAATGATATAACTTTAGAATAATAAAATTATGGGATGGTTTGGGTTTGAAGGGACCTTAAAGCCCATCCAGTGCCACCCCCTGCCATGGCAGGGACACCTTCCACTATCGCAGGCTGCTCCAAGCCCCAGTGTCCAGCCTGGCCTTGGACACTTGCAGGGATGGAGGTGCAGCTTTACCAGTGTAGCTTGTTTTTCAATGGCAGAACTCTCACACCAAAACAAGACCAGAGCTGCCTATTCATTTTCCCTGCTCACTTTTGACATGCCTAAAACAATACACCTGGGTGAGAATTTGGGAGAGACACAAAAGCCAAAACCACCTCAAAGTTCCCAGGTTTCTGTGGCCACTTTGGCCATGGCCTTTGAGGAGGGCACACTGTAAGAGCATTGTTCTGATGTTCTGATTAAAGACAAAATATTTTTAAAGTATAAAGCTGGTTTGATGTTAAATTCCCCAAGGTTTTTCTGGCAGGCCTCGGGAAGTCCTCACCTGCTGGCTCCAGGTGAAGATGGAGTGGCAGGGAAGGACAATGGACAATCCCCTCTGCAGACAGCAGATCCCACTCCCACCCTGGCACCAGTGACCCCATCGCAGCTGGGGTTCCCCTTGCAGTGCCCCATTTGCCACCACCTCTTCTCAGACCTTGCTGGGTTTCTGGCACCCCTGAGATCCAGGTCTGTCCTGCTGCATGGATCTCCCCATGCTCATGGCTGCCTGGGAGTTCTGTTCCCAAACCTCTCCTGACAAAACCTAAGGAAACCTGGAGTCTTTTGGCTTGGCCTTTGATCCCTACTTTCATGTTTGCGGGGCTTGGCACTCAGGGGTTAAACAGCCACATAAAGAATTTCTGTTCCTGCTGGCCGCAGTCCTGCGGGCTTTGGTTTGTCTGAAGGTTAAGGAGTCTCGCTGTCCTCAGGCTGCCCCGCTGCTGCTCCTCGCATGCACAGCAGCGCCGTGTTTGCGTTGCCATGGGGAATGCCTGGGAGCCCTCAGCGTGAGAAGGGCTGTGTAACCTCCTGGCTGAGTCACATCCCCACACGAACCTGTCCATCCCAGGTGCCAGCAGCCAGCGGGGGGTAAATTTACAGCTCCAGGAAACGTCTGCTCGGCTCTGCCTCCACTGAGCACCGGAGCGAACCCTGTTATGTCAACACAAGGCCTTGCACAACACGCTCCCGGCGTTTGATCCGCATCCATTGCTGTGCTCGAGCGGCTCTCCTGGAAAAACAGCTCCGTGGGGCTCTGCAAACACGGAGCTGCAGTGACCACTCACCCCGAGTGCTCAGCTTTCATCCCACAGACAAAACATGCCCAGAGGAATGGGAAAGGGCATTGACTGTGGCCCCATTCCCTGCCAGAAGGGATTTTCTTCTCACCAACACAAACATGCTGAGGTCACTGCTCTGGTGCTCCAACGCTTCCCAGGGCAGTGGGCTTTCAGTCTGAGTGTTCACTTCTGCCGGTAAAGACAAGCAGAGATTCCCAACGCCTGGCACTGGAGCAGGCCCCAGGGTCCCAAGGAAGAGAAGCTCAGGGCCAGGCTTGGTGCCAGGTGTCCCAGAGCCCACCAGAGCTGTTCTTTTCCAGGAACTGAGCTCACCCCTAAGGCCTCACCACCAGCCCTGCAGGCAGCACTTCCATGTCCTTCAGGCATGAAGTATCTTCCATGTGCTGCCCCTACAGTAATGTTTCATGTCTGAAACTCATTCTCTAAATCCACCTTTTTCTGTCTCATAGGGATCACAAACTGGGCTGGAATAAAATCCTGTGCATGTAAAGCAGAAGAGGCAGGACTGAAGGGAGGCAAAATGAGAAACAAAGAATTACATTTCTAGCTATGGGAAAACTCTGTGTGGTTGGTGTCACATTGTGTGTCAGAAGAGGGGTTTTTCTCCATTATGATTCTCCTTCCACATTATTTTAATAATGTCTAAGGAACTTCCCTGCTTTATAAGGAATACAAGATTAAAGGCAACAAAGACCCTTCCCAGGCACTGTCAGTCTTGTGAGTTGCCCCACATCTCTTCACAAAAAACCTGAACAAAGCCCATAAATTATCAAAATAAAACTGTCTGAAAACAGCAGGTGCCAAATATAGTTTTATTTTTTATCATCTGGTAACACTGTGATAATATAAACTGTATAAAGCATGATAAAACTCTTCCATGAAACAGAGTAGGTACATATTATAAAATAAAAAATACAAATATTACATTACTAAAACGAAATACAACATTTAAAAGAAAATATTACAATAATATAATGGTACCAGTTCCTTTTTGTATTACAAAATTTATGGAAAATATTTAAATTATGCAGCACTAAGATAAGTTACTTTTATTTTCTCTCTTGATTTTAAACATGCACTAACTCCAACAGAAATAAAACGTATTGATCAATACAAGAAATGTTATTTAACCACAGACCCTTGCATGTGGACTTGGAGCAACCTGGGCTAGTGGGAGATGTCCCTGCCCTTGGCAGGGGGTGGAATGAGATGAACTTTAAGGTCCCTTCCATACCCAAGCATTCCAGGATTCTTTGGTGCAGTGGCTTTTAAAAGAAATGCATTGTAATTACTTCCCTTCCCAGGGACTTACAAATTTTAGTAATTAAAGTTTTCAGAGATGCAGCTGCATTTTCTGTGCCTTTGCAGAGTTACAGCAATACTTGTTGAAATGGTACTAAAATAATCTCTGTCTATGCACAGTCTTTCATTATTCAATGTACTAAGAATATATTTTTAAAATAGCCCTTACGGCTTCACATTCTGACCTGGGCACATTTTACCAATCTCCACTGAATGTTGCCACTGTCCCTTTGCAGAAATGTGTTGTTTTAATCATGCTCAAATGCAAAATCACTGTCCACTTACAGACGAACATTCTGGCCAGAAATACACAAACTGACAATAATTTAACACATGGTTGCCAGCAGCTCAAGAATTCAAGCAATGTAATTTTGAGGATTAAATGAGAAAAAGAAAATATTAGATGTTTATATTTTTGCTGAGTGGAACAGATATTCTCAAACAGTAGTAAAGTGGATTTCAGTTTTTTTAATCTAATTCCATCATACCTTTTAAGATATGCCCAGTTTACATCAATTAAAAATCAACTGCACCCCAAAAAAAACCAGTGTTTACAATTTCACAAGAAACCAAAAAGACACTGAACCCAATGATCTCAAACTATTTTACCACAGTTTTTAAAAAAGAGGATCTCAGCCTACTGAAATGTTTTTAGTTTTTAAAAAAGCAGTACAAAATGCTATTGGAACGTGAACTTTCCCAAGAAGACATGTTCAGGAACGTTGCATAGCCCTGTGAGGAGCAGGGATGCTCCAGCAAAGTGCTTTTGACTCCAGTTCCAAAGGCAGGAGCAGTTTCTGGAAAGGGCAGGGCGCAGCCTCTACGTGTGGTTGTTGTTGAGGTTGCTCTTGTTGAAGAACCTCCTGGCCTCTACACTGCTGAGGGACACAGAGCAGCGCGAGGGGTTCTGCTTCCTGTACTCAATGCTCTCCATCATCGCCTCCCTGATCACCTGCAGAACAACACAGCCAGCAGGAAAACTCATGTTGGAACCACTTAACCACAGACAGAAAAAGCCCCTTCTGATGGTGACAGCTGCTGCTCCTGCTTTTAATGCTGCTCCATCACTGGACAAAGGGATTGGTGAGTTTTATTACAAATAGTATTTCTTGAGTGTATAAAACACTGATTTTAATGTGGTCAATAAAGATAGGAGGGAGGCCACCAACACCAAAGAAGTCACACAAAAATATACAGGATTTAAACAGCCCCAGTGAAACTCAGAAGGGTAAATCCAAACATTGAGAAAAATCCTTATTTCAAGCATGTAGGAAGTAATTATTATACTGAAAAAGATTAGATCTTCACTTTTGCTTCCTTTGTGTTGATGTAACAGGTTTTCTTCACTATATTGATTAAAACTTCCGTATCTTTATCTGGGATGATCATTACTCATCACTCCAGAGATGCTGGGATCATGATGTCATGCTATGCCAACTATCAATTACAAATAATTATTACTGAGTGAGCTGATAAGGAAATTTCCTTTAGAGAAAATTTCCAGTGTCCCTTTTTTCCTGTTAGACAAAAGGAACTGAGTATAAAATGCTGCACATCATGTTTACATCCTCCACAGTCACCTTTGCTCAGTTATCCTGAATGGCTTGGGATGGTAAAATGGCAAAACCAAGGCAAGAGCCGAATGAGAAAATCAGGCAAACCTGAGGCAAAGCCCTGCACCTTCTGTAGGGCAGGTTTAGGGTTGAACTCACATCACTCACATTCCCCTTTACAGCCCAGCCCCTTTAACCCCCCATACTTACATCCATGTTATTGAGGGTGTTGAACTCCATGAGGTCGTGGAGCCTCTTGAAAGCCTCATTGGGATACTGGAAGTTGAAGGTGGAGAAAGGTGTATCTGGATCATCAAAAATATCAAAGTCTGCAAAATCCTTCTCTTCCTGTGTTTCTCTGGGAACACCTGCACAGGACAAATACAAAAGTTCCATCCATATTAGGGCTGAGGATTTATTATCTTATTCTAATGACTCTTTTGAATTCCCAAAGAACTCCAGGCAGACCTCAAAAGTTGTTTCGAGACAAAACATTCCTAGTACATAAGCACCAAGTGATTCCAGAGGAACAGGTGGATTCAGCATCAGGAATTATGAGCTCACCTGGAGCTTTGTACTTCCTGAAGTCGATGTTGGCCAGCACAAAGTGGATGATGGTGGGACAGTCCTTCTCTGAGGAGGGGTCCTTTGGTTTGAAAACGTAGCACTCCTTCATGCCCTCCCGGTCAAACACGTTGGGGTCTATCTTGGGGAACGGAAGCTTGTTCATTTTGGCCCATTTTTCAGCCAGCAGGATTTCCTGGAAAGAGGAGAAAGACTCAGGTGCATAAAAGCCTCCACTGCAAAGCGAGAGGATTTGCAGAAAGACACAGCTCATGTTGGTTAAAGCAATTAATTATTGAGTCTCCTGCAGAGGATGGACCTGGAGCTGCTGGAGACAGTCCAGAGGAGGCACCAGGGTGATCCAAGGGATGGAGCAGCTCTGCTGGGAGGAAAGGCTGGGAGAATTGGTGTTGTTCAGCCTGGAGAGGAGAAGCTTCAGAGTGACGTAACTGTGTCCTTGCAGTGCCTGAAGGAGCTGACAGGGAACATGGAGAGAGATGGAGTGACAGGACACAGGGAATGGCTATCCACTGCCAGAGGGCAGGGTTAGATGGGATATTAGGAAGGACTTGTTCCCTGTGAGGGTGGGGAGGCCCTGGCACAGGGTGCCCAGAGAAGCTTGTCCAAGGCCAGGTTGGACAGAGCTTGGAGCACCCTGGGATAGAGGAATGTCCCTGCCAGTGCCAGGGGGTGAGATGAGGTGAATGTGCCTTCCAGCCCAAACCACCCTGTGGTTCCCAGGACTAATCAAGTGATCTCAGCACAGATGACCCAGCAGGACAAACTGAGCACCTCACTCACCCTGCCCCGGCTCCACCACCTGCCATGAGTCACAGCAAGGAATCTGGTCTGCCCCAGAAACCTGGGTTGAATTTACAGAGCTGACAGCGAGGGAAAAGCCATCCATAATTTTACCTTGCAAAGGAGTCCCAGTGCTATGGAAACCACTGAGAGTCCCTAAATACCCAGCCCTGCATTGTTATGCTCAGAGTCAATCCCAGCACATGGTGGCCTCCGAAAGCACACTGAGTGAAGAGCTCTGGAAAACAGGCTTCTTTTTCCTCATGACAACTCAGTAAACAAGATAATTTGTAAATAATGACTCAAAAGCATGTAATGAGGGTGTGTGAGAGGGAGGAGAGGGAAGGTCAACATCTTTAATCTTGGTTTTCAATGAAAAGGACCCTTCCTTCAGCGACTGTTTTGGATACGCAAGAGATTAAGAGATGGTGTAAAATGATAAACCAAGGCTCGAGTCATTGAGTTCAGCTGGCTGATTTCCCCACAGGAGTAAAATATTAGAGTGCTACCATAGATACAGGCCCACTCCTGAAGTGGCATTTGCTGTTTGCAATGCACCAGTGGGACAGAACTGGTTCCTGTTCCTGTCCCCTGCCTCTGGAATACACCTGTGTTGGCCTTGGCACACTGCTATTTGTGCTTCAGGAACAATGACCATTCCCTTCAGCTGAGGCTCCTGGAAAACCTGAGGCACCATCCAGTTTTCCCATCATTTTTTATCATGTCAAGGAATTTTCTGCCATTTAAAATGACAGTTTAGAGAAAAACCTTCAGGATGCCACTTGAGTTCCAATCAATCTCTCCATGTTCCCCAAAACAACAGAGAAAATTGCAGCTGATGAAACCAGAATGCTCAGTGAGTAGGGTAAGAGTAGCAGGAGTGACCATACACAGCCTTTTGCACAGACTCCATGGGTGGAGTGTCAAAAAAGGGATGGAGAAAGATGTTTCAGAGGCAATGGCAGTGCTGCATCAGCAAATTTAGCTGGTGGGGAAAACACTCGTGACAAAAAAAGGAGATATATTCATATGCAATTGCAGAATCATTAAGGTTGGAAAAGACCTCGAAGACCACACAGTCCAACCTTCAACCAAATCCCACCGTATCCACCGAGCCATAGCATGAAATAAAAACCTCACAGTAGTCTCTGAAGTGCTGTTTTTTCTGTACCAGTTACCAAAATTATCCATTTAAAGCCTATGGGATCAGCTGGAGCTGTATGGATGTGCAGGTTGTACAGACTGACAGCTGTGCTTTCCACACCTGCTGCAAAAAACAGCTATGGCACTTAATCCCTGTTTTCCTGTTGCTGTTTTGCTCTGGCCTCAAGGGATTTAAGACTCCCACTTAAACCAGTGCTGGGATTATCCTGGTGAGATGTAAATGAACAATCAGCCCTGCTTCCAAAAGGTTATTTATTTGGCAATACTGAGATGATGCATTTCTGCAAGATGATGACATTAAACCATCCATTTGCATCACAGCACACAGAGGAGAGCATCTAGGCAGAGTGAGAGTATGGCAGGGAAAATGACTTAATTGTTTAATTCTGACAGAAAATAAAATTCTGCAATCAGTGCCAAAGCAAAACTTCCATAAAAACAACAGAGCTCCTGCTTCAAAGGAATTTCATTATCCTACTTTGCGCCAGTTGCTTCATGGAAGGCATGTAAACAGGAACTGAGGCACAGGGCAATATTCTGCCTTGACGTGGACAGAAATATTCCAGAGCTGAAGACACAACAGCACCAAGGCCTGCTGGGACCATGTGGAATCGAACTGAGTCACCTTAATCTCCTGAGCCCAAAGGAGGGAAGAGCCTGTGTCACTTACTTTGAAGGGAGGGCTGGAATCACTTGGCCTGGCTGAGAAATCAAAGGAGATGATGAGATCCACACCTCGCTGGGGCCTCAGGATGAGCGGGTAGGGCAGATTGAAGGTCAGCCCACTGTCCACAATGTGGATCTTCTTGCTCTTCACATCCAGGGGCTCATAGATCCTCTCAAACTCGTCAGGATCTGCATGGAAAACAGGAAAACCAAACCAAGCAGGGACACCTGAGTTAAGAACAACTGAGGTTCTCATGGGCTTTCCAGTGCTTCCCCAAGTTCTGGAGAGGGCATGGAATTCAAACTGAACAGTACATCCCAGCTAAACACACCATGGACTCAAGTGTAACTTAAACTCTTAAAAACTGGAGAATGAGGGAAAAACTAGAACTGAAGGGCCCTCAGGAGGTCAAGTGCATGAGGCAGACCCAGAGGTGGCTTGAGGCAGAACCGAAGGGGACAAATGCCCAAATTTGATCCCAGCCTTCCCACCTTCACTCCATCATCCCAAACAATCCATACACAAAGGAAAGAGCTGATGGGATGTTAAGAGACAGGTTCCTAACACATATCTGGAGGTGTCAGAGGATGGTGCCAGATTGTTCAGTGGTGTCAGTGACAGGACAAGGAGCACTGGCCATAAATTGAAACACAGCAAGTTCCACCTCAACATGAGCAAGAACTTTTTTCCTTGGAGGGTGCAGAGCCCTGGAACAGCTGCCCAGGGAGGGCCTGGGGTCTCCCTCTCTGGATACATTCCAATCCCCCCTGGAGGTGTCCCTGTGTCCCCTGCTCCAGGTGGCCCTGCCTGGGCAGGGGGCTGGGCTGGGTGATGACCAGAGATTTTCCAGCCCTAATATTCTGTGATCCCCTCAGTGTCCTACAACCCCATCCCAAACCTATTCCCCCATGTCCTTCCCAGCTCTCCCCAAACAAATTTGCTCAAAAAGCCTTGATGTGGTTCTGCTGTCCCATGACACTTGTCTGTGTCTGCTTCTGCCCATTAAATTGGGACTATCAGGTCTTGTTTTCCAATCTGCACCAGACCTGACGACCTCACACTCACCACTCCACCAGGAACAAAGAGAAGTAGTGATCCATATCCATACCTGAAATGCAAGCACTGGGCAGAATTCCCTGTCAGCCACTCACTGCTGGTGCTGTCCCAGTGAGGTATCAACCACTCTCTCTAAACCCAACCTGATGATGCTTCCCTCTAACCCCAACCTTCCCTTGGGTGCAGCTCAGAAAAAAACAATCCATTTTTCCTGAATGCCTTCACACTTATCCAAGTCTCTGGACACTACTAAACCATGCCTGCTGTACTTAAAACTTTTCCCCCGACAGTCTATTCTTGTTCTAGACCTTACAAATATTTCCAGTGCATGGTCTTGCTGATTAACAAAAATCTAGTGCTCCTATCTGTAGAGGGCAGTGCAATCTAAGAAATGCTAGATAGAAAACTACAATTATTTCTGCTATAAATTAATTTCCTGGCACCTATTTATTGACAATGGTAGCAATCTGAAAAAAAAGGGTATTTTTAAAGTGAAGAAAATCCATAAAAAATAATTCTAACTCTTGTTCCTGTCATTTTAGGAGCAGCATGCTTTGAGCAGCAAATAAAATCATAAAACAGATGCTTTCACTTTTTATTTCTGTTGTTATTTATTAGAGGATCCTTTTCTAACTAATGAGGCACCATGTTCCCACTATTTGCCTTGATTTCCAAAGGAGTGAGCACTTTTAAATCATTACCTATTGCTAAAGGGCTAGAGTGTGTTTATAAACCTACCTTACAACCAGATGTATTTCATAATCATGAATTAGCATAGATCAGTGAAAAGATATTGGTATTTATCAAATTCATCACAATTTTAAAAAATGTTAAAAAATTACACTGACTACAGTTTCCTTTAACACAAGTAGCCCAATTTTGTTTTCCTCTTCTTGTTTAAAGAAAACAAGTAAAACATAATTTTACCCTTGTTCCCAATAGAATTTCTAAAGAATTGCAAAACTGATTTTGTTCAAGTTTTGTTGTTTCTTATGTGACAAAAATTGAATCTGAAAGATCCTTTAACCAAGGGCAGCATCAGCTATAACAGTGTTTGTGATGGGAGTATATTTCTGCCCCACAAACTTCCTCCCAACACTGAAGAATGAGATGGATCCTATTGCTTACAGTCCTCATGACTCTAAAATCGAATTTATCAAAACAATCTTAATCTATTTTAAATGAGAAAACATCTTGATGTCATCAATAAATTTATAATGACCATATAGATTGGTTTCAGTAATTACAGTCTTCACAGAGTGCCTGGGATATGAATTTTCAGCCTTTCAGGAAAGATGCATCCCTACTACCAGCACCTTCCAGTCCATCAAACAGCAAACTGGGAGAAAATGTGTGGATGTGCCACTTGGGGACATGGTTTAGTGGTGGTGCTGGGTTGATGGATGGACTTGATGATCTCAAGGGTCTTTTCCAGTCTTAAGAACTCTGGGGTTACCAACCCAGCCCTGCCAGCTTCCCAGCAATGGGATACACAGACAGGTATTTGTTTGAAAATCATAAAGAGGGCATGTCTTAGAGACCAAATCTGCCACAGATGGTAGCTCCCATGGAAGGAGGGGAGATGAGAAGGGCATTTGCTTCTGACATCGATCTACTACAACAGTTTCCATAAATACTGAAATAAGGAAGCAGAGTAGGGGTTATTTTGTCCCCATTGTTATTCACTTGGCATTTTCTCAAGTAATTTTGGTGTGTTGTAACATCAAGAAAAGAAACAGAAGAACTCTGAGTTCACAATGGAATAATTCCTGATGAAATAAGAAAAGGCTCAGCATTATCTCCACAAATAGAATCAGTGGAAAAGCAGAGCTAAGGGTTTTCCTTCCAGACCAAGCAGCTGGGATCTCTGCTGCAGGCACTGCAGACCCTAAATTCAATCCTCAGTAATGACTGTAAGATTGGCTTAGGTCAGCCACAGTTCGTCCTTGGCAGAGGAGTTGGGACAACTGAAGATGGAAAGTATTATTGATATCCTTTTTGATTCACTTATTTCTCCTTTGGAATGTCTGGCAATAAAGGGAAGTCCTAAAGCAATACAGACTTCTCTCTGCACTCAAGCTGACAGGTAAACTGCCAGTGCTAGGAATAAATATGCAAAGCTTAAATGCATCCAGTGCCATGGTAATCTAAGGATTTAAATTTTACTCCGAAGTTTCTTTTCTATCTGCACCTCTGAGCTCCTCAGCTCTGCCATATATTAGGGAAATGCGCAGCATTAAAATGTGGATACACTCATCACACTGCTGTATGATTACATTTTATATTAACTACTGACATTTCAAGAGGTTTTTAACTATTTTTGACTATAATATTGCAACTACTCATAGCTGTCAGATCTGAGTTGTTACGGCAGGTTTATGAATGTGGACTTCAGCTAACAGTAAAAAACTGCAGTTATGTCAAACTTGTCCCATTTTAACCCAAAGAAGTTTCAGGCACTCCAAAGTAATTGTGTCAGAGGTGCAAACTCATTCTGTCAAATCAGCATTTTATTTCCATTGAAATTAAATCACAGGAAGTTGATAGTTGATTAAGACGACCATTCACATGTCTTAATTATGCAAAATTCTCAACTGTCATTTTTTCCAGCCATAAATTTCCTACCCACTTTCCTGCCTCTTTTCCAAGTACTATAAATATTAAGACTACCCAATTGTAAACACCTCTGAGATGACAGAAATATTTAGAAAGTGGAGTCCAGATGGAAATTACTCTTAAAGCCCTGCAAGGGATTTGTTACATTAACAAATACACATTAGAGCACTGCTGTACTTAAGCTCTTAAATGACATCAGGTATTTACTGTTGCTTAATGAGCAGCTGGGACAATCTTCTTCCTCAGAACAGGAAATGAGGGCTGAAGGGAATGTTTCTGTGACTAGGGATGGTTGGTAGGGCTGTGCTGGGAGGCAGAGCATGCAAGGAACACTACCTTCAGAGAGTGAAGTTGTTCTTTGCTTCATGGATCACAGAATCACGGAATGGTTTGGGTTGGAAGAGACCTTGAAGATCACCCAGAGCCACCCACTACCATGGGCAGGGACACCTTCCACTATCCCAGCTTGCTCCAAGCTTTGTCCAGCCTGGCCTTGGACACTTCCCGTGCCAGAAGAACACCAAGAAATTAATTGCCTTTCACTGAGCAGATTGCAGTGAACACTGTCTATGGCTAAGTTTCAAATTCCTAATCAAACACAATTATTCTTCATAGTTACTGTCCCACACACCACATCACTCATGAAGTCAGGGAAGACTTTTGAGCTTCCTTTGCAAATTCATATTTTTCTGAAATTCTTATCCTCCATACACATTCTTGCTTAAGCCAACATGAAATACGGATGCACCTGCACATCAGCCACCCTGGAATGGGAGTGGTTTGTAAGGTGCATCCACACTGGGAAAAACATGGTACCAGCAAAGTAAGGATCTGTGAGCTGTGCCACAGCAGGGTCAGGCTAGAGATCAGGGAAAGTTCTCTCCCCCAGAGGGTGCTGGGCACTGCCCAGGCTCCCCAGGGAATGGGCACAGCCTGAGGCTGCCAGAGCTCAGGGAGTGTTTGGACAGCACTGCCAGGGATGCACAGGGTGGGATTGCTGGAGTGTCTGTGCAGGGCCAGGGGTTGGACTGGATGGTTCCTGTGCTCCTTCCAACACTCATGGATTCTGTGATGTTACAAGTAAAACACTGTGTTGCCCCCAGGGGTTTTTCAGAAGACAAAGACAGCAGTTGAGCTACAAAGTTTTTGCAACAGGGAAGCCCTGCAGGAGAACAAAGACAGGTTTTATTTCCACCAGCAGGTTTATCATCAATAAGAGACAAGGAAAAACTTGGACCCCCTTTGGAGAAGGCCAAGAGAGTGAGAAAGGGGATGTAATAAAGGGCATCATACACCAAAGCAGTTTGGTCCCCTCTGCCAAACCTAGAGCCAGAAGGTACCAGCTGTGCCAGGGGACAGGACAGGGAGCAGACAGAAGTCACTGTGTGGTGCCCTTTGAGCCTCCCAGTCCCCTCACAAGCTCTGCTGTTGGTCAATCCCCACAGTGCTGTTGTAACCCACCTGGTGCGATGTTACCACCCCGGGAACTCACTGCCTCTGGCTTCATTAATAAACACACAGAGCCCAGCTGTTGTGGGAACTGACCTGCGACTGCTGCCGGCTCCTCCTCCTCCAGGGACTCCTGAGTGAGCAGCTCTGCCAGGGGGGACAGGGGGTAGCAGCTGTTGAGGTTCAGCCCCAGCATGAAGTTGTGCACCTTGCCAGCGCGGCCCTCGCGCGTGTTGAACAGGGCGCTGTCCCCCACCAGGGCCATCAGCATGCGCTGCACCCAGCTCTCCTGGCTGCTCTCCTGCAGCCTCTCCTGGCTCTCCTGCTTTGCCTCAGTGCTCTCAGTGCCTGCACACAGAAATGAAAATGCCTGGCAGTGATATTTAAACACAGCAAGTGTAACTCCAGCATTTCTGGGTTATGAAAGAAAGGACCTACGAAAATAAAGGGAACTTCTTTCTATGAGCTGGAGGCCTAATGATGGAGCTCTTCTGCAAGGATTCCAGAGGAATGCAGAGAATCCATCCTTTCAACGTCACAGGCCAGTGAAACATTTCATCTGCACCACAGTAGTGCGGATGTGTCCATCAGGAAAATAGATTGGGAATGTGTTAGATGGCCTGAGCCAGACTTAATTGGTCTGAGGGCTTTCTCTGCAAGCTCTCCTGGGCTCAGGGATACACCTGAGCAGATAAAATCCATACTTGATGCAGATATAAATTCATCTGGATGTACACTGACAGCCTTCTCCATCTTTGCTGCCTATTAGAAATCCAGCTGTCCTCAGGAAAGCAGAGTTAATCTGCATAAAGGATAATGCTGCAGCATGGGAATGCTAAAATACCTGAAAATATCCTTGTAGTAAACTGTAGACTACAATTAATATCTGGTTTTAATTAAATAAAGAGTAGAATGAAAGATCCAGACTCAGATGTCTGCAGTTGGAGTGCACAGTAAAAATGACCTGGACTGGCACCACCTTGCATTCATTCACCTGTCAAAACTTGACTTTTTGGGGTGTTTTGGACAAGAAAATAATTCAGGCTCAAGCTTCATACTTTACATCCAGCTTGTAAATGTGCCTCTTTAAACCAGGCTTTAAAGGAGCTGATTTTTATATAAGTAGAGAGAAAAGCTTCAAAGAGGTCCAACGTCTGTCCAATAACATTCTGTGGAAGTGAGAGGGATTTCCCAATGTTTACAATCCCAGCTTGTTCACTATGGCTACAAACTAGGAGAGAAATGTATTTCATGCTGGCTGTAGTGTTTAAACAGGAAATACACAAATAAACACAAAACCTGGTACCACCAATGATTTTACACATAAGGGGAGTTGAAGAAGCAATCACTGAGCTGAACTAATGATGTAATTCCCTGTCTCACCATATAAGATTTTCTCTTCTTTCTGTCAATCCTGAAATCACCACCAGCTGCATTCCCATCTTTGATTCACTTGTTAAAAACAAAACCAGTTTTTTGCAGGTGAAAATCACAGTTGTTCCCAAAAATATCATCAAATACAGAATACTGCCTAAGATCCCAGAAATCTCCAGGTGCTTTAGGTACTTAGAAATAATTATCACTAAGAAAAGGATCTTTTCTTCCCACTGCCCAATGTTCTGTTTGTGGTTGTGCCTCTTCTGGGAACCTAGATTTGGGCATTGTTACAAACACTGTGCCAAGCACCAGGAATTTCCTGTATCAGATGTCATTTGTAAAGGTGCTAGAAGACACCTGTGAATGCTGGAAACACACCATAAACCATGCTCAGGTAAGCATTTGATCAGGAAACCCTTGAAAACAATCGATAATGTTGGTTTGGTGGGCTGGGAGCAATTCCAAGGTGCCTCTGAGCTCAGCAGCTTGCTGGAAACAGACTTCTGCAGAGCTCTGGCTCAGTAAACCACATTTTTGGGTATATGTGGAATTCTAGATGTGTATGAGAGAATCATTTGATGATCAGCTTGAGCAGGAGACATGAAGTCAAGCCCAGGACCTCCTGGGGTCTCTTGTTCTTCTTGTTTCTGAGCCACACAAAAGCTGATGGAAAAAGGAAATTATGAAGTGAAATCTGAGAATTTTCTTACCTTTTGGATGCTGTGATTCATCCTCACTATCTGAGCTGTCGTTGCTTACAAGGTGCTTTAGCCTTATATTTTCTGTTGAAAGAAATATAAATTCCTTCAAACTGCTGGGGTTCAACTGGCAGAACAGTTAAGAATATCCAAACAATCTGAGTCATAAAATTCTCATAGCCTTTGTAATAGAAAATACAGCTGAAGAGACTGGATCTCCTGCGGACATTAGAATTTGAACAGCAGGTGTTGGCTTTAGCCTGACATTTTTGGCCTGGAAAAGAAAATGCAACCCTAAAGCAGTACCTTCCACTCCCCTCTGCACCACACACTTTATTCACCTTCATTGAAATGTATATGTTTAGCTTCTGTCCTCTCAGTAAGTCCTACTGAACCTGGAAAATGTTTTTGTGGGACCAAGGTGGCACTGGGCCATCTCCAGATCTGGTCACAGACGGTGGTTGAAGCCACATGAATATTTTCACATCTGATCCTACTTCAAGGAATATTTAAAAAATTTTATGTGAAATGAGTCACAGATGACAAATAACATTCTGTCTCTCACTATCTTTGAAAAGCAGACTTTTCCATGATCACATTTACTGATAGGGATCCTCCATGAGGAGGTATTAACACTTGTGAGTGGCATCAGAAATAGGAACCTGGAGGTCTCATTTTCATCCATAAATAAGGAGGTTATCAAACAGCTGAATTCCATCCATTAGGAGGCAGAGGCAGATAGAGGTTATTATTTTATAATTATCTCAATCTACATTTTCTCTTCTTGCTCTTCAGACAAATCTGGATGTCTAGTACAATTTATTTCTTGGTCAAGTCTTCCCCTGTAATACTGCCTTCTGAATAGGAAACAAAAGTGTAAGAAACCTTTCATCATTAACTGCATTCTCAGAAAACTGGATAAAGTCTATTCAAACCAAGCCACAACTCTTTCTTTACAGCCATCTTGCCATTTGTATGTCAGGAGTGAAACCAAAACCGTTCAATTTGCAAGCAAAGGATCAGAAACCAACCACAGGTTGTGGTTAGAATGGAGCAATCTGACAATCCAGAGATAAGAAAGTTTAGGTGTGTTTTGCTAATCCCTTCAATAACACAGCGCAATGTCAAGAGACTACACAAGTAACTATCAAATACTTGTCAGCTTCTGCTCTCCAAAAATAAACACCAAAAGAGGATTCTATTAACTTCCAGAAAAGAGCTGGATATATGCATGTGACTTTCAGCAGCTCTGACTGACCAGAAACAAAAGTGAAAGGAAGGAAAGAACATTCCTAATGCTCTTTCCCTACCTCAGCAGCATCCAGCAGTGTCAGCAATTGAAGTTAATTCAATTTTGTAAATGACTACCAGCAGTGCCATCCTACCATACAGGGAGAGAGCACTGAATCTTGCTAATAAATTCTCTGCATAGTAGAATTATTGACTAATATTACCTAATTCTTCTTCCATGGTGGGCCCTTTATTCTGAGAATTGGAGACACCAAGGACTCTGTTGAATAATATCGAAAATGCACTGCCCCAGACACCTGAAAGAGACAAAATAAACAATGAATGGTGCTTGGCAGAAGGAAAGTAAACCCCACATATCTGAATAAGCACTATTTAAGAAGTTGGTTGCTCTCTGAACACACCTCTGAGTTTGGCAAGTCATAAGCTCAGATGTCCAAATCAGAACATAAAACCATGGAAACAGGAAACAAATAAACAATGCCAATCCATATCTGTGAAATCTTTCAAATTATTGTCTTCCAACAAACTGAGAGCTCCACTTCTTGTCTCACACTTCATATGACTGCATTTCAAGCTCCAAGAATACTGAAATTGCTTTTATTTTTAAGCCTCTTTCCGTCACATACTCACCCATCAGGAAATGCAAGGGATTTTCATTATATTTCTTCACCACTGTCCCCATAAAAAACTTGTTTCCAAACAAATCAGGAGACATGAAAGTGCCATACTTGGCCATTCCAATCTCATATGGACTGAATTCCACCCAGTCTGCAAAGTCAGAAACAAAATTGTGCTCTGTCAGAAATCTCACCCTGAATAGGAACAGAGGAGGAAAACACAGAAATGAATGAAACCTTTCTCCAAGCAAAGAAATTTTTGTGAAATGGGAAGCCAAATAACTAACAGGAATATCAAATCAAGGTCAGTGATGTCTCAGCAAGGAAAAATCCTCATTCTCTCTTATCACAATAAACTTTGGGGAAAAAAATGAGGTTGGAGAACCAGAGGTACAAAAGGAGAGATCACAAATTAGGAACACACAGTGGCATCTGGTTTTTACCTCCAGCTTCAACACAATTCCCTGCCACATGGAATGCAAGGTGGATCTGAGCTCCAAGCTGCTTTTCCTTCACTGCAATTCCACCAAAAATATGGAGAGCAGTGATAGAGGTGGCACAACTATCACTGACTATCCCAAAGGTTCTGAAATATTCTAGGAAAGGCATTTGGATTCCACCCAAACCTAAAGCTTCTGGTGAAATTCCATATCAAAAGGCAAAGCTGAGAGGCAGCTGATAAATTTATCCATTCAAACATTGCTAAAGGTATCTTTAAAAGTCCATTTTATTGAACAGAGAGCTCAAGAAAAATATGGAATAAAATGTTCAAATGCATCTTCTGATCTTAGCAGAAAATTTCAGAAGTGATTTGCATTCTTTTGGTGTTGGCCTTTGAAAATGGACCTTAGGTGACTTGGAAACACTTTCTTTGATAGCAATAGAGTTGCCTCCATCAGAGAATTCAGTTCAAAAAGGGAGCACATAACAAACACAACATATCTTATTTCACCCTCCCTATTTTTAGCAGGGATTGATTTGACTGGAAAAAAAAATCAGAAGTAATTGTGAAAAAGAAAGGCAAAAGAGGAAACTTTGAAAAATCCCCACATGTTCTGGAATGCCATTCACCCTCAGGATATTCCTGCTGACATGTGGAGCACAAGGTGAACACTTGTCCTGAAAAGGAAAGGTTTCATCAGACTGCTGGGAGTTTCATTTCACAGGGTAATTCTTATCTGAGCTAAGTAAAACACAACATCCTATTTTCCAAATAAATCACCCACAAATCTTCCTATTTGCTGGAGAAGAAGGAAATTCCTTTGAAGACCCAGTTCCAGGAATTTTGTATTTCCTTTTAGCTGTATAAACATGACTTGGCAGATATGTATTCAGAACCAGGGTGACAGCAAAGCTGAACTGAGAATTAGAATTAATTTAATGTTACAGTCCACCTCCAGCTTGCATTTTCACTGAAGAGCGTTCTCAAATCCCAAATCCTGCTCAGGAAAGTAAAATTTCTGCCTTAAAATCAGTGTAAATTAGGAAGTATAAATATTTCTGTTCAAAATGTGCTACATCTCTCACATCAGGAATAGCTAAAAGGAGGAAAAAAGCCTAAGAGAGAAGCAATGAAGATCTAGCACCCTATCAAAAGGGAAAGCCAAGATCCACTGGCACAGACATCTTTCTTTAGAGCAAAGTAAAGCCTTCAGGTAATTCTAGTCTTGCTTAGAGAAAGACATTATTAACAAAAGATCATTTTGGTTTTAAACCAGTAACCCCAAAAAATTTATTGAAGAAGTTCATCTAAAATAAAAAATACTCCTATTTTCAAACAAAAAGATATCAGTTTCCCAACCAGCAAAGTTAAAGACACATTTTCCCATGAAATATTTAGCCTAATTTTCAACCTCATTTTCCATTCCAACCAAAGCTTCGACAGCAATTCCTCCAAATAACTATTTTGGGAAATACAATGATGTGTAAACCTGGGGCAAACCACCTGGTATTTCCCTTTTCAGTCCTGTATGTAACCATACAGAGAGAATATAGATACAGATCTTTGTGTAGCAGCTTCTATAAGTGGATCCTCTCTTAGCTGAAGTTACCAGAGGGGATTAAAACCTATGGCATAAATAAGAGCAAAAGAGTTTTTCTTGTGTTACCAGCAGCACTTTACACTGGGCAAGAAGTGAAAAAGAGGCATTTTATCTAATCTACTTGTCCAATTTTAATAATGGAATCGTTAAAGTTGGTAAAGGCCTCTAAGATCATCAAGTCTAACTGTTGATGTCACCCTTCTCTGAAAGGGAAGGTGACTGTTGGAGTCACCAGGTTCCTCTTTGGCTTGGCACTCCTACATGAGCATGTGATCACCTATTCCTGAGTAACTTCTTCTTATCACTCTGCTGTCAGATTCCCAGAAGGCAGATGCAATTAGTCTCAGGTGCATTAAAAAAAAGGTTTTTTTAGTGAGCCACACACCTCTCTCTCCTTGCCACAAGTGACTCAACACAGATTGGGAACACACCTGCAAACATCAGCTCTGAGACATCTGGTTTGACGTGCAGACAGGTGAAGAGTGGCAGAGCACACTGGGCATTATTGACCTTCTCTTTCATGTGGCTCAGAGTGGTGTCCATCCTCTGCAGGGAAAGAAAGACATCAGTCCCAAACACAGCTTGCTGCTGTTTATATATATAAATAGCATTTATTTATATAAAGGTCTAGGAGACTCCTTTCTCTGAAATTTGAGAAGAAAAGTGGACAAACTCAGTTACTTCTACAAAACCAAAAGAACTGGTAAAAGGAAGTAATCCACCTGGATGCCTTTTATTTGCACAATTCAGGAAGGAAGTGAAGGAGTGGGAGGTAGGAAGAAGAAACAGGCACATGTTACACAAGCCAAAGTGATATGGCCAAAAAGCAAACAGCACTGCTGGACAAAGCCAGTGCTTTCCTTTTCTTACACTAAGAGATGAATCCAAGGAAAAACCTTGTTGGTACAATTAGGTAACGTTTTACAACTCGGGCTGTTTCTGAAAGGCCAGACACAAGATAACTAAGAACACTAAATGCACTACGAGGAGGCTTTTCTATCTGGTAACCACCTGCATCCCCCGTGGAAAATATCCTGGAGCCTGTAATCAAGGAAGGATGAAGTAATTTATGATGCAATAGCACTGAGATGTGTTCCCTGTAAATAATCAACAGCCTGCGTTCCATTTTTCACTGATGTGTCAGGTTCTGATCTAAACTAAACATCTGTGCATTTGTTTCATCCCTTGGTAAACAGGGACTTCCAATGAACCTCACACAATGGTGAACAGCCCTTCAGCATCAGAATTCTATACATCTATGCCACTAAAAGCTGTGTTCCCTCTTTTCCAGTGTTTTAAATTGTTTAAAACCTACTATCAGTGTACACTCGTAACAGACAGAAGTGTATAAAACATGTCTGCAGATCTATTAACATATTTTGATCTTGCCAGAAGATCAAATCCAACTGCTGCTCACCTGACTCATTTGAAGTCTGTATGCCTGATTCAGCCAATTAGGAATTTTCAATTAAAAAATACAGCAGTATGAAGCTCTCCTGATGTCCCTTTTCTCAAAAAAGCAAGGGGATCATTCAAGTACTTTTTAAAGCAAATGCTGTTTTTCTTATAGCAAAACGTGCACCCTTTGTTAAATGTCGCTAACATCACTTAAAAAAAATAGCAACATTATGTAAGAGTTTCCCAGCTTTAACAGCATCAAAAGTCAAGCACTCACATCATGGATCAGTGTTTCCCCTATCAGCATCCCAAAGATGTCTGTGAAGGTGACTGGCTGCCCTGAGCTCTTCTTGTTCCACAGAGCCTCGATGTAGCGCTTGACCTTCTGTGGGGTGAGCAGCAGCAGGGGGTTGTGGCTCACGGAGTTCATCAGCTCCTCATTGATCTCCTTGGGGCCCTTGGCTGGGAAATCCGGGTGGGAGTACAAAGTTGACATGTACCTGCCATGGAAAACAGGCTCTGTCAGCATCAAACCTGCTGCCTGAAAGCTACAAAAAGCTCAGAAATAATTTGATACAATTACTGATTAGATCAGTTAATGAACTCTCCTTTACACAGCAAATTGTCATTTCCTTTTTCTCAAGGCACAGAAAGCTGAACAATTTGTTCTAAACATAAGCATAGGATCAAACGCTCAACATGCATTTCTATAATGTGTATGAAGTAAATGATCAAAGTGTCCTCATTTTTCTCTTTAAGGGATAACAGACAGAACATCCTAAGCTGGAAGGAGCTCCTCAGGTTAGCACAGCTCAATTGGGCAAACTGCAGGTCCTAGAAGGATACATGCAGTTCTCTCCCTGTAAGATGCACCTCTCTCTGCCCTCCAGTTCATTATCACTACCCAGAAATTCCTGAAACATCTCAGTGGATCACAGGATCCCAGAACGGTTTGGCTTGGGAGGGACCTTGAAGCCCACGCAGTGCCACCCCCTGCCATGGGCAGGGACACCTTCCACTATGGCAGGCTGCTCCAAGCCCCAGTGTCCAGCCTGGCCTTGGACCCTTGCAGGGATCCAGGGGCAGCCACAGCTTCTCTGGGCACCCTGTGCCAGGGCCTCCCCACCCTCCCAGGGAGGAATTTCCTCCCTAATATCCAATCTAAACCTTCTGTCAGTGGGAAGCCATTCCCCCTTTTCCTGACACTCCAGGCCCTTGTGAACAGTCTCTCTCCATGTTTCCTGTTGGCTCCTTCAGGCACTGCAAGGCCACAGCTGGGTCGCCCCAAAGCTTCTCCTCTCCAGGCTGAACAATCCCAGCTCTCCCAGGCTTTCCTCCCAGCAGAGCTGCTCCATTTCTCTGATCATCCTGGTGCCTCCTCTGGACTCCAGCAGCTCCAGGTCCTTCCCATGCTGGCCCCAGGGCTGGGGCAGCTCTGCAGGTGGGGTCTCACCTGAGAGAGGCAGAATACCCCCTTTCCTGCTGCCCACTCTGGGGGATCAGCCCAGGGCATGGGGGATCTGGGCTGGATATGGCCCCACTTTTCAGGATCTTGATACTTCCATAATAAACTGAAGCACAAAAACTACAACCAGTACAGAGAGTTAATTAGCTGTGAGGATTTGGAAGAGGCAAATCTTGAGTTTGTTACTGAGAAACAAGTTCAGTGTCACTGCAAGCAAAGCTCAGACACACGTGCAGGCAGCCCTGGCCTGAACGTGGTTGGGTTAAGCCACACCAAGACTCCAGACAGGCCCTTCTAATCAATGAGAGGCTCATTTACTATTATTTACCCAGTGACCTGGCTCAGGCACTCCTCCCTTACTCCAGGCACAGCTCTGAGACACACACAGGGTCAGGCTGGCCCTGAGGTCATGCCCAGCCATTTCTGTGACAGGATAACCAACCCTGTCCCACGTGGGATGCCAGGACTTGATCCACAGACTCCACATCAGCTCCTGGGTGCAGGGAAAGGGGAATGCAGCTGGAGAAATCAGCACCAGGTTGAAGCAAGATAGCAGAAAAGCATTGCTCCAAGGTTAGGCATGCAGCTGAGGGGACAAGCAAAAACCTGCCTCTCCTGCCAGGAAAGGAATTCTCCATCCTTCAGGAAAAAAAGAAAAGAGAATTATTCCCAAGTGATACACTGCATAGAAAATAAGAAAGGAAAGGGAGTGCCAAAGTGTCTATGTATTCAACAAGCAAAGAAAGACCAAAGGGGTGACATCAGAGAGTGAAAGCAAATTTGTTCAAATGCAACTGTCTCCAATCTCTATTTCTGACAGCAGCAGTTCAGATAATCTTGCTATTTTAATTCAGATTTTATAGGTTTACATTAGCTCAACTACATATTCACCCCTGGGTTTTCCCCAAAAACAACCTCATAGCCAGCAGAGTGACGTCTGTCCTGAGCAGGAACTGCAAACTCTTCCCTGGAAACACAGGGAATGTTTTACCACGTTGCACCATTCCATTGCTCTTCATCCACCTTCTGCTTGTCACAACTTTGACAAAAGTGCCTCCAAGTGTCTCAAAGGACAGTGATACATCTGCCCCCACCACCCGTGATAGAAAACACAGGTTCCAACCTTTTACAGTCCAACAAGAAGGAGAAACTTACTCTAGTTTACAGACACTTCTGACATTTTAAAACCTCCTGGCATTCTGGAAGCTTCTCTCTAGTCCGGGAGCGGGGGAAGCAAGCTTCACACAATAAAAAATAATTGACAAAACACCCATACAAGGAATAGAACTGATCATTATCTCCTTCAAAAGAGTCAACTTCGGGGTTAGAATATCTGTGCAGAATTAAAATTCATGTGCTTTCTTAGAGCTAAACCAGGTGATAAAACTCATCCCAGGCAGATTCTCTGCTCTTTTACATTCCAACAAGTCTTTTCCCCTCAAAGAGATGAGGTATTTGTATAATCTGAGTCTGAGGGGACCCTCAAGGTCTCTGCTCCAGCCTCCGGCTCAATGCAGAGCCAGCCCAAGTCAGATGAGGCTGCTCAGGGCTGTGTTCAGTCAAGTTCAGCTTCCCCATGAGCACTGCCTGAGTCAGACTGAGAGGATGATACCATCCCCAGCCTACTCAGGTGAGGATGGCTCAACACATTCCAGTGCTTGGCTACTCTCACTGCCACATAGTTTTCCTAAAAGTTAATCCAATTAGTCCTTGTCCTTTCTCTGGGCATCTCCAAAAAGAGTCTGTTTTCTTCACAGCTACTCCTCAGGAACTGAAGGTAACAGTAAGATCTCCCCCATCAATACCCGTGCCTGCTCCTCAAAGCTAAATGAATCAAGTGCCCCAGTACTTCATATACCCTGATGGCCTCAGTGACACTCTGATGGAATTCATCCAGTTCATCAACACCTTTCTTGTACTAGATGGGCCCTAAACTGGATTCAGATGCAGCTCCAGTTTTCAAACTGGTAAAGTTATGATAAAAGCATATTTTGTGACATTTGGGATACAACCCTGCACAGTTCAAAATTTACTTAAGATGCAACATCCTCTACTGCAACCTGGTCCAGTGACTTTAAAAGCAAATTTTCAAGTTAATCAAAAAGAAGTCTGCAATTTTTCACTGAATGAAAGAAGTGTAATGTTAAAGCGTTGATGCAGTTAAGAAATTTGGACTGAATTTGTCAGATGTCTTTGGCTGATTAAAATGACACAGACTTTAAATATGTTACATCACTTGAAACCTCTAAACAAATAGTTCCAATGTTTGCAATAAGTTTAATTTGGGATCTTTTTTATACCAGCCAAGAAGACAAGAGGCACCAGGTTCATGGCACTGGGTGGGAGAAGAGAAACCCTCTCACTGAGGAGTGGCTGAGGCAGACACAGTTCTGAAGTTCAAAGCATTCTGCTGCCTCCAGAAGCCTTTCACACACTGACATCACTCTGATTCTCTGCCGTGGATATGGTTCCTGTCACTGGGATGAGGCACTCACTGAGTCAGACAGAAGGACATCAGACCTACCTCATTAGGGCAGCCTAATTAAGACCTCTTGGAAGATCTTCAATCCTACCTGACTTACAAACCACTTAAAAATCTGATGTATTTTCTAAGTTAAACAGTGCCAGTAGGACTGAGACAGGGTAATCCACAGTGGGATGCCCTGCAGGGTGGCAGCCAAGCCCTAGACATTCCCACTGGGAATTCATCCACTGGGAAGGAGACAGAGCAAAAGATCTTTCAGTGATTTTGGGAAGCTCTAAAAGCCCTCCCAAAGCATTCAACCCAATTTGGATTGACCAAGTCATCAGCTTCAAATCACAAGGGATTACTTTGTTTTTTCACATTTCATCAGGAAAATAAAACAACACATGATGGGTGTTGATACAGAAATATGGGTGCATATGTGTGGTACTTCTTTCCATCCATTCCTGCTCTCAAAGCTCCTAGGAAAAGCACCTAGAGCCTGAGCTGTCCTTGCCCTTTGGGGCATTCTGAAACACCTCCCCCAGCAGCCTTGGATGTGTAAAATGTGCTGTGAATTAGAACCTTAGAAATAAGTCAGCTCTCATGACAATTCCTTCAGACCTTGCTGCAGAAAAGCAGAGGATAACCAAGGGAAGGCCTTACCAGGTGGATCCGGAGAGCCCAGCGATGTAAGTGGCACAGTCCAGGACTCCTGACTCAAAAAGTGCTTTCATGACTCCAGCAAAGCCCACCATGGCCCGGAACCCCCCTCCCGAGCCCAGCACGGCGATCACTGGCACCTGCAGGGAGCAGAACAACATAAACACCCACATCAGTGACAAGGGACACGTCAGGATCACACAGTCCAACCCCTGGCCCTGCTCAGGACACCCCAAGAAGAATTAGAATTTATCTGAAGAAGCCATCACTTGTGGCAAGACTTCTAAATAAAAATATACTCAGAATTTCTTTAGAATGTCTGTCCTTCTCATCCACAATCCGAAGTAGAGGAGACATTAAATTTAGTTATTAAATAAATTATTCAGCAACAAGACCACAGAGATTTTTAAAGCAACCCAAACACCAGCTTTAATCCAATTCATATCTTTGTGACAGAGCCAAAAGCAGTAAAAGTTACTAATCAGAAACAGAAGAGAGACAATATTTTGACTGGGAGTTTGAAAACAAGTTTTATAACAAAACCATCCAGTATTACTACACAGCATGAAGACACACTCAGTTTTATCACCACTTTGCAAAAACTATCAGAGAAATAATGGGAATTTATGTGGATCAGGACAGCTACTCAGCCAGGGAGAGAGGAGTGAGAGGAATCACACGTGGTTGTTGTGACTCCAGGTTAAAAATGTGTCCACAGGGATTAATTTATACTTCTGTCCTTCTTACTGCCCAGCTCTGATGTCCAAGCTGTTGCCCTCAACTGCACAGCTTCCCTAGGTCTCTTAAGAGAAGACAAAATAAAATAAAAATTCATTTGCTGCCACCAATCACGTGTTTTCTCTAAGCAAAGGGCCATCTGGTTTCCAGTTTCCAAAACCCAGGAGATTTTTCCACTGTTCAGTGGTGACAAAGGAACCACAGCTTGGTTGTTACTGAGCAGAAAGAGAATTGCACAGCTGTGCAGAAAGCCCCTATCTGATCAAACTGCTAATCTGTCAAAAATCTCCCTGAAAGGCAATTTCAGGTGCCAATAGATGGGATTAGTGATAACAAAAGATCCATGTGACGACAGAGCACTGTTCCTTTCTGCAGACTCCATGCTCCAAGCCACGAAACTCCCCTGAGGACTGACTGTCCCAAGGAAATGCCCATGAACAATGACCAAGGCACTCGAGACATTTCTTGAGGCTTCCACTCCCCAAAACTGCTTATTCTTGATGCAGTGAGATTATTTTGTTACCTCCTTTGTAAGTGTTCAGCTTTAGTAATAGAAACCACAGCTATTCCCTGGCCCCACATTCATGGTGCAGCTCCAGAGATAGGGATCTATCCCAAAAATGACAAAGCCCAGGGACGGATTTGGGATGTGTTCTGTTAAGCCAACGCCCCATTAACAGAGCAGCTGCTTTGAAGAAAGAGCCATGTCAGTAATCACACATTTCATAACATGGTGAGGCTTTGAAAGCTCCTCAGGAGCACTGCCCAGTCAGCCTGAGCAGACACATCCCAAGAGGATGGAGATGTTACCTGCAGGTGCAGGCCTGGAGAAAGTATGTGAGAACACTTCCAGAGCAGCCCTGCTCAGCTCATCCCCTCATCAGTGCAGTGGCACAGGGAAAATGGGAATATTCCTCAGGAGGCAGAGGAATTTGCTATGGAGACAGGCTGGGAATGCCCAGGAGAGTCACCAACATCCTGACTGCAAACGCTTCCTGGATCCACAGGCACTCTGGGCATCATGGATTCCTGCACTGGGAAGGGTGGATACCCTGAGGGGGTATCACAGAATCATTCAGGTTGGAAGACCTCCAAGATCATGATGTCCAACCATCAGCACAGCGCCACCACCACATTCACCACTAAACCTTGTTCCCAAGTGCCACATCCACATTTTCTTTGCACACCTCCAGGGATGATGATTCCACCACCACTCTGGGCAGCCCCTGACAATGCTTTACAGCCCTTTTTGTGAAGAAATTTTCCCTAACACCCAACCTGACCCTCCCCTGGCACAGCCTGAGGCTGTTCCCTTCTCCAGTCCCTGTTCCCTGGGAGCCGAGTCTGATCCCTGCTGGCTGTCCCCTCCTGTCAGGAGCTGTGCAGAGCCAGAAGTTCCCCCTGAGCCTCCTCTTCTCCAGGCTGAGCCCCACCAGTACCCATGGGCTTTGCACAGTAAATAAAGCTTTAAAATTATGACAAAAAATAACTGAAGAGAAGCATCTACTGCATATTTCTGTTCATTTATTTCAGTACAAGTTGCACTGCAGCATAAATCAAGTAAAGAAGGTTCAGAGTCCTCCTCTGCAGAGGAAGCAGGCAGCTTTTTAGCTCCAGTTCAGTTTCCAATGTGTTTAAGGGCACAAAACAGTAAAAACTGAAATTAAACACACCCATCCTTCAAGCTGCCCTGTGGGATAAAGAGGGCAGAGGCAAGGAGGGGGGAAGGAGCTGCAGCCAGAGCACCCAGGGCCAAGAACCAAGAAACCATATTCTGATGAAGAACAGAGAAAAGAGGATACCAAGGGCTGCCTACTCCTCCACTGAACCCCAAATCCTTTGTACAGAACCACCAGCACGTGAGTACACTCAAACCAAAAGGTTCTTAATCATATCTTCCAGTAATCAGGCAAGGAAAAGCTAAACCATGCTAAATCTTGTTTTGGGAATGAGTGGTGCAGATGTCTTTATCCAAATGCCCTGGAAACATGGTACACAAAATCTGAATACCTGTGGTGGAAAAAAAAATGCCATAGGGCACACAAATGATTATTAAAAAATTGTTCTGCAAATCCACTTCACAGAGAACTAGATGCTTTCTTTAGAAGATTATGATAATTTTAGAAAATTGCTTGAAGCAACAAAAATTATAAAAATAAACTGAGCAATAACAGAAGTATGAGAAATCTCTTCCTCTGTGTTTCCAGAACATGCCTCAGGATTAACTAAGGAAATTTGGAACTGCTCACTCACTTCCCCATCCAGACACGTATAATGAATTCAGAGGTATTAAAGTCTCTCAGCATCCCTGCAATGCACAAGCTACTCACAGATGAAGCAACTTGGGTGAACTTTGAGTAAGTGACTTGTTTAAAACGAAACAACACCCATGGACAATTAAGACTACTCAATGTCTCCGAACTTCAAGTTAAGACTCCAAACATCCAATAAATCCTCCAGCTATCTTCCATCTGTAGCAATAAATCTACAATTTAATTTGAACAAAAAGGCTTTTTCATTGCTAGAAACAGATAAAAATTCTAACCAGTCAGCTTAGAAATACACACTTGGAGTATGAAAAATGGGAGGATACCTACAGTTACTGTCTGGGAAGATGCAATTTAACTGATAAAATTTCAGTATTGGAGACAGTGAGGGATACCAAGGGAAGATGATGACACAAAGGATATGGGATCTTTCCTATCCTTTACAATAACTCATGCACAGATACCACCTGCATGGAGCTGAGACCTGGGGCACTGAATATCACTCCAGTTCTAACTGGAGCTTGGCAGCATATCCACATCCTTTCTGAGAAAGAGCCTACTCTGCTCCAGGTCACATCAAAGTCACATTGACAGATTCTTACTCTGGTAGGATCTGCATGTGTTAAGATTAAAATAACTGAACTGAAAATTAAGAAACCTTGAAAGTGTTCCTTCACAATACACACTATTTATCTGACTCCAAATAAAATCTGTACAATACTTGTAAAATTATTTCATCTTCCTCAGAAAGTTCACATGAGAACATTACATGAAGCAAGACAGAGTTCAAAAGTAAACAACAAAAAAATATTTACCACCTGCTCAAAACTTAATGGAAATTTAAAATATATTCTTCAGTGTTGGTTGCAAAAGACTGTCACATTCTGCTTATACTAAAAATGCACAAAAGGAATCAATGTCAATAGAGGAATCAACCCATATTAATTCATAGATGGTTCATTGCTTGATACCCCCACATACACGAAGTGTTCCAGTGTCACAATTCTGGGAGAAGCACAGGAGAGGGAACAGGCAAGGAAGAAACAGAAGGATGGAAAATCTACTGCAAAATAAGTAGATCTGTACCAAGTGGATTCTTAATTAACGCTAAATGATGCAGCATTTTATGAAATCACTGAAGAGCTCAGTAGGATCTGTCCCACTTCCTCACTGTGGTGTGAGGCCCGGGCACAGGGTGCCTAGAGAAGCTGTGGCTGCCCCTGGATCCCTGCAAGTGTCCAAGGCCAGGCTGGACACTGGGGCTTGGAGCAGCCTGGGATAATGGAAGGTGTCCCTGCCCATGGCAGGAGGTGGCACTGGATGGGCTTTAAGGTTCCTTCCAGCCCAAACCATTTTTCTGATTCTGTGACATGGCCCAAGCCTCCAGTGAGTCAAGGAAAGCTGCAGTTTCTCATGTCATCAAAGAAATAAAACTTCATAATTCTCATGCAGTAAAACTGGCGCAAGGAAAAGAAGGAAGGAAAGAAATCAACTAATTTCCAAGCTGACTCTAAAATTAAACCTGCTCATTTCCTGCCTACTCTTTCAGACACAAAGGTCATGGAGCACGGGATGGGTACTGGGCATGCAGGGGCACATTCTATGCTGGGTGAGTGCCCAGAGCCACTGCAGGATTCAGCAGATATTTCACACACCCTGAGGCACTTTTCAGATGGCAATCTCCCCTCAGAGCCAACACCTTAACAAAGCCTGGGATCCAAATGGGAAAAAGTTGGAGTGCTTTGGGTAAGGGGCCAGTGCCAGTGAATCCCAGAATCCCAGAGTGGCTTGGTTGGAAGGGACCTTAAAGCCCATCCAGTCCCACCCCAGGGACACCTTCCATTATCCCAGGTTGCTCCAAGCCCCATCCAACCTCGTCTTGGGCACTTCCAGGGGTGGGGCAGCCACAGTTTCTTTGGGTACCCTGTGCCAGGGTGTCACCACCCTCACAGGGAACAATTCCTTCCTAATATCTAATCTAAATCTCTCCTTTTATAGTTTCAAACTCTTCCTCTGGTCATAAACTTTAATCTATAACTTTAGAGTCAAGAAAAACTACTCTCCAGGCTAAATATTCTATGTTCGTAGAGAAAAAGAATTTTTATAATCTATAATCTGCTTCTACATCGAACCCTTCCACTTCGCACGCCTCATTCACTCCTCTCACAGGCAAACGAAGGATTCCAAAGGCGATGCTAATCCTGATGGGAACTCTCCAAACTTACATCACGGGAAGTGGTCAGGTTCTGGCTGTTCTCCTCCCCCAGAAATGCTCTGATGCTGTGCATGATGTTGTCTCTGCGCTGCTGCCGGAACCTCTTCTCCTCATCGCACAGGGCCATGCTGAACCGCAGGTCTGTCGAGGAGCTTTGGGCAAAGGGACAGACAGACTGTCACAAAAGGCTCAGTGCCAAACAGGATCACAAACACCATCATGGGAAGTGAGCTGACATGAGCAGAAATTCCTCATTCACTTACATAAGATGACATGAAATTGTATTTTTCATGTGACACGACTCATCAGCTCTGGAGTGGTGGATGCAAAATGTTTTTAGGACATGCAGTTTATATAGAACTCTTTAAAAGCAAATAATTAAAATCCAGCAAGTGACTTCTCCACTCACGTACCATTATAAATCTACAGCACAAATCATACTGACACACCACAGGAAAAACAAAGCCCTTTTCTCTGTATTTTCCCCCATACTGTGGGGTAAAAATATACAGAAGGCTGTGTAAGGACCTCAATGCTATACTTAAATAAAGATACAACTTTGCTGCCACTTCCCATGGACAGCAGAGAGGAGTGGAAAAATCCACCCTGGTACCCACCCCACTGGAATTCCCATATTTAGAATCCCAGAATATCCTGAGCTGGAAGAGACCCACAGGGATTATGGAGCCCAGCCCCTGTCCCTGCACAGACACCCCAACAATGCCACCCTGTGCATCCCTGGCAGTGTTGTCCAAACACTCCTGGAGCTCTGGCAGCCTCAGGCTGTGCCCATTCCCTGGGGAGCCTGGGCAGTGCCCAGCACCCTCTGGGGGAAGAACTTTCCCTGATCTCCAGCCTGACTGCCCTGGCACAGCTCCAGCAATTCCCTGGGTTCTGTCCCTGTCACAGGGAGCAGAGATCAGAGCTGCCCCTTGGGAGGAGCTGCAGCCCCTGGTGAGCTCTGCCCTCAGCCTCCTCTATTTACTAACGTAAGCTAACTATTAGCTTTACTATTACCTTTATTATCTAGTAAGACAAGCTAAAAAACCTTGTTGTGCCTACTTTGGCATGTAGGCAGCATTTTCACTGTGCTTTATGAAAAGCATACAATGATGAAAGGGATCCATTTTGGCTCAGGTAATAATTCCTCAGTTTTTTGAAAAACGTTTTATGTAATAAAATAATAGGATTAAGAAAAAGGGGAGAAAAAGACTACCTAGAAGCAATGTTCCATATGATATACTGTGAATCCACAAGCTGCATGGGTATCAGATAACAGCAGCAGAACTTGATAAGATCCTTTACATTTCAAAGCTTAAGAACAAGACACAGCCAAGCACCTTCTGTTTATTTAATGTCAGAGATAAGAAATACTTGTACTGTAAAAAGCCTGGATGGTTCAGGGGTGGTCCCAAGGACCACCCACAAATGCGTTTTTCTAGTACAACATGATGAGCAGAAATTATCCCTGGGGGATGTTTTTAAGTCTCCAGCGTAATCAGGAAAGGGTTTGACTTTTACAGTGCTCAGTGCTGCTATTTATAGTTACAAACAAAAAGACTCATTAAAATGCCTTGCTCTCAGAAAATCATTGTTAGACTTCAAATGTATTTTTCTGATTATGCTTCAATGTGATTTTTGGTCTTTCACTAGGATAGGTGAAGAATCAGGGAAAAAGACAGCCTAGAGAAGGAAAAAAAAAGGGACAAATAAAGGTAGGCATCTGCTTAGCTTTTACATGGACAATTCCTGGCCCTAAATCTTCACCTTTGCCTTCAGGACTGTGTGGTATTTACATTTAAACAGATTTTAGGAGCAGCTCTGTAACAGCAGCTGAAACTTAATGTGAGAGGCCAAGTTCCCATAGAAGGTATAAAATGAGGATGAAGCTGAACCTTAGTGAGGTCTGTGGGCTTTTTAAAGACAAAGCCCTTGCGAAGGAAAGCCCTTCACATAAACCAGGGTGAGAGATTCACTCAGGATGGCCTCGTTCCTGCAAACATGTCACACCTCTTAGTGCCATGGTGTTTAGTCAATGACAGAATTACAGCAGTGAAAATAAACCTCACTTTTTAAACCTCCTCACTTTTACAGTACTTAGTATTTCTGTGCTACATCAGGGAATTTTTGCACTCTACCTCACACGTTTTTAAGAAAATCCCAACAGGGTGAGATTCTTGGGGTGTCCTGTGCAGGGCCAGGAGTTGGGGGTTGATGATTGTTGTGGATCCCTTCCAACTCAGGATATTCTGTGATTCCATGAAAATTTTAATGAACAGTTTAAAATAAAAAAATATCTTTGCTGCTGGTATATTTTCACTTTTTGTTTTGTTTTTTTTTAATATGAGATACTCACCATACTTCCAGAGATAATTCCAAAGTCATTTCTGTGACCTAAACAAGAAATATTTAAATATGGTTAAAGCACTTAGAGAGAGAAAAAGCACAAACACGCCTGGAACATCAACTACTACTGTCAGAATTTTTCTTTAAATCACTTTTTTTTAAAGGATACTTTTGGCTCGTATGAATGAGAATCTTGTCTATGGATTTTTTAAAAAACACACAATGTGGTTCCAAAATACACCACTAGCACTGAGTACAGTGGAAAATGTTGGTAAGTGCTGTCATTCCTCAGATCCCATTGCCTTGCCTTTCTTGCACTGCTAATCCCTTCCTGACAGTGCAACTCATCTCTGGCCTGAAGGGATCTAACTCTCTTCACCCACTCGTGGCTGGCAGGAGAAGCAGGGATCACATCCATCTGCCACCTGTGTGAGGGAATCACTGCTCTGTGTTCCACAGGAGCCACCAAGTGTCTCTCCAGAGCTAACTATGCCTTAATTAGCAAGCAGGAAGGGTGATTGTTTACAAGTTGCTGGAAGATGCAATAAATGTCACTGCATAATGGCTTCACTTGCCAGCCATGCTGAACTCCCTGGCCACGAGCTATGGGCTGATCTCCTCTTTCGCAGAGCACTGAAAGGGTTGCTTGCAGGCAAGAAGTTAAAAATTATGATTAAAGCACCAATTTCCTATCAGGCACAATCCAGGAGTACAAGGCTGAGGAACTAAGAGAGAATGGAGAAGTATTTTCACCCTCTCTCTGTGCAATGTTGGTGCAGCCCTGGAGGAGTGTGAGAGACTCCGTGCATCCTCTGCCTATCCATGGACTCTCCTCCTCACTTGGGGCATTTGAGCACCAGGGATGGAGCTACAACTCCCCAGACTGAACACCTGCCTGACATTCGGACAGCAGTGAAGGATCTGGGATGCCGAGCTGCCTCTGGCTCCCACATCCAGGCCCAATTCCTGAAATGGGAATTGCAAATGGGGCAGGGCATGAAGGGTGGAGGGAGAAAGAAGAGGCAGAGAAACAACAAGAGGAGGACATGAACAAACAGAGTGAAGAGTCACTGAGGAAGCACTTCAAAGGCAAGGAAGCAATTACATTATTCCCCACCTGGTATTACTAATTCAGAAAGCACTCCTGCAGTGATCCAATGCTGACAAAAATAAATGCACATGAAATAAACCCTTGGAGGGAAGCATTCCAAGAGGGAGATATCATGGCATTTTCTATACCTTATACAGGCTCCCACAGACATCTCAGGAATATATGCTATGTATACATTGTCTACATTGGGCTCAACATGACTTCACCTTCCCTTAACTGTTTGCTTATAAATTTCAGAGTGTATTTGCCTTTTCTTCACTGTTTTTCTCCCCCTATGACTCCCTACCAAGCTTTGTTGAACACTGATGAGAAATTAAAGGCAAGGCCTTGTATTAATGGAATGAGCTTTGTAAACTGTCTTTGCAAAATTTAATCATCACATCTTTCTCACTGCCTCACCTCATGCCTGGCAGAGCCAGGACCTGCACTCAGTCCATACTCTGGAAGTCTGACAGTTATTGAAGCACTTAGCAAAAATAAATATGTAGAAACTTTTAAAAAAATGCATTTAAAAAAAAAAAGTTAAAGTAATGGAGGGTATCAAAATTCCAACTGCCCTAAGGCTAGGCCAAATTAAATGCTAAATCTCACATATGAAATGCTCTGATTTCCAATAAATAGGCCTTTAACCAGTTATCTGCTGTAACTACACTCTTAAAGTTTTATCCCATGGAAAACAGCAGAGTGGTGACAAATCAAGATCTCTGATCATACCATAAACTACAGCCCAAACTGGAAATGCAGATGGTATTTACACATTTTAATATGTGCAGAACAAGCTCAATTCCACCCAGATTTAACAAAAATTTCCAAGAGCTACTGTGCAGGCAGACAAGCCCTGTTCAAGTGACTCCATGTGGTTTGCAGAGGTGTTTAAAGGGAATAATCCAATTACTGCATCTCTGCATGTTAACCAGGGCTGTGTTACAACAAGCCACTTACAGAAAGTGAAACATGTAATAATAAAAGAATTCCTCCAGCTTTCTGGAAGCCACAGGCAGCAGCAGGAGGGGCAATGCACTGACCAGAAAACTCTGAGTAACCTCTCACATGAGGTAAGGCCATAAAACTAAATTACATCAAGTGGGGAAGAAACTGCTTTAGCCAGAGAAAGTTTCAAACTAGACTTTTAAAGAGGATTCTTTCAGCAGGAACACAAGGGATACAGTGGCACTGTTTTGCTCAATTCTCCTCCCAGCAGGGCTGTAAAAAGATAAATAATCAAGGTTTAACAGTGTCTTTAGGCTCTGTCTTTATCCATTGGCAACAGTGAATGCTCAGAAAGCTTCTGAGCAGGGCAAAGTCATGAATGTCCAACTTACATCATTGAAAGTTAACTGGACCTCCTTCTTCTCTCCCAGTTTCAGAGAAGAGATGGGAAATGTGGATGTGCCAAGAGTCTCATCCATAACGTAGTTGGCATCCATGAGAGTAACCTGGAAGAGATACTTGGGTATTCAATTCTGTTGCAAGAAATCCCTTTTTAATTCCATCAAGCCTATGCCTGAAGTAACAAAAAAAAATTATATGGAAAAGGAATGGGCCTAACCCAACCCAGTCAATACCCAATGCCAACAGACTTTTAAACCAGGATAACCTCATGGAGAGTGAAGGTGGCACTTTAAGGCACTGATTTGCAGGAGTACACCAGGATTATTCCCAAAGGAGTTTTCATCCCAGTACCTTTTTGGCAGCAAATCTCACCATCTTTCTAGTAACTTCAAATTCTGCATATAAAACACAGTACCTTCAAATTTCCAGTGAGTAAAATTTCCCTATGGAGAAACTTGCACAGTTTTAACTGTGACAGGCCAAAAAACCATCCAGCAGCTTTTCAGAGAAGATGGAATCCCCACACCCCAGCCTTGACTCTACAGACCAAGATTGTTCCAGCAGTGATTTGGCAAAGTGTGCACCATTCCAAATTACACAAAGCTTTTCTCTGTATCCAGCCAGACCTTCAAGTCTCATCTCATACCCTCCATGTTGGAGCACAGACCTTTCCAAAATGTGATAATATCCTAAAGAGGATGTGGATATGGCAGAAAACCATTCCATGCTTTTGCTCTAATCCATGTGGCTCTAGGTCTAGCAGATGTTTTCCCCAGTGGGTGTCTTCCAAGTCTCTGAGTAAGATATTCAGAAAGAATTTCAAATGATCATTTACATGGTTTTTATTAAATGAGATCTCCAGACTCATTTGACTTACAGGTTTTTTTCCACTTTGTAGCATTATATCCTCTAAAATGTCACATGTTCGTGGCTTGGACTGTATATTTTGTACAAAACAAAAGGAATCAAGATACAATCACTTGAATAATTAGTTGCTACATCTGGGTTCTGCCTCTTCTCAGCTATAAAGAATCTGCTTCATCCTGTGCCACAAGCAACCCTTTGAAATGATGAGTTCTCTTTATTTTAGGACAGAGCTCATTCTTTTAATGGTATTTACATTGTTCTGTTTCCTTGCAGAACTTTATGCTTATTGCTGCAATCTTTGAGTGCTGTCTCTTAAAACCAAAAACTTCTTAGTGGGATTTTGAAGAGCTGCTTACACTTCAGAAGGAAAACTGCACTTGGGATAGAGTTAAAGATGCAGATTAAAACAATCCAAGGAGTCACAAGGATTGTGGAGTCTGAGCTTGGGAATTCACGGAGGGTTTGGTTAGGGAGATGACTTTACAGATTTCTGATGCTGTACTCCATTGCCGAATCCAAAGGCTCTTGTCTACGTATCAACCAGGTCCACAATTAACCATTATTAAATGTTATCATCTGTTCTTTGCAGGCCGTTGTCACGGAATTTTAGTGCACTATCTCAGAACCAGCAACAGCCTTTAGTTATTGTAAAGACACATTTCCAGTTGCTACCTATAATCCATCTTGCTGTGTTTGTGACTTCAGTAATTTTATCTTTTCAAAATCCTTGAACCACATTTTGTCCTCAACAGATTCAAACATTTCTAGGGAAGCTGCCTAAGTGTAAGGGAGGGGGCAGAGCAGGGCCCAGGCTCTGCTCTGTGGGGCCTAGCAATGGCATCAGAGGAACAGGCAGGAACTGATCCCAGGAAATCACTGTGAATTCCCTAATATTTTCTATCCCTAGTGCAGGATGTATGGGATAGTTCTTCATGAATCACCAAGCTGACCAACCTGTTCCTCCCCAAACTATAAAGCCTTCCCCAGGAAAATAGGGGGCTTGTAGGAAGCACAACTCCATTTTAGACCCAAGGTCTGATGCTCACAGGCTCAAGGAAAACATTCACAGGCTACAGCCTCTCTCCCAGTTGGCCAATTCAGACTGAACTCTGTAGGCTTGGGTCAGAAGACAGCAGGTGTCAGGGCCATCCTCTATGAAGCATTGAGCTAACCCTAAATCCTTGCCATGTCCACTTAGAAAATACCTACACCTAACCTCTTGTGCACAGCCTGGAAGGGTTTAACACACTGAGACTAAACAGTGGCTTGGCCAACAGGGCTGCACATGGAGTGGACCCCTGAAGAGCCCTGGGTGAGCTCCAGGCAAGGAGGACACAGCAGAACCAGCCTTTGGCTTTGTCTCCCTCAGCAGAGACTTGACTTAAGTCCCACCTATTCCCTGTCTGTAAGAGCTGAATCAGGGTAGGAAGCAGGCAGTAAATGCTCCATGGCAGATGTGAGGAATAACAAGCTGCTATCCCTCAGGAGCTGCCCAAGAGATGACTCACAGGCATATCTTATAGTGACTCTCCAGACTACTCCTTGAATAATTCAATTTATCCAACACCTCTTGCTTAGCACCACCGCTAAACTCAGGTTTAGCATTTTAAACAAAGAGGTGATCTTGAGACAACAGATGCCACACATGTAAGCCACTGTTACTTTAGCCTTCATCTCCCCAGCTCAGCCATGGGATTTACCTCCAGAACATTCTCCAGGTTGGGGTCCAGAATGAACTCGAAGGTCTCATTCCACACAGGGTTGACATCATTGTTGAAATGCTTGGTTCTCTTCCTGCAGTCGGGGGCAGTGGGGATGAACAGCTCCACGTAGGGGTCTGGCGTGTCAACTGTGGAGCAGAACACAGGTCAGCAGAGGAAAAGCTACAGCTTGGGTTGGGATAATTGATACAATTGTGTGAAACCACAGATCCCCTCATGGTCAAGCACAGAAAAATATGCAACTTTGTAAGTTACATAAATATAATGGTAGGGATGATACAATGATATCAACAATGTCCTCAAGGCTTTTAGGAGGGGAGGGGAAAAGCCTTGAGCACACAGAATGGCACAGGGACTGAGTCAAGTTTATTGGGAATATGCAAACATCTGCCAGGAAGTGATGTTTTTAAAAGCTTTTACTTCTTCCTCCCTTTCTCGCCTTTAATGGCTTTGGCTCATGTCACAGCAGCAAGTATCCCACAAAACAATGAAAACAAGCAGCTTGGTGTGAGTTTTGGATCCTCCTTCACCCTTGCTGGTTTGGCAATGATGGAGGAAATCAGTCACAGTGTGAGGAGTGCTCAGCTCTGAAACACTGCAACCACCACAGCTCTGGGGAGTCACCACAGGATCAGGACCTTATTTGCACAGCATGTTTGAACGAAAGTTGCACAGAACCTCGACTGGAAACTGAGATATGGCAATTGCAGCTGATAGGAATTACCAGTGGGGTAGAAGGAAACACAGGCAAATCCCATAGAATGTGTCTAAAAATAGCCATTCCTCAGAGCAAAGAACGCAGCCCTAAAAACACACTTTCTAACAAATTAAAGCGTGCAGGCATTTTCTGGACAATGTGTCAAATGGGGCCAAGGCTCAGATGCCTCCCAGGAGAGCAGGGGAAGTAATTTCTGTGGTTGTGGTTGATCACCAAAAGCCTCCTGCTCTGCTGTGGTAAAACACCCACATCTTTCCAGCACAGAATCAAGGAATCACAGAATATCCTGAGCTGGAAGGGATGCACAAGGATCATCCAGTCCAACCCCTGGCCCTGCACAGACACCTCAACAATCCCACCCTCTGCTTCCTTGGGAGAATTATCCAACCACTCCTGAAGCTCTGGCAGCCTCAGGCTGTGCCCATTCCCTGGGGAGCCTGGGCAGTGCCCAGCACCCTCTGGGGGAAGAACTTTCCCTGATCTCCAGCCTGACCTGCCCTGGCACAGCTCCAGCCATTTCCTGGGTCCTGTCCCTGTCACAGAGATCGGAGCTGCCCCTTGGGAGGAGTTGAATCCTCTCTGAATTCAGAGTTTGTCCTCTGCTTTAGTGAAATGTTACCAAGCAAAGCAATACCCACTACAAACAATTCCTTAAAGGCCTCTTTTTGAAACAGATGAAATCCTATTACTAGGAAAAGCAAGTCCAAACATTCCTCCTTGAACACTCTTTAAGTCTATAGATACCTTTTATCAACAAAGCCAAATTTTAGAAACTCTTGGAGTTCAATAAAACCTGATCCATGAGATTCCTGAGGCCCAGAACCACTTCTCCCTCCTGCTGGGAGAAGAAGGAAAAGAGCAAACCAAGTAAGTTGGATAATTTCAAATCAAATCAACTGTCCTTTGGGGAAAAAAACCCTGACCAAACAACCACAAATGGGCTTTTGGAAATCACTCAGGAGGCTCTCAATGTGTCCCCAGGCAAATCCTATTCAATTTTATCCTAATGCAACTTCTCAAATAGTTTTCCACTGTGCTCCACACCTGTGGGGCTCAGGTAATTGCTACACTAAGGTGGTCTCAGTGCTCCCTGAGTAATGAGCAAGCAGCTATTTAAAGCTGGGGATCAGTGTGGAAAGCCTTTAAATAGCAACCTTTATTAGCTCCTGATGAATTACGTCTGATCTTGTCTCCTTTGTGTGCAAGGGAAATGGGGGATCAAGCCCCAAGTCTTTCCTCACTGGCAGATGTTCCAACTTGCCAACTTTTCCATTAGCTCTTTTCAACTACTGCAAAAGCTCTGCCACAAAGAAGAAAATCAAGAGAAACAAGGCCCTTTGAAACAAAACATCCATGAAGTGACAACGTCTCATTTGCTAAATCTTGATATCCAGCAGAACACTGGCAATAAACACCCAGGCTTGTTCTGCCAAGAGACTGAAGTTGCCTACAAAAACTTGGATTTTAGCCAAAATCTTGGGGGCTGAACAGAGTTTTGGACAAAACATCAATGCCTCCCTCTCCATTCAGATCAGGCTGTGATCAGCCCTAACTGTGTTACAGAAGTCTAATTTTTCTAATCAACACAAACAGCAAATGGTTCCCCATCGATATTCAGAACCCCAAAGCATGTTGAAACCCCAGACCTCTGACATGCAGATCCATAACTAACTTCCTATCAGGCAAATCCTGGTAAGTGTTGAAACAGAAACTAAACCCAAGGCACAGAACAACTAAACTTTGAAAAATCAGTCTTGGTAGTTCAGTATTTCCAAGTCACCTCACTCCATCTCTTTATTAGCTCTTTAACCCAAGGCAAAGATTTAATCACCTGCCCTTTCATGTTTGAAAGTTTATTTGGAGCTGGTTTTAGTTAAGAAAATGAAAATGTATTATTTTTTAACTTCCTTCTTCAGATGAAGAGAAAATATACTGGAAGACTGCTTGCTCTGATTAAGATACTGCTACAAGCGATACTAAATACTTTTTAAAGCTATACTATATTAATTAAACCCTCACTCCCTGGATGGAAACCAAAAACTACCAGTAACCTGGCAAGTAACACAGAAGTATTCACTTAATGTATTTCAAAACATTCAAGTTATCAAATGCAGACTATAAACCCATTGTAAACCCTTGGTATGGATGTTTTTATCACAGCTTGGGCTTCTGCTAATTGATTTGCCAGATAATGTTAAAAAAACTAAGCTGAAAATGTAAGTAAAAGTAGCTTGATCATCACTGTTATCACAGAACCCCAGACTGGTTTGGCTTGGGAGGGACCTTAAAGCCCATCCAGTGCCACCCCCTGCCATGGGCATGGACACCTTCCACTATTGCAGGCTGCTCCAAGCCCCAGTGTCCAGCCTGGCCTTGGACACTTGCAGGGATCCAGGGGCAGCCACAGCTTCTCTGGGCACCCTGTGCCAGGGCCTCCCCACCCTCCCAGGGAAGGATTTCTCCCCAATATCCCATCTATCCCTGCCCTCCGTCATGGTGAAGCCATTCCCCCTTTTCCTGTCACTCCATCCCTTGTCCAAAGTCCCTCTCCAGCTCTCCTGAAGCTCCTTCAGGCATGGAAGGCTGCCATCCCTATTTTGATTTTGAAGGGCAGCACCTTTATGGTGTATGGGTCAAAAGCTGATGTTTTGCGAGTTTAATCACAAGAGAATTCTCTCCATCTGAGAATTACCTGTATCTGAGAGTTATCTCTATCTGGACCTGATGACCCTAAATGTCTTTTCCATCCTTAAGGATTCTGGACAGAGGCAGCACTGTCAGGGAATTACTGTTTTGTTGCAGCAGCTGCCTGAGACACCAAGCACAGCCTCCTCAGCAGCAGCTCTCTGGGGAAATTTGCTCCCCAGGACACTTCTGTGGAAAGCAGAGTTTCTGTGCAGCTCAGCCCTGCTCGGGGCTGTTCCTTACGAAAACACTGCTGCTCCATCACCATTTCTCAAGAACAAGGCAGGCTGAACCAACAATTAACGAGTATCTCCAACCCCACCTGCACACTAAAAAACACAGCTAAGGCTTTCAGCACTGATGCCAACAAGGGTCCTGCAATTAACAGCTTAGAGCTGGATGAACACTCAGGGTAATTAACAAAACGTTGGTGATAATTCAGGTTTACAGCCCCCACCCCACAAGCTCCAGGGGCTGAAGACACAAAAACAGAGTCAGCATCCCCACTGCAATTTTTAAACTGCTGCCTTAGGAATGGCTGAGAGGTAGAAAGTAAGGATTCAATGACTTTTCCTCATTTGATTTATCTCCTGGTTAAGTTATGGCTATAGGATTTTCCCTTTAAATTACATTATGAATCACCAAGTGAAACACACAGTGGACAGTAATTTGGGTCAAACATTTTCACAGTGAAAAATGAGTAATGCTTTAAGCAATCTGTCCATTAAGGAAACCTGTAAAATTTCTGCAGTGACTGGAAACCATTTGATCTTATGTTGTTAGTCTGGTGAGACAACTGTCATCAGGCCTCCATATTAATATGATTAATATTTTAGACACATTATTTATGTTTCAGTCATTCCAATTTCAATTACTTTAACAGCATAATTGACATAAAGAAACTATAGAAAGCCTGTTCAAATATAATACTGGTGTGTGTATATATATATCTCAAAATAAAATGTGGTAATAACCTTCAATTTATCCACCATTAAGTGCAATCCCATTGATAAAAACTTCTAGGTCCCAAATGACCATTTCTGTCTACTTCCCACCATTTTTTCTGGCTTGCTGCACTACAGTACAACTCATTTAGCCCATGCAGCTGAACAGCCTGGCCTGAGGTCAAGCCAATAATGGGAACTGCTGGATGACCTCTCTTTCCGCCAAGGGGAAGGAAGCTAAATAACAACAAAATTTCTATTCAAATCGTTAATTTTATGGGGCCTCAGTGGCACAGAAATATCAGCTGGTGCCTCTGCCATAGTCAGGAGAAAAAGTAATGAATTTAAAATCCATGGGTTTTCCCAGTTTCATTTGATTTTTCAGTTTTTAAAAAGGGAGTTCTTAAAAGCTGCACTTATCAATAATAATCCCTCCAGCCCATGGAGCAGATACTTGAGAGACTCCAGATAAATCCACAGTCTAGCAGTAGTACAGATGCCAGGAGCCCTGCCAGAAGGCCACAGCAACCCAAAAACCCCAAGAGTACACACTGCTGCCTGTGCTTAAGGTACCACAGGGAATGCCAGGCCTGGTGGCTTCGGGGATTTTGCAAAGGGATGATGCAGTGCCGGATTTCGTGAGCGGAAGGTGACTCCAATGGAGGTAAGGCAGCTCTGAAGCAGAAGCTGTGCTTTGAGAAATCCTGGGGTTAGGTAACACCTTCATGAACAATTATTTGCGCCTTTTATGACAGTGCTTTTCACCTCTGGCATTACTTCAGTGAAGAACCAGCTCCCAGCACAGGCAGTGCACTATCACCCAGTTCACTAGTGCAGGACATCACTGGTTCCACTGATCCAGCCTTGAAAGGGCAAAAAACCCCTAAACAGGTCAGCTTTTGGTCAAACCACATTTGTAGAAGTGCCAGGAGCAAAGGAATATTGCTTTCTCTAGGTTATCTGGACAGGCCCCTTTGCAGACACACACTGGAAAGTGACCGAATCATTAAGCAAAATAACATTTTTCTAGTAGTGTGCCATAGTCTAAGGGGTTGAGGGTTTTTTAATGAATTTAAATGCCTAGTTCTCAGTGTTAAACCTGTGAAACATCTCACTCCACCTCCAAAGACACGAGCAGGACAGAGGTGGCCTGGCTCAGCTCTGACTGCAGGTCCAAGGGAAATGCCAGACCTGGACAGGGGTAATTCAGTCTGCAGTAAGTACAGGCAGATCATCACATTCCTGCTGAATTACTGCAAACTCACAGGATGATTTTTAGTCCACATTTATGTTATCTGATGGAGTACAGATTGTTCCCAGTCTGGCATAAACTCTGCTAATACAAATTTACTCTGGCACCATTTTCCAAATCCACAGAACAAGTTTACACTGGGTCTGTGTTTGGTATCAGGAGGCTTCAGCAGTTTTGGGTCTCTCCCAGCAGCCCCAGAGCTTGATTTCCCATATTGCTGAAGTGCAGCCTCAGGGCCTATGAGGAAGAAGAGGCTCTTCCCCTGCCTTTTTAATTCAGATAACTGTGAGGAACGTTTTAAAAACCCAGCACTAAGCACACATTCCCTGTATTTCAACTGCCCTGTAACATTCTTGGCTGGATGCCTTGATAAAGCTTGTAACTAAAAACTATTCTCACAGAAGTGTTCCTTCCTGTGGTGACAAACGTGGGGAAGGCTGATCATTTTCTCCCTTCCTTTTAGAACATGTGCAGTCAGAAATTCATAGATGAACACTCTTGATTTGTAAGAGCTTTTGTTTGGTCCAGATGGATCTGTGGGACAGCTGGAATCCTACAAAATGAAAGGCAGTAGCCAGATGATGAATCACAGAATGTGTAAGGTTGGAAGAGATCTCCCAAGCTCATCGAGCTCAGCCATCAGTCCAGCACCACTAAACCTTGTCCCCAAGTGCCACATCCACATTTGAATGCCTCCATGGATGGGAACTCCACCACTACCCTGGGCAGCCCCTTCCAGTGCCTGACTACCCTTTCAGTGAACATTTTTTTCCCAATATCCAATCTAAACCTCCCCTGGCACAGCTTGAGACCATTTCCCCTTGTCCTGTCCCTGTTCCCTGGGAGGAGAGCCCAACCCACCCTGGCTGCACCCTCCTGTCAGGGAGTTGTGCAGAGCCAGAAGATCCCACTGAGCCTCCTTTTCTCCAGGCTGAGCTCTCCCAGCTGCTCCTGGGGCCCCAGCCCCTTCCCCAGCTCCATTCCCTTCCCTGGACACCCTCCAGCCCCTCAAGGTGTTTCTCATTGTGAGGGGCCTCAAACTGACCCCAAGGAAACTGAAATCTGGCATTTGGTTACCTCAGTGTTAGACTGAGATCTGCAGTAGACATCTCTTGAGCAGTTGTTAGCAGCACTGTTCATTTAAGATTTTTTCTTTAATCCATCTTTTATGGATCCATATTTCAGCTACATGAAGACCTGCACATGCAGCTTGTAGGATGGGGAGGATTGGCCAACACTGACCTGCTTTTCCCAGGCTGTTTGGCTGGAAAAAGGGAGCATTTTGGCTTGTTTTCCCCTTGCAAAAATCAGTACCTGCTCCAGAGGCTTGCAGGAAGAGTCTTATCTGATGGCACTCTGACAGGTAAGTGCACTGTAGCTAATTCAGCATGCAGAACTGGCCAGCTGTGATCCAGAGAACAGCTGGATTGCTCCTGAACGAGCTGCTGTAACACAAACCATCATACGAGCAGCCCAATCTCTAATTCCACCCTTTTCAGCCAGCCCAGGTTTAAAACCCTGCTCACCCCTGCCTGGACTGCCATGACTCAAGTTTAACCAAGCCAGCTTGAACCCCAGGAGCTCTGGTTCAGCACGGGGCTGTGAGGGACAAACAGTGCCTGCTGGACGTACCTTCCTCATTCCCAGATCCCAGAGCCAGTACCAGACAGGTAAAGAGTGCTCCCATCCCACACAATGAACACTACTGCTCCTCATTTCTTTCAGAGAAACAGGAAGCAATGAGGAAGGACATCTCCTGGACTTGGGGGCATGTCCACAGATGGCTGCAGTGACATGGGCTGACCATGCCAAGAGCCATCCTGGCAAGCTTTGCAACCAGAGTTGAGCTCTGATGACAGGAATGCTCCCAGCACCTGTTTATCTGAGCAGCTTCACTGCAGTGGAAACGCATCCTTGATTCCAATAGGGTGGACAGCAACTGGGATAGAAGCTCAGTCCTAATGCTGCAAGGTATCAAACTTTAAACATCTTTAAGAAGGGAATTTTTTCCTTAAAATACCCAGAATTACACTGTTCATTATCACGGCATCAAAAGAAGGTGAAGCAAGGAAAAGCTGCAAGTCCCAAACAGGATTAAGCAAGATGAGTGATCGTTAAGAGCAGAGTCACACAACTGGTTTCCTTTGTAGATGCCACCATTTGTTGTGAAAGCCACTACACTTCAATAGATCTTTAAAGACAGAAGACAATTTTACAAGGCTTCCTCTGACCCAGTTTTCCACCAAGATCTGTGAAAATCCAGAAGGGGAGAGATGCTATGCTGCAGTTTGGGACTCTACAAGTTCTTGTACTGTCATGGAAATAAGGAAAGGCTCTACAGTGTGGGTGGCATCTGAGTAGACTCAAAACTACACATCTACTCTACAAGAACTCACTGGGCCACAGGCAACGTCTTTTCCAAGAGGTCCAGTCAGAGAAGTGACTTTTACAAGGTCGGCAATCAGCAGCAAGCTAAGCAATTAAGATAATTAAATTCTCCCCAAAGCCATGCAGATTTTGTGATATTTCACCTTGTAATAGCTTTATGTGGCAGGTTTTGCGCAGCAGGGACATAGAATCTTAGAATGGTTTGGGTTGGAAGGGACCCTACAGCCCATCCAGTGCCACCCCCTGCCATGGGCAGGGACACCTTCCACTATCGCAGGCTGCTCCAAGCCCCAGTGTCCAGCCTGGCCTTGGACACTTCCAGGGATCCAGGGGCAGCCACAGCTTCTCTGGGCACCCTGTGCCAGGGCCTCCCCACCCTCCGTGGGAGGAATTCCTTCCGAATTAATTTTTTTGTGTTCTTTTACACTGAACTGTTTTTCTGCCAATTCAGCAGGGTCCATTGGCTGACTCCAATCCCACTGACAGCTGGTACAGGGATGCAGCAGGAAAGAAAGAAAGCTCTACAGGAGGAGGAGGTGGGTTTAGCTTTATTTCTGACTATCCTACTCTGCTACTATTAACTGGCAATAAATTAGAGTCATTTCCTCAAACTGAGCCCATTTGCCTGTGCAGGTGAGAGGTGAGAGGTCTCCCTGTCCTCATGCTGACCCTTTTGTCATGTTCTCTCCCCGTCCTGTTGACAGAAGGAGTGACAGAGCAGCCAGCCAAGGTCACCCAGCACACATCTGCTGCACTTAGTCAGCTCACAAATCTCCCAGCCTGCAAAGGAGCTGAGCACACCTACCAGAGCAGTAGCCAGGTAGGCTTAAAACCAGGATTTAAACCCTTGTAAAGCCACAGCTGCATCACCTGGATGTTGACATGACAGGTATCCAGGGCGTGGGAGTCACCCCGACAGGGACACCAAAAACTGAAACAAGTGGAACCAGTAAAGGAAGGACTTCTATAGAGACAAAAGCAAATGGACAGATAACTGAAATAAGGAGGGACTTGAATGAACTCCTTGGAAGGACTGGGTCTGCACTCAAACTTCTTTTGCCCCCTCCCAACCATCCTGGGGGGTGAGTTCTTACAGGAAATCTCATTTATCACCCCCACAGATGGATTCACAGAATGATAAAATGGCCTGAGGATCATGCAACCATTTACATTTGCCTGTTCATAAAGAGCTAAGAAATCTTGGAAAACTTGCTAAAAATCCTGCTTATCTGCCCAGCCCGGGCTTCAGGAGACAGAGGTGTGGATAGCCATGCCAGAGAAGTCAGGGCCTCCATGCCACCCATGGAGTGGGGCACCACACACACCAGACCTGTCAGCTAAAACTCCTTGAGCACAGGTAAGAGCTCAGAGCCTCAGGATGAAAAACATCCCACAAAGCACTTCAGCATATTTCATAAACTTAGATTTGTTCAGATCTCTCAGGGCTGTTGTAGAAAGTCTTGGAAAGGCTGATATGGAAAAAAGAACAGCATACCATACAAAATCCCTCATGTTCCCCCAGGCCTCCATCACCCCCACAATGTAAAATTAACTCTCTTGTTCTCAGAGCAGTCTCTGGTTCATAACCTAGAGCAACAACAACAGAAAAAATTAGGGGCAATTGCCCAGAAGAGTCACCAGCTAGGGAGTGCCCATGATGGGAGAGCCACACTTGGGCATTCACCCCAACCACGGCTCACACATGGTCTGTCACAGCCACCCTCCTGTCCTTCAGACAAGAAACACAATGGAAAAGTTCAGCAATTCCCTCAACAAGTTTCATTTTTGGCAAATCAAATAAAACAAATAAATACACATGGGTTGGCACAATCAACTGTAAAGGCCCTTCCCTGCTCACAGCTTCAAGCATCTCCCCATAGTAATTAACACAATCACTGATCTGATCAAATAGCTTCCAGGCTCCAACACACCAAACTTTGGATATACACAGGGAATAAAAACATTTTTCATTTCCCCAAAATAAAAACAGAAGCAACAATCTGTTTTTCTTGCTTTGGGGGATTTGCCAGGACCCCAAGGACCAGCCCTGAGTCGTTGGAAGCTCAGTCAGAGATGCCCCAGACTGTGGGTGCCTTAGACAAGAAGCCAAGCAGGTTTCAGGGGCCCTACAGCATCATTCTGTCAGGTTTTATCAAAATAAGATGTTCTTACTGAGCAGCTTCTTGAGTTTGATGGCTTGCTAAGATAAGAGGGGTTTTTTATTTCTAGAAAACAAATACAATTAGATTGATGGATAATATTTGAAGTATATAGTAGGACCATATTTGCTCTGGTGGACAAAACAGCCATGATCTTTTGGCTTTCTTCACCCTTTCCATGCTCCCTTTAATATCATATCATGGGGTCCCCACTTCAACCTCCCTTTTTACCCTTCCCATGTTGCCCACACTGCCTCATGACAGACACCAAGAACCTGCATCTTTCCATTTAACTCATCTTCTTACACACACACACAAACCCATGGGCTCCTGTTCCACTCTTCCAGCACTTTTCCTGAGGTCTTCTTATATAAAGACTATCACATATATATACAAATATATGTATATAAATAGACATATAAATGTATAATTGATATATAATATTTATTATTATATAGAAAATTATTATTAAATAATAATGTCTACATTATATATATTAAAACATATAAATATATACATACACCCCACTGCATCTTCTCCATGTGCTCCTTTCCCTTACCCCACAGGGGATGATAAATAGATTCCCAATTCCCTCTTCTCCCCTTTGCCAGGTCTCCCCTCTCTCCCCTCATACTTGGGGCTCTTGACTATCCCCCTTCCAAGTATCCCTCCCCCAATTTCAGCATCAACAGTAGACTTTAATTATGAAAACCCCCTGAAGCAAAGCCGTAGGTCAGAGCAGCTGCTGTAATTTGACCCAAAAGCAGTTTCCAGGAATTGGGAAACACTTGTAGGTCCCATAAGCTTGATGGGAGAGCAGGAGCCAAGGGTCCCACTCATCCTCCCTGCCCCAATCTGCAAACCTTGGGGAGCACTTGGAAAAGTGAGACATGGCCTGGCAGCAGAGCAGGCAGACCCAAGGACGCAGGAATACTCTTTTTGCAGATTCAGCCAATATTCTCTCCCTCTTTCCCCCTTAAGAGCAGAGCAGAATTGTTCTTCCTAGTGGTTTCCTGTTCAGCTGCAAAGTCTGGAGGCTCAGCAGCCTCCCAGAAAGAGGAAGAAGTGCTGGTGTCATCCCTCTCCCCACCACAAGATCTGCTGGCCAATTTGGGTGGGTTTTTTTTAATGGCCTTACATTTTTTCAGCTTTCTGCACTGACTCAGCAGAGCTCTGGGCCCTTTCTTTCCCCCACCAAACCACAGCCCTGTGAGGTGGCAATTTCCAGTTTCACTGCACTCACACAGCACTTCTGACTGAGCCAAAAAGCTAATTGTAGGTGTTACTGGCTTGTAGGCAAATCTTTTACAACTCACTCAGCCTTTCTGGATCAATGGAAAGGAGCGGCAGATCTGATCTCTGAGTGAGTGAGAGAGAGAGCAGTGACATGGGGACACTGCCCTGGCTTCAGCAAGACAGACAAGCCCACCACCAGCCCCCTAACAACCATTTACTGCACAATGTGTCATCACCTCCCCCTGCCCACAGCAACAGGCTCATGGAAGAAAGGAAAACAGGAAGAGAAATACTCACGCATGTCACCAATGGCTCCTTTGGTGACATTTGTGGCTTTCCTTACTGTCACAGTGAATATGTGTGAGTACTGGTGTTCCACCTGGAAGTCAGAGGGAGAGGAGATTAAGCTCCAGAACCAAAAAAAAACCCCAAAAAACCATCTATCAAAATAAGGTTTCATTTTGTCCAAAAACAGAGAGAGAGAAATCACCCAGTCAAAACGTAAGGGAAACTCATACTGGATAGAGCATCCTAAAGCTGAACTGCACCCTGGAGCTTTACCAAGAGGTCCCTGCACTGGGGCTGCTGGATTTTCCTGCAGCCACACCTACTAATCTCAACCAACAACACTCCCCCTCACCACAGAACCTGCTCCGAGGCATTTAGTCAGGCAGGAACCAGTGGGTAGGACGAGGGAAAAATAAAAATGGGCTATTTTACAACTTGTCTTGGTAATTGCCCTCCCCTGGTTAAAAGAATAGCAGGAATTACTTCAAAGTCTGTGTTCTGGAGCAGATAAATGCACACTGCACACACAAGGGATAGAGCTACTGCTGTACCTTCTAGTACACATCAATATTCAGTGTCACAGAACCCTCCAGACAATGTGAGGAAGGTGCAAAGCAAGCTGTTCAAACAGTCACCAGCACATTTCATGCAGTTTCTGGAGGTTCCCATTTCCTGCAAAGCCCAAACACACAGCAGGAGCTGCCTGCCTAGGAGCAGGTGTGTCCTCAACAAACCAGGGAAGTAGGAAAAGATGTGAAATTAAGAAGCAAAAAGTAAAAGCTGTAATAAAAAGAGGTCACCAACTCAGCTCTGTTGTTGCTTTATCTACATAGCCCTAAGTTTAACCAACCTGCTGGATAGCACAGAGAATCACCAGTGCAGACTGCAGGGCAGCTAACACTGGCTTTACAGAGACACAGCACAGGGACTGGGGGGAAATGTGAGGTATTAATGCCAAGATCAGGTCTCAAACAATTGAATATTTTCTGTCTTTTCCTAACCACCCATCAACCTTGTGAAGTACAGCAAAATAAACAAAGCCTATCAGTCACTGGGACCAAAACAACCAGGGAGAAGGGTCACCATCAGGAAATTCAGTGAAATTTATTTAAAATCACAGACAATACCCTTGCTATGGAACATGCTTATTCAGGCTCTGCCTGCTGCTTTCTTGCTGTTTTTTTCAGCTGAATACTTCCTTCTTTTTTTTTTTTCCCCCAGGCCTGGTTGTTTCGGCCAAGCCTCCTTATTTTGTATCTACAGCTCACACCCAAAGACTTAAGCCAAACTAGATCCCTCTAATACAAATAAAGGAAAAACAATTAATATCTTATAGGTTACATAAAATTTTCTTTAAAAAAAGAAAGCCAAAACTAATCTTCTAAAGACAACAAAAGTGACCTGCAAGTGAGTGCTTAAGGGGCACTTGAGCCAGGGCTGATTAAAAAGCACCTCCAATGACACCAATGCAACTCCTGCGGAAGCCTGAGGAAGCAAAGGCACAGCCGCGTCCCCATGGCAAAGGCTCCAGGAGAAAATGCCCACAGTGATACAGGAGGTGACTTCACTGCAGCCACTGCCTGACCCAGACACTGAGTTTATCACCTTTATCTGGCTGTAATCACCCCCACGCTGAGACAACTCCAGGACTGTCTGCCTGGCTCTGGAATTTTTCAGTGGCAACCAGAGGCGTTGTCTGGATCAAAGACTAAGTGAGCAAGCAGGGGGAAGCTGTGGCACTGTCAGCTGTTACCTTACCAGTGGTGCAGATACACTCATGGCACAGCAAGTGTTTCAGCAACCACAGAAAAAGGGGAATTCATACTCTTCCCGATACTCCCAGTGGGATGTTGCTCACCTCAAAAGCATCAGACCTAGCAGAGAGGGTTCAGCTGTGGGAACCCAAAGTTCCTAAGGAGCAACACCTATCTAACAGCCTTCCATGGGCTGACACGAAGATACCCCAATGATTTTGTGACATCCATCACCTTGGGCACTGCAGCTTCCCAGAGCAGATGCATGAAGGGGAAAGAGGATGTGAATTCTGCCTGAATAAATTTCTGCCTCTGCCACAGGGCAAAATAACCTCCAGTTTTCCTTCATATTTTAGTAATTTTTGTGGGTATCTGGGAAGGGCTGGGAACACAGCTATGTGAAGTCACCCCAGCTCTGTCATTTACCCTGCCCCAAGAATTTTTACAAGCTGTGACTCTCCAGAAACCACCAGCTCTCGCTGCCCCCTATTTTCAGTTTGCTGTCTGAAAATGCTCAAAGCTGCTTTATTATCTCCCTATTATATTATCTCCCAAGTATGCCAGATTGATGAAGTTGGTTTCACAACTAGCCTCAGTTTCTTCATACAGACTGAAGCATTTCCTTTGTCATATCCAACCTTGTAATTAAAAGAAACACCCCGAAGTACAAACACACCACCCTCCTCCTTTTTTCTCAGCTGTCAAGAAAGAGCCTGTCTTCACTGGAGACCACAAATCAGAGATCACTGAGCATTTAGCAGCGAAGAGGAGTTATAATTAAGTGACAAGGATGGACATGGGCGTGCTGTGTTTAGTCCTCAGCTGATAGGTGAAATTCATGTGCAATTCTGGTGCCCCACAGCCCTGGCTGGAAAAGAGGGATACTACACGACAATCCCTGACAACAAAGCACTCTGTAAAGTAACTTTCTTCCATCTCCCAGTCCTACTCATGAAACTGATGTGCCTAAACAAAGTGTCTACCATCAGAGCAAAGCCAAACTACCACTTCCCAGTGCTTTCTCTTCCCAGCAGCACAGAGATCATTACTATTTCTACCACAAGTTGATAACTGTTCTGTTAATGCTATCACAAAAACTGCTTTTTATTAACTTAAACAGCAACCCCCACGCTTCCAGCTATTGTACTGCCAGGAAAGTTAAGTATGGTTTAAGATCTGGAAACCTCTGAAAGGCTTGTGAGAATACAGAGGCCTGGCAAAACAGAAGAACAGTATCTTCTTTCCCTATGCCTCACCCAAAACAACACACAGAGGATTACAATTATACACAGTTATTAATATTTGGCCATAGTCACATACTTGGGAGAAAACTGATACTGCTGAAATAAACAATCTCCCTCTGAGTAAAAAAAAGACAACAAACACAGATAGACACAGGAAGCTCCAAAGTCTATATATCTTCTTACACCAAAATAAATGTTTTTCATGTAAATTAAGTGCCATCAGAATTTAGGGCAATTTTCCACCTACGGTCCAGTTTCTAAGGAGATTAAAAGGCCTAAATGTCCATATTTCAGAAGCATTTTTTAATTAGTTTTTTTGAGGGAGTTCTAAAGAAGTTCCCTGAAAACACCATCAGAAATGTATTGACCATGAATACTTTTACAAATCTAGTCCTTGCTAGTTTAGATGACTAAGCTGCATTTTCTCAAGAGACTTATGTTCACCTTGACTCTTGATAAAAATCTGTACAAACTCAAGTACTTCTGAAAAACAGACGATGGTAAATAAATCACTTAAACGTTGCAACACTGAAAGAAGCGACATCTACATTCCTTTAAAAATCTAGGACAGGTTACAAATTTCAAAAGCTCACAATTAACTTCAGTGCAAGGTGTCCCTGCCCGTGGCAGTGGGGTGGGATGACATGGGCTTTAAGGTCCCATCCAACTCAAACCATTCTGGGATTCTAGGGAATTAAAAAACTAAAATGCACCATCCAAAGTGACCTCACTTTACACGTGTGTTTCATTTAACTTCCTCTTTCTCCATACATTTAGAGAGAAAAGGAGAAAAACCATAAAGTTTTCACCATGCCTTGTCTGAACGTGGGTTTTCTGAGTTATGGAAATGCCTGTGGACAGTGTTCACTGCTCAATCCACAAGACTTTCCATGACTGCACAGTTGTGGTTCAGCATCTCCTGTTTCCACACCTCAGCTCAGCTCTCCATCTCTTACAAGTCCTCCTCCTGCCTCCTTTGTTCATCTCTCACCTTTAAGTGCTTTTCTTCTCCCAGTGAAATTTCCCTAATTATCTGCTTGGCTCTCTTTTAGATGTCCCTGCATTTGTGAGTGCACAAACACCACCCCCTTCCCACCAGGACTGGAGCACAGGACCAAGATCTCCTTCGGGTTTTCCCTGCCACCCTTCTGGACGTGCCCAGAAAGCCAGGGATTTGCATGTGTTCAATATCACATTTGTCATATTCCAGAAGGCTGAGTCACAGAGCGCAGCTCCACCAGGACTTCGGCATTCTTAATGCCAGGCAATCAGGAAGCTCTGCCACAGGCAGACTGCACAGGTATTTAATGGTTTTACTTCCTTCATATTAAGGGCACTTGAGCTAACAATGGGGCTGGACAAATGAAAATATTAGCTTGTTTACTTAAGTAATTGATTTTCATGGAGTCCATGCTCTTCTTTCACAGGGTATTACAATTAGACAGACATTTCTGCACACACACACAAATTGTATCTTGAAGTGAATTTTTTCCGTTGTTACTTTATCCCCCATACCAAAGTAAATGAAGATGTATTACACACTTTAATTCTTTGCATTTTTGGTATAGTCAGTTCTGTCTGCACCTGCAGCAGCTTACTGAACATCTTATTTTATACTTCAGAGTCTTTCATAAAAACAGAAGAAAAAAAATATCAGAAAACACACAACAGTTAGCACAAGGACTTTGGGAAAATGCAGAATCCTTTTGAGCCATTTAATGCCAAGTATCATTAAAATCCAGGATTTTTCCATTGATGTGAGCCCACTGCCCTTGACTGCTGTAAATTTCACTAAAATTTTCCATGGGGTTTCAGCTTCCAAATTAAAGAAATTCAAAGATTGCCATTCACTTTCCAAGCAATTAAAGGATCAGCTCTTGCACGAACGGTGTTGATTCTGGAATTAGCAACTTTCCCACAGCAACAGTTCAGCCTTCCCAGAGGGCTATAACTGGATTTACTACATACACTTTTTATATTACACACACATTCATTATATTATATATGTAGGACAGCAACATTTTGTTGAATATTGGTATCAAAAACTCCTTTTATGTGAGTGATTCAATAAAATACAACTGAGTGCCTCGGAGACCTCTCCCATAAAGGTACAGCTCATTCCAAGCAATCCATCCAGGAGAGGGCACTGATGCTGAAAGGAATTAAGTCAGTATTGTTTTAAGACAGCCATCACCCTGAGGTTTGTCCTCCCTCCCAGCAGTTTACAGGACTGGGGAGGGAGTAAAAGCCAGTTTGACATCTGCTGGCTGCACACTGGTGTGGAGGATGTGAGTGCATGGGGCACAAACCACAGGACTGATAAGACATCACTTCAAGGAAGCACAGGGAGTATTTTTAGCCATGTAAAAGCAAACCACTCTGACAAGTGTGGCAGCTATCTTTAGTACACCTCACTGTTGCTGGTCTCAGAGCCCGGTGCTGTTACGAGAAGCCCCTGATAGGAAGACACCCAGCGTGGCTCCAGATTTCAGCTTGGCCAGGAATTGCCATTCCAGTGTTTGCTTTGGAAACTCACTTCCAGCACAGCTACGTGTGAACATCCCAGTGCTCGGTGGCTGCTGAGCCACGGGCTCACCCCACAAAGGGCAGCTCTGCTCCCATTTCCCTCTTCCTTCCCTTGTCCCTACTTCTACACTTCCACAGGTTGAGCTCACCCTCCCCTTGGGCCAGCTGCAACAGCACTGAATGGATTTTCTAATCCTTCCATGGAATCCCAGAATGGTTTGGGTTTCCAGTGCCACCCCCTGCCATGGGCAGGGACACCTTCCACTATGGCAGGCTGCTCCAAGCCCCAGTGTCCAGCCTGGCCTTGGACACCTGCAGGGATCCAGGGACAGCCACAGCTTCTCTGGGCACCCTGTGCCAGGGCCTCCCCACCCTCCCAGGGAAGGATTTCTCCCTAAGAAATTTTTTAGGTTTTTTGTATTCAACTGTTTTTCTGCCCACGGAGCAGGTCAGCTGTCTCACTGCCATACCAAGGGTGTGACAGCTGGCACAATGATGCAGCAGCAACACTGGAATAAAGCAGGAGGAAGGGAAGTAGGGGCACAGTGTGCTGCTGAGTGGCACAGATCATTTCACTCAGAACCTAGAGTTTGCACCAAATATTTTGAGGATTCTCTTTGAACCAACATTACTGATATGCACTAGTTTAAGACCTAAATATTCAAAACTGTCAACTTATCCATACTAATGAAAGGAAAAGAGTACAAAAAGCACCCCAAAACTGCACCGTAAGGAAGAAAGCTAGACATACCTACCATTTCTTGAAGGAAATAGTAACAACTCTAATATTATTGCTTATTTAGAGTAACATCCAGCAGGATACATTATACAAGACATTATATATCAGAGAAGATAGTATATATAGAAGATTCAAAGCTACTTACCACAATGTGTTGATAGGGATCTATGATAGACATTTTTGCCTTAGTTTTTATTCAAGACAACTGTCAAGTATCTATTTCAATCCCACAGAGGAGAGGCTTCCCCTTTTTTCAGAGCAGAGGTCAGTATGAAAGGTCCTTTAACTATTAAATGAAGAAAAAGATATAATTAAAATTAATCTGTTCCTTTTAAACTGTATTTTACAGAGCAAATCAGTTGCTACTCTTTAGGAAGGTTCCCACAATTCATTTGTTTACCAAGAGCTTAATTTCACATAAGCCACAGAGATATAGATATTTACCCACCTGAGCTAGAGAAACTTCTCGTGCTTATTTCCTCTACCTCAGGGTAAGAGCAGGAATCAAATATCTTGAATTCTAGTCATCCCAGTGTTTCTAGCAGCTCTACAGATAAACAAAAGAAGAGAGGAATTATATTTATCCCGTAAATACCTTGTAGTTTTTATGCTTCCACGCATTACAATACTAACTAGGATTGTGAACTCTGCAGGAGCAGCAATACTGCCCTCTGTAAATCCGGGAAGGGAATTCCAGCTGGAGCTCTGTGTAGCCTCCTGGCCACCCCGGCTGTCTGGAGATGCTCCAGAGGCTCGGAGGGGCAAACTGCAAACCAGTTGGCAGACTCTTAACAGGCTCTTCAGAGGCCACTGCTTTCTGACCACTCTGTGAAGATCAGGTGCCACCAGAGGCCTTCAGCTTCAGAACTGTTTTCAACCATCAAAGTACAGCATACTAAGAGAGGTTATTCCTTTCTGCACCTCTAGAAAATCCTGGGAACTGCTGGACCTCAGATCCAGCTGGGCCACGGTCAGACCTGAACCATCAGCAGAAATTTTGAAGTGAAAAGAAGTGAAGCACCACGTGAGGTTTGGTCTCAAGGGAATGATTCCTAGTCCTCAATTCTGATTTGGCAGGCTAAGTCCTAAATAATGATTATTTATGTCACTTCCCAAACCTTTGCTCTTGAGTAATTACATGAAGGCATTACTATAAAAATTCAGTTTCATTATGAACACTAGAATGTTACAACATCCCTTCTTTAATCATTAAGGCTGGAAAAGCCTTCCAAGATCAAGTCCAATCATGAATCCAGTACTGCCAGGTTCACCACTAAACCATGTCCCAAAGGACTACATCCACATGTTTTCTGAACACTTCCAGAAATTCCATCACTTCCCTGGTCTTGTCCCTTCCCGACAGCCCTAATAACAGATTGAGGCTAGGAATCTCCCTGTGTTTATTTATTAATTTTTATCTGAGGAAGTATGAATAAGAGAAACTTCAGCATTGGAGAATCATGGTAAATGTGCCCAGCCATATCAGTTTTGGAGGAACTGCTGCCAACTTGGAAGGCAGTCCAGAAAAAGGAACAGCAGGAGCTACTGCAATGGAAATTTTTAAGTCACAAACTAGAAAATACACCTTTCCCTTAAGTGCACAGCCACCTACCACGCCCATTTTGAGAGGATACACAAAACCAAGCCGAGGATGCTGCTATGTCTGGGGAAATAAGGAAACAGGTTAGACCCAGGAGAAGCCTGGTTCGAGTTAATGTCCTGCATCCTAAAGGCACAGTTCCAGTTCCCCAGATGGGCCCTCAACCGGCTCAGACATGAGATCATGCTCTGTCTCCCTACAACCCCCCGCCTCATTTGTTTCCACATCTGCAGGAAGCGCGTTCCTGGTGCTGCAGACAACAATCTCTGACTACAGGGCTGGGATGAGTCCCCAAGCGCCATCTGCCCTCCATGCTGGATGAGGCAAGGATCATGCAGACAGACAAAAATGCAACCACGTCATCAGCAACTGCATCCCAACACCCGCGCAGAGCGCAGGCCACGGGCAGGACTCTCAGCGGGGACAGCAGGGCTCTCAGCGGGGACAGAAGGGGCAGGGAGCAAGGAGACCTCCATGCTATACACAGCCTGGGATCCCAGGATCCCACACGACTCCAACCAGCAGCACGGCCCAGCCCAGCCCTGCCCAAGCCATGTTACTCCAAACGGGAGCTCCTGGCTTGCGGTGTTAAGCAGAGTCCCTCAGGATGTGATAAACACCGGCAGGTACCCGAGCACAGAGCCCTGGTGCCATTTCAGGGGCCCTGGGCTGGCAGAAAGAGAGCTATCCATGCTCTGCCCAGAGCCACCAGGACATCTCAACAGGAAGCACACATTTAAGTGACTTGAATACTTATGTCCCTTACCGTGGATTTAATTCAAATCAGTTAATTACGCCACACCCTCTGGAAGCTCACACTACATTATCCATGGAGTCTGAGCCAAGCACACTAAGAGACTTCTAGATCTAAAAATCTCGGTGTGGCAGAGGAGCCAAATACAGCACTACAGGAAATCCCTATTATGCTCATCAAGAACCATGAAGAAAGTCTTGAAGAATGTTTACTGGAAACATCTGCAGCAAACAGAGCTGTGATCCCAAAATGATCTCGCTTAACACTTCCTCTGTACACTGTCCATCCCACAAAGCGTAATGGAAAAGTCTTCATGGAATCACGGAATGCCCTGAGTGGGAAGGGACCCACAGGGATTATGGAGCCCAACCCCTGTCCCTGCACAGACACCCCAACAATGCCACCCTGTGCATCCCTGGCAGTGCTGTCCAAACACTCCTGGAGCTCTGGCAGCCTCAGGCTGTGTCCATTCCCTGGGGAGCCTGGGCAGTGCCAGCACCCTCTGGGGGAAGAACCTTTCCCTGATCTCCAGCCTGACCTGCCCTGGCACAGCCCCAGCTGTTCCCTGGGTCCTGTCACAGGAAGCAGAGATCGGAGCTGTCCCCTCAGGAGGAGCTGCAGGCCCTGCTGAGCTCTGCCCTCAGCCTCCTCTTCTTCAGGCTGATCATTACTAATCCAGGGCTTTACCACAAGCACATGCAAAGACCTGCACTTGAGCTGGAGCTGGTGAGCCCAGCACTTGGCAGATTCAGGGGAAGCAGTGCCTCTAAATACAACTTCAAGGACACACTGATATTACCAGCACGGATTGTTTTGTTTCCCTGGTATCTGGCGGTATCACATCATCTGTGACTGTGCTGTTCCTGGGGCTGACAGCATTCCTTCCTAAAGGAAAAGCACCTCACAGGCAGCACCACCAACATTAATTAAGCTGGCCAGACTGTTTAACTGTGTATTATAGGTAATCAGAAAACAGACTAAGTTAATTGGAGAAGAGAGGGTTGTTGCGGAGAACTCCCAGCAGCCTTCCAGGATGTGAAGGGGCCTAAAAGGAAGCCAGAGGGGCTCTGCATCAGGAACTGGAGTGACAGGACAAGGGGGAATGGCTTCAAACTGGCTGAGGCAAAATTTAGGTTTGATATACAGAAGAAATCATCCCCTGTGAGAGTGGTAAGGCCCTGGCACAGGGTGCCCGGAGAAGCTGTGGCTGCCCCTGGATCCCTGCAAGTGTCCAAGGCCAGGCTGGACACTGGGGCTTGGAGCAGCCTGCGATAGTGGAAGGTGTGCCTGCTCATGGCAGGGGGGTGGCACTGGATGGGCTTTAAGGTGCCTTCCCACCCAAACCATTCCATGACCCTCTGATTCTCGTTGTTTTATGTGACAGTGTCCAAGTTTACAAATTACATAGCAGACAGGCCACAGTTTAGCCTGCCCTGTCATGGAGACCCAGCCTTTCCCTAGGGGCCTAAATCTCAGTTTCACCCAAAAGTGATCTCTATTTCTGTCAAGCCAAGAGTGTTTGATTGCTAGGCACAGTTTCAGACCCCATCACTACCAAGCTGTCAGTGGATAGATGGCTCACTCCTTGAGTCAAGAGCCTTCTGTGAGCTCAGCTCATTCTTACATGAGGTGATAGACTAAAGCAGAGAAAGGATTATTATCTTGGAAGACCAACAATAACAGAGCAACTCCACAAAAAGAAGTTACACACACACATGGACAGAGATTATTACTGTAACATTTTCATTCTCAGTAAATTCCTACCAATAATTCAGTTGTACAGGATATGCCAAAAGATAAGAAGAATAATGAGATTTTTCCCATGCTTACTCCAGGGTTAGCGTCACAGAGTGGAAAAGCTCTGAAAATGAGTAAAGCACAGCACAGTAAAAATATCATCACCTGAATACATCCTCACGAGTGTAAGAAAAATCATTACAGGGAGGTTGTTTATATCAAGCTGTCCAATTCTTCTTTAAAAAGCAAAGACATGAACAATTTGAAAAATAATAAGTGAATAAGTGTGACTCACCAGCACAGTCATTAACTTTCAATCTATTATGAGAAGAGTAAGGGGTACAGAATAAGCTAAGTTATGACTCAGGCTTTTTTGTATGAATGTCACCATCTATTTCTATCAAATCAGATTACAGCATTTTATTTGGTTAGATTGATCCTGTGATTGTATAACAGAAATAACAAATACTCTTGTTTCTACATGACTTTGCCTAGCATCCTGGAAAATCACTGTAATGTTATTTCTTAATTTAGGGCTTCCCACACAAATAGGAAGGATTACCTCTGACTCCATGAAGAGCACCCATCACTCCACTTCCACTACCCATGGAAAAGCAGTGCTCTGCTGATGTGCCAAGTGGATCTAGGGGCCAAGGCCAACGGGATGAGGATCAGCAAGGCCAAGTGCTGGGTCCTGCCCTTGGGTCACCCCAACCCCCTGCAGCTCCAGACTGAGGGGAAGGGCAGCTGGAAAGCTGGAAGAGGCCCTGGGGGTGCTGGGGACAGAACCTGGACATGAGCCCAGGTGGGCAAGAGGCCAATGGCCCCTGGGCTGTCCCAGCCATGGTGTGACACAGCCCCAGGGCAGTGACTGTTCCCTGTGCTGGCACTGCTGACGGACCTCGAGGGCTGAGTCCAGTTCTGGGTCTCTTATGGCCAGAGAGACCTTGAGGGGCTGGAGAGTGTCCAGGGAAGGGAACAGAGCTGGGGAAAGGGTTGGATCACTAGGAGCAGCTGAGGGAGCTGGGAAAGGAGCTCAGCCTGGAGCAAAGGAGGCTCAGGGGGTCCTTCTGGCTCTGCACAGCTCCTGACAGGAGGGGACAGCCGGGGCGTCAGGCTGTGCTCCAGGGAACAGGGACAGGAGGAGAGGGAACAGCCTCAAGCTGGGCCAGGGGAGGCTCAGGACATCAGGAGGAATTTCTTCATGGAAAGGGTGGTCAGACATTGGAATGGGCTGCCCATAGTGAAGTCCTCATCCCTGGAGGTGTCCAAGGAAGTGCTCTGGGCGGGGTGACAAGGTGGGGATTGGTCACAGGCATTTTCCAACCCCAATGATTCTGTAGTTCCATGACTGCCCTCCCCATGCCTTGCTAAGGAAGCATGAGTGGAAGGAAGGATTCTGAGCAGACAGGCAAAACGTTCAACCTTTGTGCCACATTTTTGGAGGACACTGTGGGGTGAAGCTCATCAAGGAAGTTGACACAGCATAGCTAGACAGGAGATTTTAAGATTTGGAAACCACATTTGACTTCCTGCTATAGGGGAGGTAATAGATGATAGATAGGGAATCTTTTTTAAAAGATGACCTATCAGCCTGTAAGCAATTACTGAAAGTATAGGTGACACAGCAACAATGGAAAGAGTGCTATAAATACTCTAGCAGGGCTGAAACTCTGGAAAAGCCCCAACAATCACCACCAATGTAAAGTAACACCTTTTCTAGTGCTGAAGGCTACTTTAGAGGCCAAAAGTGAGGAAGACAGAAGCAGCAAATCATCAGGCCACTGATATACTTCATGTTACAGGAGGCAAGGCTTGGTGAGTCAGAGGCATCAGTTTATCATGGTTGTTTAATAAAGTAAAAGTCAGCTGGATTCAATCCAGGAGAAAAAAACATCTTCTCTATCTTCTTACATTCTGCAAGGAATGCCCTCCCCAACAGGAATATCCAAGAGGCTGGAAGCATCTCTGCCTGAATACTCACACCTGTGTCACATTGGCCAGGGAAGTTCCCTGGACAGAAAACCCAGCCAAGTACTGTAGTTTCCCCATGGACACCATCTGCAGGTCTGAGGAAGAGGCAACTGATTCAGGGCGCAATGGTTTATGTTACAGTTATCTTGCTTATGCAAAGGAGACTTAACAAGAACCACTTGCTGCAACAGCCTGTGAGGTTATGAGAAAAACTCATGCTGCCATATGTGAATTCACTGTATGGCGAACTCACAGAAGGATTACAAAGTGGAACTGCATAAGTTCAAAGTAAGGAGTTCCTTAATTCCAGGAATGAAAGAGACCCTCAAGTCAATACCTTTAAATAACTGTTCTCCAATGTCATATTTTATTGCAACTGAAATTGCACTGGAAATAAAAAACAGCCTTGAGAGGGAAAAAAACAAGCTCAGCTGAGAAATGCCAAGAATATTCTTTAAAAATGGCAACAATCACTATCCTTTTCTACTGAAATCAAAGCCACAAGACAGAGTGTTTAATTGGCAGAGTCTCAAAATTGGTCAAAAAACCTCAGGCAGCTGAGCAGTAATCCCCATCGCGTGGGTCAGGCTTATGTGGGAACCAGCTCGCTTGTTTTCTAGCAAGAAGGCCAAAAAACAAAGAACATGAAAAAACTGATGGAAGTTCCATGAAAAAGACTTATTATCCTACAGACCTAAAACAGTTAGAACGCACCACTCAAGTCCACCTATCATTTATGCCATTTCCAGATCACAGTGCAATTAGGAAATGCAGATGGAAAAATGCCCATTTCTGTACATCAGGAATTCGGAATCGAGTTATTCCACAAATAAACTTTTCATCGTAAAATGCTGGAATGATGGAGGTTGGAAGGGACCTTAAAGCTCATCCAGTGCCACCCTTTGCCATGGGCAGGGACACCTTCTACTATCACAGGGTGCTCTAAGCCCCATCCAACCTGGCCTTGGACATTTCCAAGGATGTTTAACAGTTATTTCTTTAAGGGTATTTTCACTTTTGGAAGCCCAGCTTAGGGCTCACACTTGAATTTCAAGATAGTGGGTGCCCCAAGTACCTAGAGCCAGGCCATCTGAAATGGAAAAACTCACTGCCAGTGGCAGCTTCCAAAGTCTTGCCAGCAATGCAAAAACTTATGCAAGAACTCCTGAAATTAAATGATAGACATCTCAACTGCAACACCTGACTGGGCAAAGCTGTTTATTGACTACATTCCTTCAAAGCTCACCTGAAGTGGGGGAAAGGAAGGAAAAAACCTCCACTGCATTTCATTTTTACCTGAAGCATTGGCAAAACTTTCCACTTGTTCTACTGCCTTGTGGTCAAGAGCTGCTGCCTGCTATAACCACAGGATCCCCCTTCCAAAAGCCTCAGAAAGAACTGGTGCTCTGTGGTTTAGAGTTCTAGAATCAGCCTCCAAAAAGCTCCTTCCAAATCCATCCCTGTCCCCTGGGGACAGCATTGAGCTCAGCCAACTTCTAAGTATTTCTGGGCCAACACCTTTTAAAGATTCTATTAAAATCTTAAGAGTTGGTTCTTACGTATCTTTAATCTATCAACACCTTAATTCCCCACCTTTGTATCCCTGCTGTAAAATAGGAGTGGTTCAAAAGCAACAACTTAAGGGAAAACATTAGAATAAGTTTTTATTTAAGTATTTATGGGGTTTTTGGGGAAGAAACCAACATGCAAAGGTGCCTGATGCACTCAGTCTTTAACTGCAGCTGACAATCCTTCTGCATACAGTTATGTAGTGGTTTCACACAAAAAGCCAACCAAACAACTAAAAATTGAAAGAGCTGGTAAAATTAATAGCTGGCTTCTGGTCAGGAAACACACGTAAAACAAATTAACCTGACCGTGAGGCCAATATTTCCTTTCAATACCTATTCAATTATTTTTCAATTCAGTTGGTATAACTTTTATGAGATTTCTGGGCATTTTGATGCAGCTTGCACACCCAGGCAAAATATTTCTATGTTTGTAAAATTACCCAAGCACTGTTGTGTTGTTTTGGTGTGGGATTTATTTTGCATTTGTTTCTATAGTTAGTCAATTTGGTTATTTGGGATTTGTTTGGTTTTGTTTAGGATTTTTTCTGGAAAGCTATTTAACTTGCTTCATTGTTAAAAGTTCCTTTTGCTTCTCCAGAAAAAAAATTTCTTAATCTGCAGATTCTTATTTCCTGATTTCACTATCTTAGGTTTTCAATGGCCTGTTTTCTGAATCTCATACTTAACTGGCTGCCATAGGTAAACTGAAGAAAAAAGTGTGAGCTGGGGCTTTCCCTGAGACAAAAAAAAGGTGAAGCTGTTGTGTTTTCAAACAGAAAGCAAGCCAAACACAAGCCCAGGATAGTAAGTTCAACTGACTAGCCCATGGAAACTATTTTGCTATGCTCAAGACTGAACCCCTGAAAATTCTTAGGCAACAGAGTAACCAAAACCTTTAATTTTTAAAACAAGCCAGACTGCCACATTTCAGCCATGAAAGCAAAGACTTGGCGGTGGGCAGATTGCCGAAGGGGCGCTGGGTGTGGCCCTTTGTGACACAGGTGGTAATGCCTGGGCCCTTTGTGATGCAGGACATGGTGGTGCCTAGAGACCCTTGTGACATCAGAGACCCTGCCCCGGCAGAGGGCATAGAAGGGCTGCAGGGCGCTGGGGCGCCCAGTCCGTGAGAGCCACTGCTGCAGGAGGAAGCAGCTCGCGGGATCCCTGAGTGCTACAGGAGCTCGCAGATTCAGGAGGACAAGGCCAAGCCCTACTCTTCCTGGCCACCCAGCCCCGTGGCCAGCTGGCCGCAAGACCAGGCCCTCGACGGGCACTTGGTGGGGTCGGTGGGTGGCTCAGTGTGGCCACAGCCAGAGAGTGAGGAGGAGGCCTTTGTCGTCATGGAGGATGAGAGGAACCCTGGCACGGATCCTAAGCCTTCCCAGTGGAGCGATATTCAGAGCCGAGTGGTTCGCCTGGTGGATGAGGCGACGGGCCATGAGTTGTACCAATGGGTACGGGTGGTGACAGTGAGGGAAGTGTCCCCATGCAGAGAGGTGTCACAGCACCAGTGGGAGGTGGCTGTGACACTGCAGTGGGAAGATGGGGCAGAGCAAGAGCTCTTCCAGAGGGAGCAAAGGGTCCAGGAGCTGCCCCAAGGGGAAAATGAGGCCAGTGACCCTAAGAAGTCCCTGTGGGGGGAAGAAAATGTGAGCAGCCAGCAGCTGTCCCAGGGCGGAGAAGGCCCCAGTGCCAAGAACTGGGACAGACCCTTGCCCCCAGAGAAGGACAAGGAGCCCTGTGAGCCTCTGGCTCCCGAGGGGGAAAAGACACCAGAGTCTCCTGCCCTCAGTGAAGAGGTGCCAGGAGCAGGGGCACACAGCCAGGTCCCTGCCCCACACAGCCCCTGCTGCTGCCCCAGCACCTCGCCCACCCTGCTGGGAGCCCAGAGCCCTCGGGAGGAGCAGGAGGGGGATGAGGGGAGAATGCCCCTGGCAGAGAAAGGCAGTGAGGAGGGGACCTCAGCTGGGCGTGGGGAAGACCGGGAATACCTAACCCAGCTCCAGCTTTCCCAAGAGCACCGGAGTGGGGCAGACTCACAGCTATCCCAAGGAGAGGTCAGCAACTCCAAAGAGCTCTCAGATTGGGATGAATACATTGAGCCAGAGCTGTCCCATGGAGAAGTCGGAGACTACAGAGAACCATCGGATTGGGAAGTTTCCATCGACCAAGGGGTTTCCAAAGAGGAAGACTCTGTTGGCCAAGACTCAGCCAAACACAACGGGAACAGACCCTCCGTGCAATCGAGCTGGGAGGATGACAGTGACATCACGCGGGACACCTGGGAACAGGGGAGCCTCCTCAGCTTCGTGGGAAAGGCCTTGCTGCGCGAGGACGACGACTGGGATGAACTCAGCGTGCTGGAGCTGTGTGAAGAAGGCAGGGCCCCCAGCCTGGCAGCTCTTGCGGCAGAGGGGCTCGCAGTGCCCGTCCCGCGGGAGGCCTGGGTGGAGGGCCAGGCAGCAGAGCCGCTCTGCGCCTCGCCTGCCCCCTGCAAGGCCCCGTGGCACACGCGGCTTCTCCCGCCTTGGCCCGGCAGGGGCCCGAGGCAGGGCCGCAGAGCCCGGGGCCTGCCTCGCACAGCCCCCCCAGCCCCTCTGCTCCCCGGCCCGCAGCTCAGGCCCCCAGGCAGCAGCCGGCTCCCCCCAGGAAAAGGCCCAGCCGCCTCAGGCGGGCGCTGTGGGCGCTGCGAGGCCTCTTGTTCCGCTGCCCCTGCCTGGCCCCGCGGCCGCAGGAGTAGCGCCCTCGCCTTTGCCAGCCCGGGCTTGCCGATGGCGGCTGGGCCGGGGCCTGCGCGGGATGTGTGCCCCAGGGAGCCACAGGCGGCCCTGGCCTGGCCATGGCTCCCAGCCCGAGCCAGCCCTGGCTGCTTTGGAGAGGCTCAGGGCATCTCCCTGGGCGCACCCCAAGGCACCAGAGTAGCAGCCCCAAACAGCTCCCATGGGGACAGCTCCTGAACATCTCAGAGACAGGGAATGCACCACCTCCCTGGACAACTTCTGCCAAAGCCTGAACCCTCTGGCTACGAAAAGTCGCTTCTAATACTGGATGTTAACCTCCATTGATGGAATCAAAGGCCCTTTCCTCTCATCCTGAAAGGATTCCATGCTGGTCCTTTGGGATTGTATCAGTGAGGAACGGGTACAGTCAGCAGGTGTTGCTCCACGGATGTGACTCACATCATTCTTCCAAGAAAATGGAAAGTGAGTTTAAGAAATACCAGTAGTTAAAAAAACCCAAAACCCCCCCCTCATAAGAAAACCTCAAAAAACCTCACCCCTAAGAATAATGATAATAAGAATAATAAGAAGCATAGGAAGAAGAAGATGATGATGAAGAAATAGTAGTAAATAAGAGGAAGAGGAAAAAGGAAAAGAATAATAAAATAATATGCTGAATAAGAAGAATAGGAAGAATAATAGGCATAAGATGAAGAAGAAGAAATAGTAGTAATAGGAATATGAAAAAGAGTAAGAATAACAATAAGCACAGCAAGAGAATAAGAATAATTAGGACAAGGATAAGAATATAATGAAGAAGAAGCAATAGGAGAAGTAGTAAATAAGAATAAGAAGAATAAGAAGAATAAGAAGAATAAGAGTATGATGAAGATGAAGAAGAAAGAATAGCTGTTCTAATGAAAAAAAGTAGAAGACTAAGATGAAGAAGAAGACATAATAAAAAGTAATAATAAGAACAATAGTATCAAATTAAAATACATTTCCACACATCCTCTAGAACCCCAGAATGTAGGGAAGGACCTTAAAAACCATCCACCTCCAACTGATTCCCTTCTCCCCTCTCTTTCCCTGAGACCTCTTTCCCTTTCTTTCCATCTGTCTCCCTCCCCTTTCTTGTTCAATAAAACCCATGTTCAATGAAATCTGTTTGTTGTCCTCACATGGTCTCATTTGCACCACCCCTGGGGCAGAAGCGTCTCTCCGTCATGGCACCCTAAGCCCTGGGCAGGGTCCCTTCCAGCCACAAGTATCCTGGGATTCTGTCAGGGACTCCCTTCCCCTTTCCTCCTTCCCTCTGCCTCCAGCTGAAGAATGTGCAGCAAAGCAACCTTTGCTGCCTGCTCTGGGAGCCCAGCCAGCTGCTGAAGCTCGTCCCCTGGCCCTGCACAGCTCTCTTGGGAGGCACAGCAGCACCAGCACCCTGGGAGCCTCAGCAATGCCCCCTGGGATCCGTGGCACGCGTGGCAATGGGCTGGAATTCCAGGTTCCAGCAAGGAAGAGATGTTCCTGCCCTTCAAGGTCAAGCTCTGAAGGGGCCAAAAGCCCAAGTGGAGCAAGGTCTTACGATGACATGTCTCTGCCAGTCTCCATTACTTCATCCAGGGCTGTTTTAGCTCTTGGGTTGGGAAAAAAAGTCAGGGGAGGTCTTTGGGAGCTGCCCTGGCTAAAGAGAGACACTGTGAGAGACACACAGCAGGCAAAGGAACGCAGGAGAGCAAGCAGGACAGAAATGGCAATCAGCTGAGAAGGTGGCACTCTGAATACCAAACTGCAACGTATGGAAAATACATTTCAGAAATAAAGAGTTCTGAAATGTTATTTACTGTGCCCTTTCTGGGCAACCTGTGCCAGAACCTCACCACTGAGTCCAGTGTGTGGTGAAAATTTTTAATGTAGCTAGAGATGTAGAGGAAAAAGCTGCATTTTCTATTTTTGCAGATTAAATAATATATACATTACCTCAATTTGCACAGAAAGGGATATTGCTAAGCACATTTTCCTTTGATTCTAGTCCAAGACTGATAGGAAGGGTAAGTTATTAACAAGAATTATAAGGGTAAGTTATTAACAAGAATTATAATGCATATAATATATATAATATATATTATTGGTTAAAATATAATTGGTTATATATATTTGCCTAAGAAATTCAATATCCCAAAATGTCATTCTTGTCTCTAGAAATGCGCATGACTCTTTGGGTAACACCTGCTGCTCTTCTAAGGTCATGTCCTACATGTTGTGGCTACAGAACCACCCGAGGGCATTTAGACACATAGCTTGATCAGAGAATGGATTGCGATGGAAAAAATAAATCTAAAAATCGCTGTAGAAATCACTTGGTGTCAAAGTGCTAACTACTTCTGGGCGCACCATATGAAAGACATCTTCCGTGCCTTAAAGTGCATTATAGCAAAAAAGCCATTTTAAGTCAGTTCTGCTCTTTATTGTGGCTGACATATAATCCAGTTAAATATTTGAGCTTTGAAGGTCTTTGTGCTATCTTCTATTATATATTTATATTAGTCCCTGCTACTAGTTTTTAAATTTTTTTTTAATGTTTGTTTGCCATTTCCATTCTGAATTGTTCTCTAGCTGGTCACGTTAATACTGCTTCTAGAACAAAATTTTCAGTATAGTTTTGAGGAGATTTTGCTTCAGTAGAAACAAACAACAAGTGCTGGCTTATACTTGAATTTGTTAGGCAAAAGCTCCATTCAAACAGGAATGGAGTATCACAGAAAACCAGTAAGAGCAGGATGCATTTTAAAACACCAGCACAACTTCAAGGCAATGATGGACACTGAGAAAAAGAAGTGAAAGTTCTGTGACTGTATTCCAAATAAATGCTACATTAGAACTGATTTACTTCTAATAAATTCGGCACTTGAAGAAAAGGTTAGAGTGGGATGGTAGAAGGAATGTGTTAAAATTATATGTGCGATGATGACTGGTATTTTTCAGGAGAAAAGAAAGATAGGATTAAGAGATAAAAGAAAAAAAAACTATTTGTAAATAGGCTGTACAGCTATTTATATTTTCACTTCATTCACTGTCTGCTGTGGTCACTTGTAAGGGGCATATTACACTGATAATACTTCAAGAATATTCTTGTTGCTACAAATAACTATTTGCAACACTACATTACAGTGTATTTTGTCATCTCCCACTTGTCATGTCTGCACAACATGACTCAGCTTTCCTCTTTGGTTTTGGGCTCCTCACTCAAAACACGAGCTCTGGTCACCATCCGCAGCCAAGGGGACAAGTGTGCAGCACTTCCTTTGGGCTCTACAGTCATAGCCCTGCAAGTGTGACAAAAGTGGAGTGACTCAAGGAAACCTGTCTGGACTTTCTAGTAAAAGTAGTCATGAACCAACTTCTGACACTGACTTTCTTCAGCCTCTAAACGCTGCGAGTAAAATTCATATGGAAATATTTTATGGCTATTGACAAGCTGGAGTCTGAGTAAGTAACATAAATATATGTTTCACCCACAAAGACACAGACACCAAGGCAAATATAGACATGCCCAACGCATATATTATATTTTTGAGGGGAGAGATTAAGTACTTCCATAACAGTGGTCTTTGTCTTGCATCCAAGCCTTGGCTGTTGAGCAAAGCCAGACCTGGAGCAAAGCCCAGCTGGCCCCACACAGCCAAACCTCTGGCCAAGCAGACCTTCAGCCCTGGATGTGAGCTGTTACACAGAATCCCAGACTGCTTTGCGTCACAATGGGCCTTAAACACCACCTAGTGAGGGATGCCACTCACGAGCCCAGGTCGCTCCAGGCCCTGTCCACAGTGTCCTTGGACACTTCCAGGGATGGGGCAGCTACAACCTCTCCTGAGCAAAAAGTTCCTGAGCTGCCAGCTTGTGTTTGAAGCCAATCTCATATTGGCAAAGCATTTGCTAAAGGGTTTGATTGTCTCCACAAGATTCGGCTGGGCTCTCCTCCACCCTCCTGTCCTGCTGGAGAGGGCGAGCAGTGGCACCTTCCTGCTCAGAGAGCACACTGGGAGCAGCACCTCACTGCCACTGCCTGAGCTTCCTCTTTCTGTGCCGTGGCTCTCACAACTTCCCCAAGCTCTCTGTTCCCTGGGCAGCTCTGCCAGCCCTGCCCAGCCAACCTGACCCTGCTCTGTTCTATTTCTCTTTTCTAAGGCCTCAATTTTCTGCCACACCATTTCCAAAGAATTCAGAGTGACAACAGCCAAAATGCCGAGTTATGGCACGAGCTCCACTGCCATCCCCACTGATTCAGGAAGAAAGCTTTGAATCAGGTGCTACTTCATTTATAAACAATTGTTATTCACATAGCCAAGCCCTGAGAGGAGAAGAGGAAAGACTGAAGCAACTACAAAGGGATGCCCAACATTCCCACGTAAGGCTTTGTAGATAGGTTAAAACTGAAAATAATATAAATAAATTCTTGGAAAATTTTCTCTTCATCTTTCTAGCAAGAAAAAAAAAAATCTTTACTGTAACGTGATTCTACCAGTACCAAGAGGTTAACTGCAGAGTGGTTACACAAAGTAGAAAAACCCCAGAGAGCTAACAAAACCCACAGAACTAACACAAGCATAGCAACTTAAATATGGCCTTCAGGAGTGTGGCTCAATAACTCAGTCACTAAGGAGCCACAAATGATGACTTCAGAAGCAAAAGGACAGCAATCAAAGGGAGGAAGAAACCCCAAATTTACATATCCCCTTGTTAAGAGAGCTTTGCAAAATCAGGGACACAATGGGGGACTTTCATACTTGTCTCTGAGGCACAGAGGATTGGTTCAGAAAACTTAAATGAACTATGACTACTCTCTTACCAAGCTACCTAGGCTTCTAATTTAACTATTTCTTAAGACACTGAGGGCTTACTACTTCCTTGCCAACTCAAACTCTCTCTCTCAGCATGTTAAACACTCATGGATGTGTTGGCTCTGTGGTGAAAGGGAAATGACTGACACATTACAGGGCAGAGATTACACAGTGCAGGTGTTAGAGCACTTTTCAAGAAGACTTTTTGTTTAGAAAATGTCAATTTCTTAAAGCACGAAGTTGTCAGAAGAGAGCTACATCAGTTTAAATAAAACCTTCTTGGGGAGAGTTTAATCCCATTTATACTCAAAACAGCCAGTAAGTGGCCAGTAAAGATCACTCTCAGGTGGGGGAGAACAACCTCCCCCTGCCCACACCATTCCTTTCAGATGGTGATTTTGAATCAGATTTGACTTAATGCCTCAGAAAAAGCCATTTATTTCACAGAATCATAAAAGGTTTGGGTTGGAAGGGACCTTGAAGCCCATCCAGTGTCACCCCCTGTCACGGGGCGCCTTCCACTATCGCAGGCTGCTCCAAGCCCCAGTGTCCAACCTGGCCTTGGACACTTGCAGGGATCCAGGGGCAGCACAGCTTCTCTGGGCACCCTGTGCCAGGGCCTCCCCACCCTCCCAGGGAACAATTTCTTCCTAACATCCAATCTAATTCTCTCTGTATCAAAAATACCCTTATAAAAATTTAACATTCACTACATTCTCTAGGTCACAGGAGAGTTGAAGAGCTCATTGAATAGCACATTGAATTAATGAATTTGGGATTCTTGGAAAAAGGAATTTAAGTATAAAAAGCAAAATAACACTTGTTATTTTGCATGCCATAGTTGCATGTAATCACTCACTTACCAAGAAAGCCTGTGTCAACATGTACTATTCCAAGTGGAAAATGCCAGAGAAATGCAAGATGTTGGCAGGCTTTGCCATTAGCAAAGAGCTGGTTCTCGTTACCATCAGCACAGGCTTCACAACAGCTCCTTATGGGAACTTTACAGTGCCTGGGAAAAGCAGTGACTCTGGGAGTATCATCCCTGAAACAAACACAAACCCATAAAAATACACTGGATTTAAGGAAAGCCAGGACCTGCTTCCCAGCATCCTCCTCTTAGATGTTGTACAAGCTGCTGCTCTCATTTGTCAGGTTTTTCACTTGTACTGCCCTTGAGTCACAGCTGCAGGGCTTTGATTACATGGGAAAAAGTATTTTTTCTTCATGAGACAACAGTCAAAAACACCAGGTTTGCGAAAATTACAGAGTCCTGCCTTCACCAGGAGATAAAGGGGTGTTACACTCAGTGCTACGGTTAGAAACTGATTATCCATTCTGGTTGAATTAAGGAGGAAAAGGAACAGAACAGCAGCACATGAATGGTTAGTTCTGTATTTTATAGAAATTGTCTAGGACAAGAGATGGCCAACACTGTGGATATTCGCTTAAGCATCCATCCATATTTATAAAATTAAAGAACAGATGTGCCTCAAAAGTCTTTTAAAATTATCCATTATCGTCTAGTTATGAAAAACATACACAAGAGGATCAACCAGAAAGTTTCTAACTAGGTATATTCCACAGGTCTACAACCACATTCTCACCAAAGTGTAGTTTTGTGATGTTCCTCCCAGCTCTGCCAGGTCAGGCAACAGCTGCTGACTTTGCAAAGAGCTCCAGTTTTGCATGTGGGCTCCAAAGGCACAGTTTTTTGGGCTGGAGCATGCAAAGTGATGGTGCATCCCACAGCCAGAGCTGCTCCCTGTTCAGTGCAAACATCCACAGGCGCTGTTTGTCGTCCCCTGGGATGGGACAGGATGAAACCTCTGCCTGAGGGATTTATTTTTAGCATCTGTTTGACAATGCAGTAAGTTAAATGCATGAGAAACACAGTTTTAGGAATTAAACCCTATTTAGAATCCCTACTCTTGAGACGCAGGCATGGTAATGGGGCAGGGGGGTGGACCACCACCAAATCAAAAGTAACTCCACGCTTACCTATAAGGCCAGATGTCCCTATTCAATAGTCTGGCCAATGCCATGGAGCAGACAGATGAGACAACCTGCACGTGTACATCCAATTCTTACTCCATCAGCTCCATCTATCCCAACATTCCACTTATCAGCCTTGTCCAGCATGCATGTTTAATAAAATGCAATCCCTTGGGGGCTGGGACTGCCACTTACTGCAAGAAATACATTTGTACAGATCTTATAATCAGATCTCTGTGTGTGCACAAATAAGGGCCTTTATAAACCCAGTAAATATAAAAGGATAATTTATTACAAAAGTGCGCATTCCTACACATCTTGGCAAAGGATATGATAATATTAGCAGGAAAAGAAATTAGAGTCTTACTGATTTATGCTGAAATCATTCTAAGGAAAATACCAGATGAATATCAAAGATGAGTCAGTTCAACAGCTCTACTATCAGGTAGCCACAAAAAACCCGCAGATGTGACTGATACATCTCCAATAGCTCAGACCTTGTATATGTGGAAGTTTTTTACCTTGTATTTTCTGTCTCCTTCTAAATGTGCATATTTGGGGAAGCTGAAAAGCTGGAAAGACAAAGAATTTTGTTTGCAGGCTATTTTGAAAAATATGCTTTCAGCATCCTAAGATGAAGTAATGTTGTTATCAGGATACAAGAGCAGCTCTGTATCCTTCTCTCCAAGTTGCCAGTGCTAGCACTCATCTGGGAGGAGATGAAACACCACAATTACAGAGGCCTTGCCAGCAGAGCTGTGCAGCCTGGACAGCAGCCCAGTGCTCAGAGACACCACAAGCAGGATTCACCTCACTACAGCTCCAATACCAACGCCAGGGACACTGATTTTATCATGGAAGCACCTGTTTTTCCTCCAGGGATCACTTAAAGAGTCTGGGACACTCCTACACTGACTCCTACTCTGGCTGTGTTTGTCAGTCCAGATCCCAAAAACATCCTTCTCTACACATGCTGAGAGTATTGGAATTCTCAGCAAGCAGCAGAAGTATGAGCTGAAAGTGTCATCTCCACAACCCACTCTCTGGGAAAGGAAAATGTTCTGGGAGAAAAACTGCAGTGTCATTGTCCCCTGGCAGAGCTGCCAGCTGAGACAGGACCCACACAAGCTGAGGAAACACCACTGATGACAGCCCATAATAACACAAGAGAAAATGAATAAAATCTGCACATCTATCAATATATGGCTGATATTTTCCTCTCACCAACACTGTGGGCTTATTTTTTACAGAAACTGTGTCATTCTATAAAACACCACAGAATCCCAGATTGGGTTGGGTTGGAAGGGACCTTAAATCCCCATCCAGTCCCATCCTCTGCCACGGGAAGGGACACCTTCCACTATCCCAGGTTGCTCCAAGCCCTGTCCAGCCTGGCCTTGGACACCGCCACAATGTGTTCACACTGCAGAAATAATTGATATTTCTAAGAAAAGTCCATGAATTCTCACTTGCAGTATCACCACAATATTCCATTTTAAAAAATTAGACTGAAGTTTAAATGTTCACTAGTTCCTTCTACTTCCCCCCCAGTCTGTTTAAAAAATAAAAGAAAATAATATTGGGGGATTCCTGGTACTTTGTTTGGTCCTGCTTTGGGGACCACCTTCCCCTGTCCTAGAGCCCACCTCCCATCCAGGCCTCATGGGCTGAGTAACTCTGCTCCAGACGTTGACACACAGACTACTGGAAATTGGTACAGTCAGGAAATTTGGGTCATCTCTCTGAGGTAAACAGTAAATGAAAACCCTCAGGAAAGTCTGAATACCAAGGTGGTGAGGGGCTGGTTTTTTTGGGTTTTTGGGTTTTTTTTTTTTTTAAGGAAGCATTCTTTTGAAAGTATTCTGTTACTACATTCCATTATTATAACCTAGGGCAGTGATGAGGTTATTTCCGTTACCAAGACAGGTTCTGGGATTTGTTTTTCAGATGACTGAGAAAGGCACAGTTATATCACAGTGCCACAGCTAACACAGACAAGAGCTCATCACCTCACAGCAAGATCCTGCTGCCCCTGCCCATGAAATCAAAGAGAAATCCTTCCATAAATTATGTGGAGCTTCTGTATAGAGAGAGAAAAATGAAATAAAACCAGACCAGTTGCAAACTCAGTTTAAATGTGTGTCTCCTGACTGGCCCCCAGGCTTTAACTGGAAGTTGAACCAGAGCTGTAGGGAAGGACTTGCTTTTATTGCTTACATTGTGTCCAGACTGTAAGGCACCAATACTTTTGACATGTACTTGCCCATCAATGTCAACTAAACAACTAGTTACACATTCAGTTTTTCGTCCCTCAAGGCCACTTCCTTTCCTCAGATACTGCCCTGAAGGATAGGGACACTCTGCTCCACAGCAGTGTTATGTGTCAGATAAAAAGTAAATCTGAATTTAATCTCCCATCTCTCAACTCTGTGCATTAACCACGAGTCATACCATACTCTGAACTTTCTCCTCTTGAGCCTGAAATTTTCCATGGAAAACAAAGTATTTTCCCATATTTTGTAGTCAGTTTTCATATACATGAACTCCTAGGCATAAGGGGGAGACACCTCCTTCTCTGGCTGCTACTTGCTACTACCCTGGTATTCTCCAGCCCAAGCCATTCAATTGATTTCATGTGATTTGAATTCACAGTTCCCAAGCCTCCAGTTCCACTGCCAATGCTGTCCTCTTTCAACCTACATGGAAGTCACCAAAGTTGCCACATCCCTGAATATTGCACATCAATTCAAACACTCCAACTGAGCCACTCCCATTATTCCTGAAACAATGTGCACTTGGAAGGTCATTGCTGCACTGCACTGGGTTCAGCTCTTGGCATTGTTAGGGAAAACAGAAGTTATTCAAATTGTCAGTGACATTTGCTCAATCACTTTGCAGGAATATCTCTGAGGGAAATACTCAGGGTTGACCCCATACTTGTTATTTTTCCCCTTTATATGAAGAAAAGTCACAAACTGAAGGGAAAAACTATGGCAAAACCAAAAATATTTCCCATTTTAGCTGGCTGAGACAAGCTGGCAAAAGCAGCCTATTCAAAATGCCATGAAAATTGTAGTTATATGATAACAATGTTCAATGGAACACATTCAAGTTAAAATGAAATCAAGTATGCAATCCTAGTGAAGCAGCACCATTGGACAAGTTTTTTTTCTTTTTTTTTGGTTTTTCTTTTTAATTTTTTTAAAAACAAGTCATAAACAGCACTTGGTGACAAGAGTCAAACTGGTGTTTTTCCAATGCAGAGTAACTGGCCATGCAGGAGATTAATTTATGTGATTCAAGCCTAAATCAATATTTGCATTTCTCTTTCATTATGGATCCCTGCGAGAGGGGAACAAGATAGTGCACAAAGGTGGACAGGGCCAATATGGAGATTTGGAGAGACAACAGTGCTAGAGGAACATTTATCTCTACCCTGTCTATTGAAAACCTCTCACTAACAAAAAGAAAGTAAAACGAGCACATCAGTTTTAGATTCATGCTTTCTCCTTGGAATTCTTAACAGGCTGAGCAGCTCTTGGTAACCACAAGCAGCTGATCCCATGCATCAATGGTTTCACGTGCATCTCACCCTCCTGAGGTGCACAACAGCATCTTCTTGCCAGAACATCCACTGCAGTTAAGGTCCCACCCACACCACTGTCCCTCCCTTGGGATTGGAGCTTTAACCGGGAGTCTGCATGGGAAGTTTCACACTCAGCAGGTCTGAAGGGTTTTTCCCCAAAGGGAAGGCACAAGGTGCCTGTGGACAAGCTCTGGGCAGGGGTCATACAGCCCCAGCAGCTCCAGCTCACACCAGCTCCCCAGGGAGGGGGACAAACCCCAGCGCAAACCCGTGAGCTCCTGGGGAAGCACAGCACTGGTCCCAGCACTGAGCCAGCAGGTCCTGCAGTGATGCAGCACGCCTGGCTGGAGGACGGACAGAACAACAAATTACCTACCCGGTAAGTGGGAGCCTGGTCCTAAAGAGGCACAGGGAACCCCATGAAAACCAGGGTCTTCCAGGCCAGGTTGGACAGGACCTGAAGCAACCTGGGATGGTGAAAGTGTCCCTGCACATGGCAAGGGGTGGCACTGGACAGGCTTTAAAGTCAACCCAAACCATCCCGTGATTCTGGTCCGTGATCACACAAGTGTTAGCGAACACAAACCTGCTAAAGGCCGTGAGCAGGAACTCTTACAAGCACTTTTCTCACATCAGACGCCAGAAAAAAAAACTGCTCTCGCAGACATTTTGCGAAATGTTTCCCGTGCAGCCGCGCTGCCGCACTTCCCCGCGGCTCCGACGGGCGATTGCTTCACCGCCGGTGCCAGTGCCAGCCGCGGGAGCAGGGGCCGGGCTCGCACCCCGCCCCGGGACCTGTGCAGGCACCTGCGCCCCCGTCCCGTCCCGCTCCCCCGCGCTGCCGCCCCCGGCCCTGTCGGAGCCCTCGCCGCGGAGCGAGCGGGACGGGCGCGGCTGGGGGGTGTCCGCGCAGGGACAGCTCCCCGAGGGGGCTCCGCTGGCCCGGGCCCGGCCCGGCCCGTCCTGCCCCGCCACAGGGGCGGCTCCGCAACAGCCCTGCCGCCGCTCCGAGCCCGCCCTGCCCCGCTGCCTCCGCTCCCACCTCTCGCTTACGGCTGCCGGGCTCCGCCGGGCGCTCCCGCCGCCTGTCCCGCTCCCGCCGCTGGCGGCTCCGGGCGGGGTGGGGCCTGCGCCACCGCCTCTTAAGGAGGATCCAGGCGCTGGCCGGGGCCGCGGGGCTGCGGGGGACATCGGCTGTGAGGGGACAGGGCGTGTGAGAAGGGACATCGGCTGTGAGAGGGGACATCGGCTGTGAGAGGGGACAGCGGCTGTGGAGGGACAGCGGCTGTGGAGGGACATCGGCTGTGAGGGGACAGCGGCTGTGGAGGGACATCGGCTGTGAGGGGACAGCGGCTTGGAGGGACATCGGCTGTGAGGGGGCAGCGGCGGGGCTGGGGCGGCTCTGTCCCTCCGGGCGCTGCGGTGACCGGGCCGAGGGGACAGAGGAGCCCTGGGCGCTACTGTGGGGAGCGGGGCGGGCGGGCAGCGCTCGGCCTGAGCCGGGGGGAGCGACCAGTTATCATGGGGTAGAAAACAGTAATCAAATAAATGGAATTTGCGTTAAAATATCCCTTGCTTTGAAAATCCCCCGCTGCCGCGGCGGCGGTGGGTGCTCCTGTAGGAGCACACCTCCCGCAAGGTGTTTGATTCAGCAGGTGTGACCACAAAACACTTTCGTTCTCTGCAAATGCCTCTCGAACAACATTTGCACTTGTAACACTTTCACTTACAGACTCCCGGTTTGGAAAGGGTGGGTGTTGAAACAGCGGTGACTGTGCCCTGTGAACCCTGGCCAGGTCCACCAAGGTGCTGCTTCATCACTCAGTCCCCTTTGGTCTGTGTTCATACCCCCACCTAAAAAATGGGATTTTAAGTCGTTGTTAATTCTATCACTTTTGTCCTTTGTGATGATTAAAGAAGACCTTAAAATTCCATTCCATTAGTTCACACTTTTTCTGCTTTGCTTTAACTGATTTAAAATTGAAATATACTGAAATTAGAAAATTTATTTCTAAATTATATGGTATTATTTGCTGCATCATTTCCTGCTCGAGGGGGAATAGCCTTAAGCCAAAGGGGGGCAGGTTTAGACGAAGAAGGACTTGTTCCCTGGGAGGGTGGGGAGGCCCTGGCACAGGGTGCCCAGAGAAGCTGTGGCTGCCCCTGGATCCCTGCAAGTGTCCAAGGCCAGGCTGGACACTGGGGCTTGGAGCAGCCTGCGATAGTGGAAGGTGTCCCTGTCTGTGGCAGGGGTGGGAACTGGATGAACTTCAGGGTCTTTTCCAACACAAACCATTCCATGATTCTATGATCCTTTGATTAACACCCAAAAAGGTGTTTCCCACCTGGGGTTTTGAAGTTCACAGTGACTCTGGAAGAATCTGACAGGCTCAAACCTCAGCTGCTGCTTGCCCATAACTTACATTTTCAACAAGATGCCAGTTCTTCTCCAGACACACCAAAAGATGAGACTGAATTCCACTTCAGTGTTGACGTCAAGCTCTTTCCAAAGACCCATTTTTATGCTGGGACTTTGCACATCCTCAGTACCTAAACTGGAACTCAATTCTTTGAAAAATGGTCATAAAAGTGGTCATAAAAAAGCAAAGATAAAGGGAGGAAGAAAAGGCTTAAATGACTCAACAGAGACCTCCTCAAAGTGCAGCAAACCAAAGGATACTATTCCACAAGTTAGGAGCACGTAGGTGGCATTCACATTGTATTTACAAAGTTCTTCTGTGTCTGGCAAAGTGGTAGCCACAATTAGAGGACAGCAAGCCACTCCTCGGCACACAGCAAGCCAGAAACCTCATTTTCTCCATCCTCTTACTGGTGCCCTGCTGTGATGCACTGTGGGGCTGAGCCATACTGGCCACTAGTAACAACCTAGTGGTCTGTCTCCTTGTGAGGGCAGAAAGCAGGGTGGGGAAGTGCTGCCCTGTAAGTGCTGTCACAAAGAAAGGAGAGTGTATGTTTAGAAAGCAACCCCAGGACTGCCAGCTCAGAAAGCTCTTGTTTGATGTGGCAGCCTCCTCCCCCACGTCCTCATTGTGCCCATTTGAGGGAACAATACCCAGAAGAATGCAGCAAAGCCACAACAGTGCCATTATTTGGGTCCTTTTGTCTTCCACGTCAACCACTGTCTGCAGACCACCTCGTCTCTTGGTAGGAGAGGACTCTGAAATGTGTCAGAAGAGCTCAGTTTTGGTCTGGAGACATGTAGAGATGACAAAAGCATGAATCAAGTTAGTTACCTTCTCCCCTCTGACTGGGGATTGACCTGCAAGGCTGAGGGTCTGACCGCTTTGCCTGTGCTCTAAATCCCCCAAATACCCTTATTTGAAGTGCCCAAGAGATGCACTGCTGAGCACAGGAGGAGCAGAGTTCCCAGAGCTCAGTGGTGACCATAAGTGCCCAGGGCAGGTGTGAGCCATATTTCTGGGTGTCTTCTTGCTCCATCTTCTCCCTGCTCCAGCCACAAACTTATGTGGAGCCACATGCTGCTCATAGGCCTGATCAGCTGCCCCTGAACTCTGCCAAGGAGGGGGCATCTGCACATCCACAATTTATCTCTCACTCTCTCAGCATTTTAAATCTCTCCATAGCGTGATTCCCAGGGAACGGCTCTGGTTGTATTTTTTGTGGTTTTACAATAGCAAATGCTGGAATAAGCACAACCCCCCGCAAACAGGGGAACTCCAGTATTTCCATTAAAACTCCCAGAGTTAGTTCTGATTATTAAAACTCTGATTTCTCCCTGGCCAAGGAAACAACTCAGACTCCTGATAAGGAGCTGAGTAACTAAAGGTCAAAAATCCCTCTTCCCTTCTTGTTGACGCAAGGAGAAATAAAAAGCCTTTTTTATACATTATGACTGTTCTTGCTACTTCATATGATTATTTTTGTCTTAATCCTGTTTCTTCAAGAAAATTATGGCTAGGGTTTCATGATTTGTTTTTCCTGTGACAAAGGAAGTTTAGCAGCTGCCTTCCCCCATTCCTCATTCTTCTCCACACACTGCAGGTCCTGTGTCGTGGGGTGCCTTGCCAACTAACCTTGGAATGGGTTAAGAAACCTCTTTCCACTGTCTTTTCTGTGAAGTTAGTTTTTCTAATTTCAAGCTATTTCAGCCCACTGAGAGCTGCCTGCTGCAGTGTCTCTGACCCCACGTGCCGTGTGTGTCCAGAGCCCCAGACCTCGCGCTGCCTCCTCGGCTTCCCTCCATTCCTGCGGCTGCTCCGCAGTGGAAACGAGCCCTGGACTGTGGCGAGGCTATGACAGGGTGTGGGAAAGAGCCTTGTGAGGCAGTGAGCACACAGAGGTCTCTTCTGAAGCAGAACTGTAAAGGCAGCCATGCCAAATTACAGGGGCCTTCTTAGTGTGCCATTGAGGGCACAACTTCAGGCAAACCGAGGAAAAGGGAGAGTGGGAATATCAGGACAAACATGCAATTAAGTAAACAAAAAGGGGTATTTTGCCAGATGCTTCACGCAGACCCACTATTTTCTTCCAGACACTTCACCATGTATCAGAGAAAAAATCACTCTTTGATCAGGCTCACAAACATGAGGTGTTCCATGGAGAGCTGACATTTGCTCTTGTCAAGATAAAATATCTCTCTTTCCATGGTGAAAATGATTTGATTCATTACCTATAACACCATGAGGTGAGGGGGAAACTGTAATCTCGCTGTTAAGATTTCTCCTAGTGAAAAACAGCCATTTGCTTATGCTGGCATGGTTTAGCTGGGGCCCTGCCTATAAAGCAGGATTTTCAGGCTCCTCTCATTGACATCTGGCAGAATAAATGTACTCCTTATTTCCAGTTTACTCCTCTTAAGACCATCTATCAGATATATCAGGGCTGCAGAAAAGTGGCATTTCCTTTAACCCAATATGCCTCTTGCTTCCCCACTCCCACATGGAAACATTTCCCCTGTGACATAAAAAATAAATAATAATTCTGGAGCGCTTTCCACTGTGAATGAGAAAAATTTGCATCAGAAGGGGATTCTGAAGGGAGTTCTCAATCAGATGTCTGATTTCTTGATATTCCCTCCCTCCTCCCACCTACATGGTGGTTTTTCTGGGGCTGTGGCCAAGTCCCCCATGGCACTTATGGAAACAAACATAAAGGGCTAAAATAACAGCAAGTTTCAGACACAATCCTGTGATCCTGAAATATCCCCTGAGTGCTTGAAGTGCAGCACGTCAGGGAAAACCTTCATATTAAGGGAGAAGTCAATGTGTGTAATTGCCTGCTATTGTATCTATGGTGTCTGGCCTCATAAAATGATAGCATCACAGGAGAACTGGCTAGAAGGGACATCATGAGGCTCAAAGCAGAGGCAGCTCTGGGTTCAGACCAGGATACTCAGGGCTTGATATTCCCCAGCTTTTCTTGACAGGAAAGGGACATTTCACGTGACTTTGACTTGTGACTTTTCAACAAATTAGAATCATTTTACACTGAGACTGATCTTATTTGTACTAGGACATTTTAAATGAGATTAGTACAGGAAAAAATATTTTATTAAATTATACCCTGGAGTACCACTTACATTATGGATATAAATAAAGTTGCCTCAGTCTAAACAAAAATCAGTCACTAAAAGTGGCAATAGGCAAAAAACCCCAAACATGTTAAGAACATGAATGGCATGGAGCTCATTATTCTGAAGATCTGATGTCCTCACTGTCATTTCTCACCTGCCTTCTTGCCCAGTACCTTGCTGACAACTGTGCCCAGCACTGGGCATGATTTCCCCTTGAAAAAATCATGTGGCTATCACGTATTTATAGATATAATTTAATGCTGCCTTGGAAGAAGTGAGGACTTGGAGTTCTAAAAGTCTCTGCTCTGTCCTGCAATCATTATTAGAGAAAAAGTCAGTGCAAACAAAAAGCTACAAAAAATACAATTCAGTTTGAAATTCAAACTAGAAATCAATAACTAATGAAGACCTTGTGATCGACACCGAAATCAAAAGAAGTTGACACTGATCCTAAGAAGTGCAAAGAACGCCCCCAAGTATCACAAGAAAACTGCAAGGAACCCATAGATTACATTGGAGATACACTTTTGAGGAGATACATTTCTGTTAAATAGCTGAAGGTGTTGTTTGGACAACCTTGTTTGCCCTTTTGAGAATAATGGCATCATCAACATTCACTTCACACAGTTATTAACATCATGGGTCGCTAGTTTTATGGTTCATTCAGGTTCTTCAAAGGCAACACTCCACTTAAAGGGTAACTTGCACATTTCCTCTCCTAAATGAGGCCATTTCTGTTTAATGCCTTCCTTTTCTTTCCATGGCACCCATTACTCTTTGGCTTCTCTGTCCACTAAAATCAATCTGAGCTCTGCTGTGCCCACCAGAAACTCAGTTCCACATCGGAAATTATAATGGAAATCCAGAAGGAGTGCAAAACTCCAGGGGTGACAGACCAATGAGAAGCTCTGGAGAAATGTGTTTGCTGAGTTTTCCTTCTTCTGCTGACAAACTCTGTCTTCATCTCTTTGGGTTATTTTGTCCTCATTCTCCTGCCTGTTACTTTCTTTGTCTGACATCCATAAACTATGTTAGACATGAAAACCCCACATCAAAGGCTGATACGAGACACTACACCAGGCAGAGAGCTGGATTTATTTGAAATGTGCCCTAATATTCAAGACACTTTCTAGATACCATCATTTTTTTGTTATTTGGAAACCTAATTCCCTAATGCCCTATTATATTGTTATGACAAAGGCAAAGCAAATGAAAACATTCCCTAAACACAAAGAAACTCTGTAAAACAAGTTAAACTCAAATAGAACATTTTTTCAACCAGTAAGAATTACAGACCCTCAGTCCTTTCCCATCACAGGAAACAAAGATATTTTTGTGTGCTGAGGCTGAATTTGAATTTTAAAAATACTTCTAGAACAGCAGAACCTCAGTGAACTGATTCAGTCTGGTACCAAGTATCAAATAATCAAAAATAAGTCTTATATGGAACAATCTCTCAAACCTGCAGTTTTTAAACTCAAGAAGAATTGAGTCCGAATTTGCAGAATATACACAGAAGTGAACAATTTTTTACATTTTCAGAATGAGGAAATTGAATATTTTTCTGGCTTGGTCTTTGTTTGACGCTGAAGAATATATCAGCTGGAATTTCAACATGCTCAAATGTTTGCCTTAAGATAACAGGGGAATACAATGGGAAAAATCCATGGGAAGGCAGTGCTGAGGCTCCTGTGGCTGAGTGTAGCATTGAGAAAAGCAATGTGAGATTTTAACCTCAAATTTTATTTTTCCTTTTCTAAAAAAAAGTTTGCAATCTCCTTACAATGACCTTACATGTCTAGCCAAATTCTTAACCTTCCCATCCTTAAACACAAAGTCATAGGATCATGGAATGATTTGGATCTTCTTGTTCCACTGCCCTGCACCGTCGTGGGCCATGGCCAGCGCTGAGAAAACTCCTTTGGACTCAAGCTGGGCTCTGGACTTTTCCTGATCTCCAACAAAAGCATCTTTAAGGCGAAGTTTATTTTGCTCAATGACACTCTGGAGTAAGAGCAAACCTCAAGATTTCTCACTGAAAGCTGAATTTGTGAGTTGATGTTCCTTATCAGATCAATCCTTGGCAATCAATTCCACGCAGTGATGAATATTTCCATTATTTATTTCTGAAGTGGAAGTTCCTTGTGATTAAAGACATCTGCTCCCAGAAATAGCTGAAAAACATTAGGGTGAAGCAAGCATCAGCCATACCGCCCTGCCCGGCAGTAAGCCGTCACTCTCCCCAGAATAACAAAATGACAGATCATTTTGCAAGTAGAAGTTAAGGAACAGAAGTAAAACCTGGAAATATCCAAAGCCAGAGATATATCCAACACAGAGATCAACACAGAAGAGCTGATAAATACATGGGGCATGCAGAAGGATTTTTTACAGCTCCATGGACAAACCTGGGCATTCCAATATAGCAGGAAAAAATGTGCATTTCAGGTCTCAGGACCTGACTATCCAATTAGTCTTTTTGCACAATGTTGAGTTACAGAAATACTCTGGGTATTTTCCTCTGCCTTCCCTCATTCTCTTAAACTTTGGCATCTGCTGGTTCTAGCCTGGCATCCGTTGTGCTGCTGCTCAAGGCTGTAAGAGGCAAGGAAAGGCTTCCAGCCCTGTGATCCTTGCTCTGCAGCTCCATGGACTCATGCACTGGGACAGAGGGGTCTGGGGGCATCTAAAGCAGCTAAATCACTAAGGAATTAAAATCTCTGTTGTGGATGATTCCTAAATTCCTAAATGGGTTGTGTCGTGGGCTTTTTCCTCATTACCTCTCACAGTAATGAACTGGACCCTCTGTGGATCAGGTAGTTTTTTGTCACATAAAGAAAAGTGAGGAGATGCCTATCATTCTGTGAATAAGGGGGCTTCTTCCCCCAGGCAGTGTTTCTTCTGGGAGGGCCTCTCTCCACAATCCTGCCTTGAAATGCAGGTCTTACTGCTTGGGGGAGAACCAAAGATCAGAGTGCAGAACACCAGAACAGGAGGGTCAGGCTGGAGATCAGGGAAAGGTTCTTCCCCCAGAGGGTGCTGGGCAATGAACAGGGAATGGGCAAAGCCCCAAGCAGCTCCAGGAGCATTTGGACAACACTCCCAGGCACAGGGTGGGGTTGTTGGGGTGTCTGTGCAGGACCAGTGGCTGAACACCGTGATCCCTGTGGGTCCACTCAGGATATTCTCTGACCTTATGATTCATGCCTTATCTATTCACCCTTTACAATATCACTATCTACTGGAAAAGGATACACAGCAATTTCCCAAATAGAACAAACATTATACAGGAATTAGTAGAGGATGTTATTATTTGATAGAGCATAATCCTTTTTATTAATGACTAAATGGGTGCAACAGCTTAGTCCTCAATGATTATGCTTCTTTATATTCCTGGATATTCCCAAAATAAATTCTGTGAAGGGACATAACTTTGTATTTAGCATGAGTCCAACTCCAGTGGAAGTGCCAAGTAAAACAACTGAAGAAAAAAATACCCACAGATTGAGGCATATATTATATTTTTGTCGGTATGTGACACTGGAACGCTTCAGTATGACAAACCAGGCTGTGAGTGGCAGAAGGACACAGCCCTGTGCCACTTGCAGGAGCAGGCAAGAGAATGAAACATGGGAGAAAAACAGCACACAGATAATATTGGTAATTTCATAAAGGCCTCAGTTGAAGAATCATCATGGTAACAAGGAACTCAAGTATGCAAATTATTGGAAAGAGTCAAGATGTAGAAAATAAGGAGAGCAAAGCAGTTCTTGTGCATGAGACATTTGCCGAATTTCCCTTTTCTTTGTTCCACCTTTTCTTTGGGGGAATTCCACCCAGCTGTCCTGGTAGAACAGCCCTGACTGCAAAGCAGGGCCTTCACCTGCAGCTGCACCCTCTTCTCTTGAGCCTACAGACCCCAACCTTGCTTCTTTTGCTCTGCTTGCCTATTTTTTAAGCACAGAAGTACAATAAACCATTACCAGCCTTGACCAAGTGTTGCCAATGCCCAGATCTCAGCAAGCAGCCACAACAAACCAGCCCTGACAGCAAGTTCAGCAGAGTTTACATCAGCATCCCCTCTCATTTGATGCCAAGCACACAGAGCTTATTCCAGCACTGTGCTTATCAGAACAAACCCTCATTTCCTTGCTGGCCACCTCTTCCCTTTCCATGTGGGAAGATGGCATCTCATTCAAGGAATGCAAAAATATTCCCTGCTGCTATTTCCCTAATGAGCCATCTCCCTGTATGCCCCCAAATAAGGCTTCCTGTGGGGACAAACTGTGTCAAAGCTGTATGAAATCTTGCCATCAATCCTGCAGCCAGCTGAATACTATTTGGCACTACATTTTATTCTATTTTGCTCATATTTGCTAGTGGGATTGAACACCACATAAAAATGCATGGAGGCTTTAAGGACTTCCGTTTCAGTTCCTGTTTAAATCAGCAGAATTATGAGGTGATGGAGACTTCTCTAATCAAGACATTGCTTAAGCCCTGTTGAAGTCCCACTGACGTCAAAGAAATATAAACATATGCTTAATTTTAATTGTATGCTTAAAGGCTGGTCTGAAATGGGTCACAAATGGCCACCTTCTCCATTTGTTCTGAATCCTATGGGATCATTTCTGTCAGGGGAATTAATGTTCATGTTCACACATTCATTTTTCCAAGAAAAAATCCCTTCTGTGTTCTGGATGTGTAAAGCATCCTAAGCCTAAGCAGGAGAAAATGCTAAAGGTTGAGTACATGACAATAAAAAACTGCGTTTTTTATAACAAACTGTTGAAAACAAACCATTATGGTGCTTAATGATTAATTTGCTACGTCTTTGGTTTTAAGCTTTGCCTAAGGCTGCAGGCTGCTCTTCCAGGCCGTTACTTGCTACAAACATCCAATTTCCTACGTGTGTTTCCTTAGGATTTATTATAATACTACTGATGGTAAAGTCACCAAACAAGTCCTTCTGCCAGCAGCCTTTTCCACCCATATTCCACCTTTCCAGTTTGGTTCTCAAGGCTTCTGATTTGTGTTGTCCCTTTGGGAATATCATCCATTTAGAATAGACACCGAATGTTATCATTTATGGAATAAACAGAATCATGGAATGGTTTGGGTTTGAAGGGACTTTAAAGCCCATCCAGTCCCCACCCCCTGCCATGGGCAGGGACACCTTCCACTATCCCAAGTTGCTCCAAGCCCCATCCAGCCTGGCCTTGGTCACTTGCAGGGATCCAGGGGCAGCCCCAGCTTCCCTGGGCACCCTGTGCCAGGGCCTCCCCACCCTCCCAGGGAGTAAGTCCTTCCCACAGTCCCATCTCTCCCTGCCCTCTGGCAGTGGGAAGCCATTCCCTGTGTCCTGTCACTACATCCCTTGTCCCAAGTCCCTCTCCAGCTCTCCTGGAGCCCCTTTAGGCACTGGAAGCGGCCCTAGGGTGTCCCTGGAGCCTTCCCTTCCCCAGGCAAACACCCTCAGCTCTCCCAGGCTGTCACCTGATTGACTCCCCAGTTAGTTGGTGTCACTGTAGGCAATGGATATTCCTTGCTCTGGCTACTCTGAGTGAACACTCTGAGTCCTCCTCTGTTCCCAGGCCAGCCTTGAACTCAGGCTCTCATATCACAGTTCTCTGCTACCAACCATGTAAGAAAAGGCAATTAGAGTGTATCCTGCTACCTAAAAACCCATTGTCATTGGGATGGAATGTGTGTTCCAGGCTGGGCTGGAGGGATTCTCGGGCGCTGAGATAAAACCCTAAGAGCAGCTGTTCTTGGAGAGGCTCTGGCACAGGGAACAGCCCTGCTGCTTGGCAGGATGTTGTCCTCCAGCAGCCACTCCCAGCACAGCACTGGGGGGACTGGCCCAGCATGCCTGGGAGGAGGAGAGAACAGGACAGGGTTTTCCCCCTCTCTCCTGCCTCTCATAAAGCAGTTAGTGCCTCCTTTGCTTCTTGCTACCAGACCACCCCCTCCCCATTCCTCATGTGCTGCTCAGCACCCTCGGATGTTTCCAGTGCTTCCAGAAGAGAGAATGGGATGATCTGCAAGACATTATTTTCTAAGGATTCCCTCCCCTGTATCCAGATAAATATTTCCTCCATTACTTTGCCTGCTATTTTTAAAGACACCTGAAACTCTTCTCTCCCTGTCCAGTATGTCCATAGAAGGTGACTTGTCTTGGAGCCAAGTTACACTGTATATTTACCTACTTTATTACCCTCTTGGAACTCCAGCCTTCCAGGCACTTACCTGGTTTATTTCTGGGTTTGAACTTCTTCCAGCTCTTCTCTGCTTGGAAGGGAATGCCAGGATCTAGATGGAATTGCACAAAAAACCTTTACATCCCACTCTGGTACTGGATGGGACCAACCTCAAAATCATCCTGGGTTAAAAAGTGGGTAGTTACCTCTGTAAGGAAACCATAATTGTTGAGCATCTTTGATTTACCCATTATCAGCCTGCTGGAAATTTCAAGGAGTTTTGCACTTGAGATGGCAGAATTTAATTTTTCTTCTTTTTGACAATGCTACACTCAAATGCTGTTTCATCCTAAGCTGTCATCCCTTCAGCCAGTAGTTTTGTAAAACTCACCTAGGAAGGGATGTTGGAATTTTGGAGGGGCACATTACTATTCCTGGGTAGTTTTTTAGCTCAAGCTTGAAGAAAACAACCTGAAGTTTTGGAATTTTGATTTACTTTTGAAGTCTTAAAAATATATCTTGGATCCAGATATTTTCTTTTTGAAATTTTTGTTTTTCAGTTAAAAACATCCAGATGCTTTATTGTTTCTAAGAACTAAGCCATAATTCTACCATTCTTGAATGTCCCACTGGTTGCAGTTCTCACTGACCTCAGGTAATAAATTCAGGTTAATGGTGTTCAGGAAATGCCAAATAGTCCAGCAGACACAGAGGGCCATTAGCAAGGAAAGATTAGGTAGAAAAAACTAACTGCTGCTTTCCTGATGGAAATGATATTTCCAGTTTAAACTCAGCACAGTGGTAAAAGCTCCACAGAACTTAAAGGATCCCAAGGAGGAGAGCCCTGCAATGAGGCTGACTTGGGAACTGTTTGTTCTAGCAAAGGACTCTGTTCCTCCTCCATGCCAACTCTGACAGTGCCAGAACAGCTCCGTGTTTTCACTGCTGTTATGCAATCCTCAGGATTGTGCCTGGCACACAAATAGTCTTCAACTCCCTTCCCAAATTCGAGAAATATCCCTGCCCATCCAGAGCCTGGAGTGATCAGATGGGAATGCAGGAGCAAAGGGTGAGAAGGAAGACCAGGAGTTCCATCTGCCATCATTAATTTTACCTTCTTTGACTGCAACAGGCCCCTGGTGCAAATGGGGTGCACAAAGCATGGTGAAACTCTGAAATCATCAGCGCCACACAAAGCCTCTGCATCCATGTTATCCACTAGGGTTAGGAGCTTGAAATAATCTACCTCTGAACCTAGTTGATTGCAACTTCCTATACAGGTTAATTAGACTTCATCTATATTTTATCTAAAATTTTGTCTACAGGCAGGCCTTTCAGAAAGCACATGCTAGAGATTTCTTAGCCAAATTGGAATGAAGTCTACAGATTCTGACACACCAAATAAATTGTTCACAGTGGGCTCTCAGAAAATGCTTTAAGTCCAGGTTTATGTGGCTGGATGTGCCACCTAGGTAAACTGATCCCCCCACATTGTGTATCTATATAAATGTATCTGTCCAGGATGGCAGGAGCCAGAAACAGGCACAAAAAGCAAGGCAAACACAACCTGCATCACAGTGGACAATATCCATTACTGCCAACCAAGAAAGGCAAAAGAACCCAAAGGAGAGATACTCACCAGCTGAGGTTTCCTCTATACAACTGAACTTGCTCAGTTTAAGAAATTCACAGAATTCTGGAATGGTTTGGGTTGGAAGGGACCTTAAAGCCCTTCCAGTCCCACCCCCTGCCATGGGGCACCTGCCACTATCCCAGGTTGGTACAAGTCCCATGCAAACTGGCCTTGGACACTTCCTTGAACACAGCTTTTCTGGGCACCCTGTGCCAGGGCCTTCCCCACCTTTAAGGTAAAAATTTCTGCCAGGAAAGCTGGAAGACTAAGAATGATGTTTTCCATCAGGATGCTTGGCACTCTCTGGCAGCCAGATGCTCTTCTGTACAGTAAGATGTTCCTGCATCCTTGTTGATTCCAGATTTAATTTCACCGTGCCAATGTTCACCAAAAGCTGCAATTCTTGAGTATTTTCACAGGACCTGTCAAGCTCTTCCCTCTGTGAAAAGACAGCTTGACTTGGTTATCAGATGTAATTCTCTACTCTTATCAGATGATTTATCTGCTGATTTATCTTGACAACTCACAGTTGTGATCCTGCTCAGCCAATCCTATGTCTCTGCTGGCTGGAAGGACTTGGAAATCTGATCTTTTGGATAGTGACAGACACATACCTAAGACAAAAATGCCACTGTGTGGTGTTTTTTGCTAAAAGAGGTACAAGATACAGCTAAAACATTTGCTGGGAGCGAGATATTAGGTGGATGGTTAAAGATCAATAAGCAGGATCAGGATCATAAAACTTCAGCTGGATATAGGCTGGCTTTGAGAAAATTGAGGTCATACTCAGACAGCAAGAGGCCAAGCAGCTGAGAAAACATGGGCAAGAGTCATCCTGGAAGGATGGGTATCATGGATTTGTGTCTGGAAAGCCAATAAGGTGAGGCGGAGCATGGGTGTACCTAAACAAACATTAGTATAATACTTGCATATGTAAAAGACAATCGTTTGCAGATCCCTCCATGGGATGGCCTGAAAATTTATCTTAACTGAAATGTGTGAAGAGGGACAATTCAATAAGGATAACTCACATCTCATGACCAGTGTTTGCAGTCACAAACCCTCAATCCATCCTGTTGGGGAGATTATTTGCACTTCGTGACACAGACTCCCACTGCCCCTGCATCCCAGGCATGCTGAATTTGGTGGGAACTCCAAAGGGTGCCCCTGCCCAGGGACAAGGCAGAGGTGACAAACCAGTCCTGTTCCTCTGCTCTTACATTTGGAGGTTTGGCACAGGAACCTGAGCGATTCTCACCTCATGAGAGGCTGCACATGAAATGGCAAAAGACTGATTTTAATCTCAAAGCCACCCTTCCTCTTCTAGCTCTGGAAGAACTGGTTCATTTGTTTATTTCTCTAGGGATATCTTGGATAAAGCTTAAGGTGATAATGCAGTGCCTCGCATAAAAGGGTAAACATGGAAATTTGTGACAAACTAGAAACACGCAAATCAAATAATTACTCACTTCATAATATTCTGCTTTCTTTTAAATAAAATCCTATATTGCCCCCATGTTCTGTCAAAATAAGTGGGAAACTTGGTCACAAATACAGAAGCTTTGAGGCTGGGATTAGGTGAAGATTTGAGAGCATTCATATGATCCATAACGCTATTAACAGAGAAGACAGCAATGGGTTTGCCCTTACGAATACACACCTTCTTAAGTAATTATCTCGGAGTCTAAGGGAGAACATAAATATCTATAAGTGGTGCCTGGAAATGCACAGATGGGTCCTCACCCTTCTCTGAACGAGGCAGGTTACCTGTTGGAACAGCAGCAGAAGCATCACAGGAAAATCTGTAACACAATGCACACACCTGAATGATCTTTGTTCTGGAACTCATGTCAGCAGCTTAAACCCCCAACAACCTCCCATTCAATTCTCTCCAGGTTCAGCTATTCCTAAAGCTTTTCCAGTAGGGGCCCACTTGTATTATCTCCAAATTTTTTGGAGATAATCTCCTTATAGAGATGTGTAGCTCTTCAGAGCTTAGCACATCAGAGTCCACTTTTCCTCACCATAATTCTGTGCATTAAAGCCTGGGCACAAGGTTTTGCCATTCACAATGTAGATATTCACCAGACAGGATTAAATCAAAATCCTTCATAAACCCAACCTTATTTTGCCTCCACCTTTCCCATTTTTTAAGACAGCATAAAGAGAACCATTATTTCACTGGGTGTGTGGATAAACTTTGCGTCCTCTCCCCAAAATGTTGCTCTGTTTAATATTTTTTTTCTTATTTACAATTTTCTATGTTTAAACAAAATTTATTATGCCTATTTATCTAGTAAAGGTCATAAAACATAAGTACAGGAAACATGGCCAGGAGAATGGTGAGGTCAGAGCAAAGTTTTTACCCTTCTTCTCTGGTCGAACAAAAGAACAGCAGCAAGCCAAAAATGATGAACTAGCCATGCCCATTATTCCTTAAATCCAGTCTCTGAGCTGCACACACAATCCCAGCAACATCGGGATAGCCTGGTGTCCCAGAGCTTGCAGCTCCCTGTAATTTCCAGCTTTTCAGGAGGTTTCAGGGGTTTTTGACAAACTCAAGGAGCTGATCAGCTCCTGTAACAGGAAGGCGAACAAGGCTCACACAGCTCCCAGGCCCTGTTACGTCATGTGGACAAAAGGAGGTGGTGTGAGCTCACAGAACGACAGCAGTGGCTATCGCTCCTGCAAAATTTGCATGGATTATGTTAGGATGCACGTCAATTCAAATTTGTCATCTCATTTGCCTAATGGCACTTTATTCAGTAACTAAACAAACTATTTTTTCTGTTAGCATTGGTTGCCTTCATGTTAATCAATACCTTTTAGTTTTGAGGGTAGCAAAACAAAGTTTGTTTCCTTTTTTTTCCCCCAGAGGTTTTTATGTGGCTCTTCCTCCTAGCCATAGTACCGAGCAGATTTACTTACTCAAAATTGTGGGTGGGCAGGCACTGGAAGGGGCTGCCCAGTGCTCATCCCTGGAGGTTTTCAAGGAATGACTAAATGTGGCACTCAGGGCTCTGGTCTGGCTGACAAGGTTTCATTAGGCTGAGTGCTCTGGTTGAGCTCTGGTGAATGGTCACAGGCTGGACTGGATGATCCTGGAGGTCTTTCCCAACCTGAATGATTCTGTGTCTAAAACCTCTCCAGGAAGCCACACTTCTGATCCACCCCTGGTGAATGGAAAGGGCAGAGGGGTGAGTCTCTTTACCAGGCTGGACTAAAATAATTTCAGCTCTTGTCAAAACAAAGCACTTTGCATACACTCAGGAGAAACCATCGTTTTTTAAACAAAAATTATGCAAATGTGCAATACATGGTTTGCCACAAACTTCAGATATACCCTTCCAGACCTGGAAATGAATATGGATATGCCAGGGATGACTATATTTAAAGACATTCTCTAGCAGTGCTCCTGGTTCATGAATGCCTGACCCCAGGCACAACAGGTGCTCAGGGATGAGCACTCCATCCCAAAATCAGGACCAAATCCATATGCTGGTAATTAAAAAAAATGGTTAAAATGGCTATATCAGATGTGAAATTCAAAGTGAGAGAAAAGGATTCACCTTAAGAGAAGAACATAGCTCTATTGGTGGAAAACCTAGTTTTTAATGCACAGGACTTGAAGACTTCATAAATATTTTGATCAAGCATCAGAGCAAAAAGAAACAGCTTAGAAAGAGTAAAATTAAAATCAACCTCCTAATTAGGTTGGAATCAGAACACCTGGGAAGGGGATGTTTTGAAATGTTCACCTGGATGAAATCCAAACAGCCTTAGGGTATGGAATGAAACACATTACCTCAATCAACGCAAGTTTTGATGACTGCAAGCCTGAAGTCATATCAGGTTTTTTGCTTAGGAAGTGGTTCCAAGTTAGTTAGGTAAGTGTTATCCAGCAGTGTATGAAACCACTGGAATCCGAGGAGTTCTGCAGACAGGCTCGTCTCACTCCTGTCCACCACAAACATTTTAACTGTCCAGATTCTGATGCTGTGGATAAGTTCTCTGTTTCACACTCATCTTGCACTGCCTCGTGCTGAGGAGGACTTCCAGGTAATGGGCAATCACTAAAATATTCCAGCTTAAGGATAAGTGGAACATCCAAATCATTGCAATGTAGATCTCCATGGAGCTGCAGAGACTTGTTTAGGAGCAGGTAACAAATCACCTGACACTAAAATATTGCATGCCCAGTGGATGCAGCACACAGAAAAGGATGTTACCTGGGTTACCTGGAGATTCCTGCTGTGCTTTGCATTTGTTAGGGTTCCACCCCCCCCCCCCGCCCCCCGCTCAGCATTGCTCACAGTCCTGCCTTTACTCATTTGCATTCATTAGTGCTACAGAGCAAGCAGCAAGGAGCCTTGGGCAAGGGGCCCAGCATTCCTCCTGCTCAAGTGTAACAGAAATGTTCTGTTACGTTACATGTAAATATTTCCCCTTTTTTTCCTACCCTCTGGAAAGTCTATAAACATTTAAAATCCCCAGGAGCTAAGTTGCAACACTTCAGAATTATTCTGTGTGGAACAAGCCATATTTGATGGATCTGGGCAGGAGCTCCAGCCATTTCACACGAGTTCAGCCAGTGGAAGTTCACAAGGTCTCTCCTGCCACATCCATGGTTCCATTTCCAGCCACCTCACATGGGCCCGATCCCAGATCATCTGAGTTCATGGAGTCCAGGAGAGAGGGTGGAGGAGCGTGTTTGTGGTGAGAGGAGCCACGGGGAGCTATTTGCATAGCAGCTCTGGCCCTTCGCACGGAAATCAAGGCAAGAGGAAACACAGGCGCTGCACAGTCAGGTGTTCTTCCCCCAGGAAGAGCTGAAACTCTTACAGAGCTGCAGGTACAGAAAAGCTCCCTGGGACAAATGGGAATGGTGATTCCCACCAGCCCTGCCACCAGCTGCTGGCCTGGGCACCACTGGTGGCCTCTCCTGAGGCTGTGACAGCCTTTGTGACAGCTGCAACCACTAACCAGGAACTGCTGGTGCCTCAAAGAAGCACCAGCCCAAAATTAGCTGCCCAGACAGAGCTCTGTGCTGGTGACACAAACCTTGCTATTTCCACCCAAACCTGGCCTCCAGCCCACTGGCCCCAGGTTGCTGGCAACTCTCTCCAAAACAATCCCCAGAAAAATGCCATGTGAAACAAAACCCCAAAATAACCCACACTGCCAGGACATGCTGCAAAGCCCTCATTTACTTAATGAACTCCCTCCAAGCAGCACGCAGCCAGGCACCCAGCGCAGAGTTTCCACAGCCACTGGAAACCACTGAACCAGACAAGCTGATTGTTTTCTGCTGGGCTTGTATGATTTATCTGCTCTACACTGGGGGTCAGGATGAGAAATAAATCCCAAAATATAGTCAAGACCCCCTCTGGATAAACAGGAAAATAGTGGAAGAGAGTCACGTCGATATTAAACCAAATTTACAACTGCTCCACAAAGAAACACCACCAAAATTCATGATATAGGATGAGTCCTGTGGAGGATTATAATAAAAACCATAAATTCACACACTTTACATGTAAAAACAGTAAGTCACCTGGACATGAGTTAGTCCCTAACCTGGACACTTCAGCACTTCGAACAAACACTCTTGTGTGAGAACACATCCACTCAGGAATCATGGTTGGACTTGATGCTCTCCAAGGTCTTTCCCAGCCTTTCCCTGGGGTTCTGCGATTCCCAGCTCTGCTCTTTGCAAAGGGCTGTTCTTGCAGGCACAAGGTGCACCGGGATGGCTTCAGGTTCCTCAGGACATCCAAATGGAAACAGTAAGTGGATGGCATTCCTGAAGAGGGATGACTGACACATCTCCAGCACCGAAAAGAGACACTGGATGTTTTCCCTGGCAGACACTAAACTCTCTGGGATGTAGGTCTGATCTCTTACAGACACTGCAGGGCTTGTAGCTCCTTAATTATTATCTATTTTTGTAATTTTGATCATTATACATTTTCCCTAACTGCTTATTCTAGGGAAGGAATCAAAGCCAGCAAGGCTTTATCTCCTGACGAGCATCTCCAGTTTCCCTCAGAGGCTGGATTTTAAGCCCAGAGAGGCAGTCAGGTTTTTATGCCAGTACATAATTGGCTGTCTCAAAAAGCAGAAAAGCATTTGAACAATTTCCAGATGATTTGCCTTTGCTTAGAGTCATATGTCTTGGCAAGACACAATATGATGTGATGTCTCCTTCCCAATCATCTAATTTCACTTTGAATAAAGCAGGAATTTCTCCAGATTTTCTCTCCTGAGATGTACATTTTCTTGATCTTGTTCTGACCTCAGTAGTTTAACTCACAGTATTTCTCCACGTGCTTCCAATTCCTACTGGTAACTACATATAATTTGAGTTTCTAGAGGTCTGTTATGGAAAAGGATCATGGGACACAGTTTTATTCAGGTCGCTGAGTCCTTGTCCCTCACCACTAACCAGCTCATTCAATATCATTTAATCCCTTTTATTTCCTAATTTCTTCCTATTTTTTTTTAATTCTGAGAGTATGTTGGAAGTGTGGCAAAGTGACAAGCCATTGGAAAACACTCCGGATTCAATTCTGGAAGAGGAGATGAGTAGAAAGGAGCCTTGGGAGTTTGGGTATGCTGCAGTGGGCAGAGGCTGCCCCAGGAGCCTCCCCACCCTGGTGCAAGCCAGAGCTGTAATTTGTGCGGGCACTGTCCATCCCAAGGGCTGCCACAGGAGCTGTGTCATGGAACATTCTTCTCTGGCTGACACCAGATGACTCCTCCAGCCTCCAGCTGGGAAGAACTAGAGTCAGTTTGAAGGAACTCAATTTCTCAGTAGCAATATTTGAATCTCCTGCAGTCCCCAGGAAAGAGCCTGGGGGTACCTTGGTGGCACCTTCCTTGTGGGCACCACGGGAGGTCACAACAAGGAGCTGCAAAGTAGTGCATCCCCCTTCTCAAAGCACTGGATGTCATTGCTCTGGGGAGACCTTGAAGCCTCTTCCAGTGCCTAAAGGGGCTCCAGGAGAGTTGGAGAGGGACTTGGGACAAGGGATGGAGAGACAGGACACAGAGAATGTCTTCCCACTGCCAGAGGGCAGGGATAGATAGGATATTGGGAAGGAGGGGTGGGGAGGCCCTGGCACAGGGTGCCCAGAGAAGCTGTGGCTGCCCCTGGATCCCTGCAAGTGTCCAAGGCCAGGCTGGACACTGGGGCTTGGAGCAGCCTGGGATAGTGGAAGGTGTCCCTGCCCATGGTAGGGGGTGGCACTGGATGGGCTTCAAGGTCCCTTCAAACCCAAACCATTCTGGGATTCTGGGATTCCATGAAACCATGAATTCACAGACAACCTCACCAAACCCTGCAGAGCAGAGATTACTGGGTGGAACAGCAGGTTTTGCACTGTTGTAAACTGATCTGGTAAATGCTCTTGTAGAAAAAAAAAATTCTTATTTGCAGAAGTAATGTTTCCTTTCTTTAAACTGAATGAGGAAAGGGGTTAATGAATAAAGCTAAATAAACTTTAGTACCCAAAGACATGTTTTATGTAAGAAAGCAGTACACTGAAAAAATTCTCCACTCAGCGAAACCTACTTCAGTTTATCTTACCCAGTTTAATGTCCATCTGCTGGAAGCAAAGGAAAATTCCAGATGATGGTATTTGGACAACAAAGGAGCGTGAGGCTGGATGACAGATTTCACTAGAAGTTAAGCAGGAAGTTGCTAAAAGAAAATTCCAGCATCTGCATTGAGGAGCATAATGTTTGGAAATCTCTCTGAGGAGGGATTTTCTGTGCAGGTTTCCCACAGAAAGATAGCATTTAGATATACAATGCTTACTAAAAATGGCACAGCATAAGCAATTACCTTAATGTGAGTTCCAGCCAGTGACCAAAAGCAGATAAAATGTCAGCTGACGTTTCTTTATGTAAGGCAGTTACAAAATCTCATGACGTATTTTCAGAGCTCCCTGTGATCAAATGTCCACCTTGTTTTTCCCTTGTGCGAAAAAAAAGGGCTCTGCAAAAAATCTATTTTCCATTTTAATAGGTACAGCTTGGGAAAAAAGAATCCCACAGATGAGTGTATCCAAACAGAGTCTCTGAAAAATTATTTGAAATTTAAAAAAGTTTAAAAAATCCACAGATTTAATCCAGAGCGTGGCTGCCAAAAGCTTATGTTTATCTAATAGCTCATGTTTATGGCCTTCCCCTTTAAATTCACCATAAAAAGGGTTTAAAAGTCTTGTGACCTAAAAGAAAAACTGGGACAGATCGTAGTTGGGAAGAGATTTTCAATCAGCCTCTGCCTCAAACTACCATATGGGATAAAAATGTTGTGCTTCATCCTCCATTCATCTACACTCCTTGGAAAAAGCTTGTCCTAGAGAGCTTCGAGCTGAGTTTAAGTCATTTAGGGCTTGTTTGTCAGGAACTAGTCAGGCAGGACTGAAGTTGTGACTACCAAAAGTGCCAGTGAGGAAAGGAACCATCTTGTCTAATCCACTTCATCTGAGCAAACAAAGCACAGTTCTGAAAGCCATTTCTGCAGGGGCTTCATTCATTCCCTTTCATTTAAAATAATGAGAATTCAGCATCTGGTCACCTCCAAGGAAAGAGCTCAGCCTTGCTTTGGATCAGGTGGAAACCCATATTTAAGCTGAGCAAAAAGGAGAAATTCTTGTATTCTCTACCTCTCTGGTTTGGTAAAAAACTTGATATTTATCACATCCCAAGCAGTGTGCAGATGCCCTGTAGTCATGTCATAATACAGGTATCTGGCAAAGAATTTGCAAAGCAAACAGGCTGATCTGGGAGAAACCTGGGCACCACACAGCACTATACAGGTGTCTCATTTCACATCTCGTTTCTGCAGGTAAATCTGATGTAAAGTCACTCTTCTCACCTGTTTCATTACAGCCTTTGACGTGCAACTGAGTCTGTTAAGGATGCCAGGGGATTAAAACAAGAACTCGGAGACATTATTGAAACAGGATTATAGAAAGGATTTGTTAAGCAGGGTTTACTCTACACAGATGTTAATGATAAAAATAAAATCTATCATATTGGAAAGAATTCCTCAAAATTCTTGTTGGCTTGCAAATAAAATACAAGCTGTGGATTTATGTGATTTTCCAGCAGCAGATGGCCAAAGGGAAGCTGCTCTTCAAAGGGAAAAAAAGGGCTCAAACTTGCTCATGTCTTGCCTAAGTCAGATGTAGATTTTTGTGATGCCCACCTATTTTTGTACTTCTAAAAAAAATAATTCTAAGAATAAAAATAACCCTACATAAAGCTGATTTGGAAAACAAGGTATGCTCCATTTCCCCAAACAATGCTCTGTGTCCACAGGTACCCCCTGAGGTGAGCTCCCATTCCTTGCCAATCAGTGTCCATGAGATCTCTCCTGAGTGTCAGTCAGTCCAGCCCTCAGCTCTCACACCCTCTATATTCATACACATTTTTGCCTGGAACTGATTTGTGTTCCCAACAATTCCAAAATTGCAGCAGCCTGGAAACCCCATAAAAGAGGCACCTTTTTATTGAGATTTTCCTGGGAGAAATAAGCAAACCTCCCTTGTTTCCAAACCAGGTAAGGAGTACTCTCATTTTCTAGCACAAGCCAGGGTGCCAATGAAAGTGGGACCCAAGTGACCGGAGTGCTCTGTGAGGACACAGCAGGAAGAGACAGAGAAGTGCAGCTCCATTGGCTGGCCAGGGTGATCCCATGAAAGCACAAAGCAATTTCATAATCAAACCCTTCTGTTAACACAGTTCTGATACTGCAAAAGGCACAAACAGGAGCTTAAAGACACCGACTTCCCCTGGAGGTCCTTCAGTTCTCAAGAACATTTTCGGAACATCCAGGATTGTTATCATATCTGTGGACGATTAGCCTTGGAGTGTGCTTGCTTCAATATCCACACTGTGATGGCAAACTTCAGATTGAGCTCCTTCTGCCATAAAAGAGCACAAAAAAGGCATGGACTGAGCAAATGAAACTGGTTTGCCTGCCAGGAAACTACTGTACTATAAAACATGAGAGTGCCACTGTCACAAAGGGAGGGGAAAAAAAATTTCAACCACGTTAAAAAGGCTCAAGGATAAATTCAGTGCTAGTTCAGCTGGGCTTTCATGAGCCAGTGCAAAATGGAGCAGTACCAGTGCCAGGGGAAAATGCTTTCCCCTGCAGCCACTGCAGCTCCCCTTCTTTTGGTGGCATTACTGAGCCATGTCAATCCTTACGGGTCACTGGATCCTCAGTCCTGAACCCTTGCCTTGGAAAGGTGTGAATCTGTGCAGTTAAACCTGAAATAGAAACAGGAACAGCTTCAGGGAATTGCCTCCTCCAGAAGTGTCAGCGAATGCAAAAAGGCTGAGGCTGACGAAGGTTCTCTCTGCCACAGGCTCCTTTCACCTGGACCAAAGGTTACCTCAAGTAACAGAAAGGAAAATAACACTAATTTTTTGCAAAGATGGTTTATATGCTAAAATCCAAAAGTGCACTTAGTTGATGTGTAAAATCTCCACCTGGTGGTGAATCCTGCCACAGCAAACTTTCATTTCTAAGAAAAATTCCCTTTCCAACATAAAACCAGTTCTTCACCCAAGACAATCCCCAAGCAACAAGTGGGGAAGGGCAGCCTTCAGAAAAGCAGCACTATTTTATCTCCATGGTTTTTCATCATCTTGGAAAGCTGAAGAATCCCTTCAATTATACTGGAGCGGGCAGGCACACAAGTGACCTTCCGCAGCCAAAATCAGACTTGAGAGAGCTCATGTCACACTCTGTGCAGGGTTGGGTGCAAGGTGGGGGGGTGCTGACTGGTTTTCCAGCCACCAAAGTACTGCTTCCCGAGGGAATCATCCTCTCCAAAGCCTGGAGTTCTGCCCTGTTTCTTGGTTTACATATTGGTTAATTATAATAATTGAAAACTTTAAGCATCATCAGTTATCTGTATCTCCAGGGTCCTCTAAATCATAGCACAGTTACATTAGTATTATCATTGTGGGGTAGATTCTCTGGCTGCACACCCTTAGTTCAGGTTTCCCCTTTACATTGCTGGTTTCACACCCTAGAAACATTTCCGGGATTGACATTTTCCTATGCACTTTATTAAAACACAGTGTCTCACCTGCTGTTTGCAGTGAAGTGTTATCATGTGACAGCATCCACAAAACCTTTGTGAGATGGTACAAAATCAGTGTGAGATGGACACATGAAATGTATGGAAATGTGTGTGGACCTTAATCTGCGGTGCTGGGCATACTGCAGCCTGATCCACTGGATAATAAGCGTTCCATAATTAATTGATTTGGCTTATGAATCGCCTTTTTTTACAAAGTATCGCCTTTTTTACACTTGATAAGACTGAGCAAGGCATGGCTGTGGCCACAGACCCCAGCAGCCCCCAGTTCAGCCAGGAGCAGGCTGCTGACAGCCATTCTCTGCCTAAGTGCATGACCTAGCCCATGGTTGCTGCATGCAAATGTATAAATAAGCATTATCTGTCTCCTCTTGATTATGCAGCCTTTCGTGCACCAGTCCTAAAACATCCAGGACAACCCACTCCCGATGTATACAAATTACTCACTGACCACGATCTTTGGGGCCAAAAATAAGATTATATTTAAATTGGCCAGCATCCACTTTGTCAAGTCACTGATCGCCAATTCAAACAAGCAGTCTCTATTGAAGCAGCAATGGGTTTTTTTGATGTTCAAGGCTGACCTCGAGGGAGAAAGTGTGAGCGGAGGCAGAACGGCAGCAGCTCCTCACTGCAGGTTGCACAACCGCATGACATCCTCCCGCTTTCATCACTTTGCCTCACGCAACGGAGAGTAAAAATAGTAGTACAGCGTCCTGATTAATAACAAATAATCCATGACCAAAAGATAAAGCATTCTCAGAGAAATGAGGGAAAATTACTTTCCAGTGCAACCGTGCGGAGCGGCGGGGAGGGGGAGGGGAAGGGAGAGGAAGGGAAAGGGGTATTTTAAATCAAAAGGGGGTATTTTAAAGCAAAAGCGCTGGGGAAGGGCCACTGTTTGTTCCAAAAACACCTAATAACGGGATTTGATCTAGTCAGAAACACAACTACATAGAAATAAAAGGAAATTCCCCTCAGCATTCATTATTCCCGCCGTGTGTGGTGCTTTGCAGCTCTGCAGCCGTGTGTGATCACAGCTCTCCGACCTCCCGCTGAATGAATGAAGTAAATAACAAATGGCCAATCGGCGGCAGCCCGCGTTGCCAGCAGCTCGGTGCGGCACGGTGCCGTCCCCCGTGCCATCCCCGTGGAGTCCCCTCACCGGTGACAGGGCTTCCCTCCCCTCACACCTGACGGGCTGGGCAGGGCCGGGCCGGGCCGGGGCGGGCGCGGCGGCGGCGGCGGCGGCGGGAGGAGAAATCCCCTGCTCCCCGCCCATGTCCGCCGATCCGGGCCGTGACTCATATCTCGGCCATAAATACGGGCCGTGGAACCGGGGCAGGCAGACTGAGCTGCCGAGCCAGCCCTGCGAACGCCACCCCTGCCATGGTTCCGCTGCCCCTGGCCCTGCTGGCCGCGCTGCTGGCCGCCGGCCACGCCGGTGAGTCCGCCCTGCGCTCGGATTAACGCGCTCTCTGTTCTTGCGCTTTTTGTGCTCCTCGTTCTCTTGCCATTCTCTGCTGTCTGCGGTGCCAGGCTCCACGCTGGCCTGGGAGGGGTGATCTCCCCTGCTGAGGGGTTTATTGCTGTCAGCAGGCAGGAGGTGAATTCCTGCGCTTTAAAAAGCTGCTGCCTGGTAGCGTAGAGGTTACCGTGGATGGATGGATGGATGGATGGATGGATGGATGGATGGATGGATGGATGGATGGATGGATGGATGGATGGTCGGTCGCTGGGATGCTTTCCTGATCAGCGTTAAGCTGCAGGGCATTCTCGTTCGCTGTGTAGAGTCCTGGAAGGTGGGAGTGTGTTGCAGAGGTGCTAACCGGAGCTCTGCTTTCCCTCAGCCAACCCCTGCTGCTCGAACCCCTGCCAGAACAGAGGCGTCTGCATGACCGCGGGGCCCGAGCGCTACGAGTGCGACTGCACCAGGACAGGCTACTACGGGCAGAACTGCACCACACGTGAGTATCCAAACCCCTCTCCATGCGAATGAAACACATAATCCAATTCCAGCATTGCGGGTTATTTTCCATAAGCTGATTAATAATAACCTTCCCACTGTTGCTCGCAGCGGAATTCTTCACGTGGCTGAAGCTGGCACTGAAACCATCACCGAACACTGTCCACTACATCCTCACCCACTTCCAAGGAGCCTGGGATATCATCAACAACATTCCCTTCTTACGGGACGCTATTATGAGATATGTACTAACGTGTAAGTGTGAATTGTCTCTTCCAGTCTTCTTAAAACCTACTCCAGAACATTGCACTGAATTGGTCTGTGTATAAACCAAGCAGCCTAAATTACACTAAGGTCAAAACACCAACATTTAAGACTTCTGTATGATGCAGACTTGTATGAAATATGCTGAAGTGCAGCTTGGTTCTACTCTCTGCAAGAATCCAGGATTTTGTTGACACAAATTTAGCACCCAATTGCTTATGTTAATAGTGAGATCCAGCTGATAAGCCAGGATCCAGTCCTGTTATTCAGTAACTGTAATCTTATTTAACATCAGTAACTGATATATATGGAATTTACAACTGCTGCCAAAAATATGGAAAAGATCTTTCTGAGATTAAATTGTGCAGTTAAAAATAACAAAATACTTATATGTCTTTCAGCGAGATCACACTTGATTGACAGCCCACCAACTTACAATAGTGACTACAGTTACAAAAGCTGGGAAGCTTATTCCAATCTTTCCTACTACACAAGGAGCCTTCCACCAGTAGGACTTGACTGCCCAACACCAATGGGTGTTAAAGGTGAGGAATAAACCAGATATGTAATGTTGTCTTGGTCTTTTCTAAGAGGAAAAGATAAGCAGAAGTTGTTATGAGACTTGCTTGCCTTTTTTCAGTATAGTTGACTTTAAGAATAGCCATGTTTTGGATATATTGTGTAAAGACCTAAAAAATAATTATTCTGGTTCTTGTTATTGAGTTACATGTTAAAAGCAGGGAATTTAGAAATTTCTAATCAAGAAAACAACCATAGAAAAGTAGGTAATTCCCCTTGTTTGTGTGCTGCTATCATTCAATATTCCACTGAAAATCTTAAGTGTTTTTGTTAGGAACAAACTTCAGCATTGCATAAATGGTTGTCTCGAGTATCTCACTGTCTGTTTCTCCCAAAGGTAAAAAAGAGCTCCCGGATTCGAAGCTGATCGTGGAGAAGTTTTTGCTGAGGAGAAAATTTATTCCCGACCCGCAAGGCACAAATGTGATGTTCACGTTCTTCGCCCAGCACTTCACCCACCAGTTCTTCAAGACAGACCACAAGAGGGGCCCTGCCTTCACCAGAGCGCTCGGCCACGGGGTACAGTCACAGCTGGGGACATGGCTTGTGCTGCTTGGGAGCTGCTGAGCAGCTGGAATGGCCAGAATGGCATCTTGCAGGTTGCCAGGGGACACAAACACCTGTGCACACACTGTGCCGCAATCTCATGGGATTACCCGCTCTGCAACTGCTCCTCAGGCCAAATTCCAGTGCTCGGCAGTGTCTCTTCCTGCGTTAGAACCACGTGCTCTGTGCAAGTGGTTCTGTTTGAAATACCTGCCCAGTGATCTCTTATTATTCCCAAAAATCTGCTTTCACCTAAAGCAATATCGATGTAGTGAACATCCAAAACTTCTCTGGACTCTGTGAGTTCCAAAGAGCTGTATCCAGCCGTAAAGTGTCTCGTGTACTGCTAACAGACATAGTTCAAAAAGAGCTTCGAAAGTAGACTTGGATTAAGGATCTTTACCTACAAGATAGGCAGCTTTTGGACAAAGAGTTCTTCACTATAAGTGTAACTTGTATGTCCAAACCAAAGCTATAAATTGTGTGTGTATATACAGAAAGCTGTCTGCATAATAAAAAGTTGCTGACACTTTAAACAGTCTTTTTAAATTGCCAATGTAACAACCTCCTCTTACGCAGAGATGGCTCCAGTTGCCAGGAAATAATTTGGCTTCATCTGAAATATCAGTGCATGATACTTATAAGGTAGCAGTGATATAATTAAAAGGTAAACATCTAGGGGGTGAACTTCTATTGGCATCCATAGAAGTGGGACCTATCCTAAAATAGCAAAAAATGCAGGTTGGCTTCATGTCCCAAATGCTTTTATTTTATAGGTTGATTTGAACCACATTTATGGAGAGACTCTGGAGAGACAACTTAAACTGAGGCTTCGAAAGGATGGGAAGCTAAAATACCAGGTATGTCTGAGCTCAGAATTCCTGCATTCTTACTGGATGGCATAGATTTCCTACATGGGTGCTGTGGGAATGGTGTAGGTGATCTAAAGTGTAAGTCAGAGCTCAGAGAGGCAGCAGAGCTTAACCAAAGTGTCATAGCTCAGAGCTCTTGTTTGTCCCTTGCACAGATGATCGATGGAGAAATGTACCCTCCAACAGTGCGGGACACGCAGGCAGAGATGCTGTACCCCCCGCACGTCCCAGAGCACCTGCAGTTCTCCGTGGGGCAGGAGGTGTTCGGCCTGGTGCCGGGGCTGATGATGTACGCCACGATCTGGCTGCGCGAGCACAACCGCGTCTGCGACGTGCTCAAGGAACAGCACCCCGAATGGGATGACGAGCAGCTCTTCCAGACCACCCGTCTCATACTGATAGGTGAGAATCCCTGCTCCTGCCTGCAGCTCCAGCTCGAGTCTGCATAGCTGGAGTAAGGCAAAAGCCTCTGCGTAAATCGGGCTGGGAGCAGCTCCTTTATGGCCCATCACTGCGGGTGCATTGAGGTGCAGCTTCCCCCCAGCTCTGCTACAGACAGAACTGAAGAAGACTCAGGGACACTCAGTTCCCTTATCTGATGGAAGCAGAACTGAAGGCAGTGAAAAGGCAGGAAGCTCAGGTTCCTTTCTCAGAGAAAGCCTGTGAGGCTGGATGACCTCAGGCTCCCAGATGCGGGGTTTTGTGGGTGTTTTCCCCTAGGGTTGGGTCAGTTCAGGTATGCTTCAAAAGAAAGGCTGTGATTAAGTCTAAAGTTCAGGAGGTTATGTAAAATGTAACTCTGCATAGTTCTCCTGTCTAGTTGTATGCCCAGTGGTATTTCATCTTATGTAAATGGTGATGTGCTCGAAGCTGGAAAAAGTCTTGCCCCAACTGAAACCATAAACCATGACAATGGTATTAGGTAGCTCAGAAGCTGAGACTTGCTTTCAGACATCAACTTTCTTCATTATCCCCTCCTTCTAGCCTAGACATATTGTGTGACTGAGCACAGTGTAAATACTGATGTGTGCTGTCCAGTGGAGGGGTGCAAGGAATTGTGTCTTGGGAGGGTGGGAAGGGCAGAACAGGCTGAAGAAAACACCTCACTACCCGCAGCCCAGAACTCTTGGGATCTTAAGCACTGTTCTACCCTGTAGTCACATAAAATACATCAATTGCTTTCTAGGAGAGGTTCAGAAGGCTGAAGTGTCTGTTGTCCTGATCACTGTAATATTTTTTAGAGCAGTTCAGAAACAGAGTTTTCCCCAGCACTGAGGAAAAACAATGCCCACATTCTCTCCTGTCCCTTTGTCCAACAGGAGAGACAATCAAGATCGTCATAGAGGACTACGTGCAGCACCTGAGTGGGTACCACTTCAAGCTGAAGTTTGACCCCGAGCTGCTGTTCAACCAGAGGTTCCAGTACCAGAACCGCATTGCGGCTGAGTTCAACACCCTGTACCACTGGCACCCACTGCTGCCTGACACCTTCCAGATCCACAACCAGGAGTACACCTTCCAGCAGTTCCTCTACAACAACTCCATCATGCTGGAGCATGGCCTCTCCCATATGGTCAAATCTTTCTCCAAGCAAAGTGCTGGCAGGGTAGGTCCTTTCTCAAGTTGATGGTGAGCTGACAGAGGCATGACCTGGGGTTGGGACAAGGGAAGGGGATAAAGCTATGAAAAACTAATCTCTGGAAAGGCACACCATCCTCGTGACTCTTATCAGGAGATCTTACAGCTTTTCCTCTTTCATGAACAGGTTGCTGGTGGGAAGAATGTTCCTGCTGCAGTGCAGAAAGTGGCAAAGGCTTCTATTGACCAAAGCAGGCAGATGAGGTACCAATCCTTGAATGAGTACAGGAAACGCTTCATGCTGAAACCGTTCCGATCCTTCGAAGAACTGACAGGTAACAGTCCTCATCCTTCCCAGCAAATGAGAGACATTGTCTTAAACTGCCTACGGAATCCTGCCGGGCTTGAGCAGGGCAGTCTTGCAAGGAAAATGGGATTTTTCCACGTACGGTTTTTATTCCTTGCAGGAGAAAAGGAGATGGCAGCAGAGCTGGAGGAGCTGTACGGGGACATCGATGCCATGGAGCTGTACCCCGGCCTGCTGGTGGAGAAGCCCCGGCCCGGGGCCATCTTTGGCGAGACCATGGTGGAGATGGGAGCACCGTTCTCCCTGAAGGGGCTGATGGGCAATGCCATCTGCTCGCCCGAGTACTGGAAGCCCAGCACCTTCGGGGGCCAGGTGGGCTTCGACATCGTCAACACAGCCTCCCTGCAGAAGCTCATCTGCAACAACGTGAAGGGCTGTCCCTTCACTGCCTTCCACATCCTGCCTCCCGAGCCCACCGAGGCCACGATTAACGTTAGTACCTCAAAAACTGCCATGGAAGATATCAACCCCACGCTCCTGCTGAAAGAGCGCTCTGCCGAGTTGTAGAAATCCTGCTAGCTATCTATTTATTTATTTATATGTCTTATTTATTCTATTTATGGCTTAGTATTTAAAAAACCAACTTGAGCATCTTCATTGTGGGGGTTGCCTTAAATTCCTTACTGAGGTAAGGCTTCCATTTATGAAAGGGATTTTCTGTGTTTGAGCTCAGCAGTGGTGAATCCCTTGTTTAAAATCTTCTGTAACAGAACGATGTATTCCAAAGTGGATAAAGGATCCAACTTCGTTTTAATATTGTTTTAATACTTGATGAAGGGGCGTGGTGGTGATTCTGTCTGGCAGTTTTCATGGGTCACATAACACTACAAAAGCAACTTCTTTTCTCAGCAACTTGAAAGCAGCTATTGACCTATAAGAAAAATCTGACTTAATGAAAAATGCCAGAAGAGATTATGGATTCCTTATGAGCACTCAAAAATTAATGAAAAAATACTTGAGACTCACTTTTTTTATAAGGTCAGAAAATGCATTGCATTTATTGTTGATACTACCTCTCTCTCATTGCAGATAGGGCACTTTGTATCATAACTTAAGGTCTCTTGTGTACAAATCCACTTCTGGATTGAGATGAAAGTCAATATTTTTTAAGACTTTTTTAAAAAATGTAATTTTTAAAAGAAAATAGTACTTTTCTTGGATTCTACTTTTTGAAGTAAGTGTGACAGATGTATTAGTTGTGTAAGGGGGTGAGAATGAGATACTGAGCTTAGCAATAACTGAGTCTCAGGCTGCAATGCAAGGCTGCTTGCATTTGGATGTGGATGTTTTTATTATGTAACTTTGGGGAAGTCTTAAACTTAGCCCAAGGCACTGGGATTATTTTCATAGCTGTAGTTCTCTGGTCTACTTGATAATGTAATTTTAATGTCTGTCACTCTGAGGACAGGAGGACATCGTAGCTGGAGTTAGGGTGTGGCTGTGGCTTTGTGCTCCCAAAGCAGGGGGGCTCTGTAAATACACAGAGAACTGAACACAGAAGGGATTCAGCAGCACCTCCAGGCACAGGAGGTGGCTCTGCCTATGTGTACAAACTGTACATGCAATTTGTACTTCTATTTATTGGGGTTGGGGAGGAGGAGGGATTGTGTTTTATTTATAATTTATAAAGAGAGGCATTTTAAAAAAAGTAAGTGGCTTAAGCGTCTTTAAAACTGGCTAGCACAGAATCTCCTAGACATATTTGTCCTGATCCAGCACTAAAATGTCTAGTCTCATCTGGGCACGTAGGTTACACAGGATCTTGTACCAGCACTTCAGACTTTGCATGTAAGGGTATCTTTTTTTAATTTCTAGAGAGGAAATGTAGAAGATGATCTTCCCATAAAAACAGCTGGGGAACTATAGGGAAAAAGAAAATGTCACTTCAGACTGGAATAGAGCAGCAACCTGGTATTCTGTGCCCCTGCCCAAAATTCCTTGACTACTTGTGGAAAAGGACTTGAGTTTTCTATTTCATGTGAATATCTCTAGCACTTGTAGAGGCTTGTGCATTGTACCAGCGCTGGCAGTAGTGTAGTTTGTCTGTGGCTACTGTTCCATGGATTTGTTTAGAGCCAGCCATGCCTTGTGCTGGGTAGGTCTGTAATGGTGGCCATGAACAGCAGGACCAAGCTCTCCTGCAGCCATCGATACCAGTGACTGATCTGGGGTGGTCCTTGGTATGGATGCTGTGGGAGCAAGAAGGGCATTTGTTTTCCTTTTTCTGTTTGAAGCACGAAGAAGGGAAAACCTTCTCTCCCTTTGTATCCAAAGGCGGTCAGTACTGTGTGTGCTAACGAGTGAGCACTGCTGGGACACTGGTTCCTCATGCAATTGTCCAGCAGATCCACCTCTGGATACCCTTCAGAGCATCCCTCTGCCATTCACCCAGAAACAGGGTTTGGCCTAGAGTCAAAGGGAAGCAAGTCTGGGCAGATTGAGTTGTTTTGGGGTAGGTACAGAGGAACTCCTCAGACCGTCTCACTTGAGTAAAGTTACAGGCTGCTTCAGCAAGGAATCCTGTGCACTCTGCGTTTTGTACTCCACAGCCACTGAATGTGGATGTTTGAGATTATTTATTTAAAATTCTGTGAATTGTTTTTCACTTTATTTTTGTAGGACAACAATGTTGTTAAAATGCAAGTGTTTAAATAAAGAAATTGAAAACATTACCTTTATGGGCTCCTTTGCTTGTGTTCTCCTTCAGTAGTATTTAGTGTGGAACAGTTTTTTAATTGATTTGCCACTCAAGATTACATGAAGAATTACAGGGCATTACCAGCAGCCCTGAATTCTCTGGTGTGTCAAACCCAAGATGCCTGTAGCTTAAGTTGTCCAAATGGAGTAATTTTTTCCCCTTTGGCCAAAAGTGAAAAGGGGTTTCACTGTTCCATCCCTGGTGAAGCCAGCTCCTCTTACCTACAGCAGAGATGCCAGCACTGCCCTGGTAGCTTCAAAGGGAAAGTACCATATTGGAGTTGCACAACACCACCTTGGTGTAACTGACTTCCCTTCCTCACTTCCCTTTTCCCAGCCTCTTCCCCACATTTTCAGCTCTGGTGAGAAATGAGGGGAAGCTGGGAAGGAGGCATCCCAGGGGACCATTGTACTGCTTGGCAGTCACCACCTGCACCAGCCTCTGACCCAATGTCTCCTCAGTCCCCCCCAGTCATCACACTGCTGACTGTCCCCAGTGCTCCCCCATCCCAATACTGGTGCCCTGTCCTCTCACAGCCTCTGCCTAGAGACCAACCTCAGAGCCACAGTCCTTCACCCACAGTCACCTTCCTTCCAGCCACCCAAACTCCTCTTTGGTCCAAGTTCATCCCAATGTCCCACAGGTCAATATTCCCAACAACTCTCCAGCCCTGAGAGTGTAACACTTCTGCCTCTGCTTTGGAGCTCATTTCCATCTCCACAGGTGTGCAGCTCCTTTGCATTACTTTTGTACTTACGCACCTGAACACCTCCAGCAATTCTCCTCAACACTCAGTCCACTTCAGTGACCATGTTCAGCCCCAAAACCCAATGTCCTGAGGCCCCTTCCACCAGCATCCCTTCAGTGCCTCTCCTGGCCACACTCTGGGCTGTGGGTGAGTGGGGGCAGGTGCAGACCATGTGTGAGGCTTTTTTTCCTTTGACACCCAGTCAGTCCATCGTCCCACAAGTGAATTGCCAAGTCCCTGTTTTGGGGGGAATCCGAGCGAGGGAGGAGTGAACATAAGGCTGGTGGTTTCAGTGGGAGAGGATGGGCAGTGATCAGGCGGCTGCAGGGGCATCCATGGAGAAGGTGTTTTGGGTGACTGCTACCCTAATTAGGGAAGGGCCAGCCCGGATGGATTCGAGCACGATGGCTGAGATAGCTTGATCGAGGAGGAGCTCCTCCTTTCCCCTGAGCAGGGGCATGTCCTGATGACACAAAAGACAAGAATGTTCCCCAGAGGAAACCTGCCCTGCGAAATTCTTGCTCCCCAGCCTGGGCTGAGGGAGTTGTTTCACCCAAGGTAGTGTGATAAAGGAGGGGGCTCAGCAGGAAGTCCATCCAGGCTCACGAGAGCTCCGTGTTTTGGGAGCAGGTCACCTCCCAGCCTGGCCAAGGGCTTTCCCCAACGTCACTCGCGCTCTGCCGACTGCGTAGGAATTCCTTACGCGCGCTGAGTCGGAGCCCTGTGGGCACCTGACCAGATTGGGTTCTGCATCCTCCCAGAGCTGTGCTGAGCTGACCTTTCAACAGCACCACAGAGCTCCCAAGGCATCTGCTTTCCCAGATCCCAGGAGACATTCCTGTCACAAGAAAATACTCCTTTGATTTTCAGATTGATCCAGAAAAGTCAACAGGTAGCTTGGCTGGAGAGAGGGAATGAATCCATCACTTCTTCCCTGCCTGTCCACAGCTAGTGAAATAGCTCTGAAAAAGCTTATTGCAAATCTGTGCTGTTCCCTTTGGAAGACCAAGAAAGAGCACAATTTATATACAACCGAAATGTTGTAGGAATGTATACATAGGACAGAAAGGAGCAGGCAGTAGCTCTATGCTCTAAATATGGGAAAGGAGGGGAACTGAGACATCCTACCCTCTTTGATAAAAGGCATGAAAAGAGCCACACAAGGCTGAAATGCAGCAATATCCCAAAGAAATATCATAGGGAAAAAACTCTCCTTGGGAAGAAATGAGTGTTCCTCTTCCTTTAATCTCAAATTTCAATTGGCCAATGACACACTGAGGAGCAACAGGATTGGATTCAATTTGTAACTCTTTCCTCTGATCCCTTTGTTTTTTCCTGTTAGTATAAAATCTGTGACCTCCATACTTTCTTATAGAGTAAATCCAGATATTTTCATTAATATTTGCAAGAGACTGATGACAACCAAAATCAAACCCAACCAAATTTTCCATTCTGCAATTTTCTTGTTTGAAAATCCTGAGAATCTCAGCATTCACTTCCAGCCAGAGCTTGAGGAAGCAGAGTCAGAGGTGGCCTGGGCAAGTTGGAGGCTGAGCACATTTGGGAGAGGGAACCTATTAAAGCTGGTGAGATCTCACCAGTTTGCCACGGGGATAGGGCAGAGTACAGAGCACTCTGGGTTTGACTCATGCTGGTTACTTTTCAGCCAGTGGGTATTCCCCACCGGAGAGAAAGCAAAGCAGGGAAATCCTGAATCTGGGGGAAGGAGGAAAATAATGTTCAAAGCATCTGCTTTCAAACCAGCCCACCACATACCCACTGAGGATCTCTGGATCAGTCCCCCATCCCTGGAAGCATCCAAGGCCTGGTTGGACAGGGCTTGGAGCAACCTGGACACCTGGAAGTGGCAGGGGGGTAGAGATGATCTCGAAGGTACCCTCCAAACCCAACCAGTCTGGGTTTCTATGATTCTGTTTAGCCCACAGCAGGGCACATCTACAAAAAAATTGAAAATACTCTGCATCTTCTAACCCACTGCAACCCTATTTTTTTCCTGTAAATTGCTGGCACTTACCAGAAGGTCACTGGCGAAACACAAAGTGTCACACAACCAGGAGCATCCTGCTTGTAAGTGCCTTGGAAAAGACCCCCAAAATCAAAGTAACATCTCATGCTTCTGTCTCAGGACAAACCCCCAAATGCTTCCAAGGCAATGTGGGAGCTGCATTCCTGCTCTGTATTGTATTTTCTCACAGTAACCAGGTGTAGCCCAGGCTCACTCCGTGGTGGATGTAGGTGTGTACGAGCATCCCTGTCCAAACCTGCCCTGCTGACAGGGAACTTTAACACCCATTCATTTGCCCCAAAAGCACCGCATTTGCGGTCGGCTTTCCTCTGAGAGCACCTGAAACCTTTTAAACACACACACACACCCCTCCCAGAATGGCCAAAAGAGTGAAAGCAATGCCCAGGACACTGAGCACCACGGGGGTGGGAAGGCCCGTTCCCCAAATGGTCTCGTCTTCCTTCCCCCTTAAGAAGATCTACCCAAAGAAATTATTCCATAGGCATTCCTCAAGGGAGCGCTGTGAAAGCCACACAGGCTTCAGCTAACAGGGATATCCCTGAATTTATGCTGGCAGGTCCTCAGAGGTGGGAGGTAAAAATTCTTTGGGGTACAAACCCAACAAAAGGATCTTTAAATATGATTTTAAGCACTGAAACTCTTCAGTGAGCCACAACAGAGCAACACTACCCAGCTGTTCTGCAGCACCTCCAACACCCTGCCCAGTGACCTGACACAGCTTGGTGTCCTCGCAGTTGTGGCTTTCCAGCCTGTTGCCTAGACAAGATTAATTAGTTCTGCCTAACAAATAATGGCAGAGTTGCTAAGTAGCAGTCGTAGGTGCTCATTAAAGCAAATCCTGGCTGAGCTGGCTCAGAGGTGAAATAGCAGCTCTTACACAAGGTGGGGATGTTCCATGTGGTGATGCCATCACATCCAGAGCTATTACGTCGAGAGAGGCAGGGAAGGGAGAGACCATTCCAACTAAATCAGGGCGGGGATTTTTATGGTGGAGAATTTCAGTGAAAACAGAAAAAAGAAAACATTTTTAAATTAGAAATAGACTGAATTTTATGAGTGTCCAATGAATTGGTAGAATTTCAGGGAAATTCAGGATGTGTTTCTGGTAATGGAACAATGAACCATCTTTTCACTGCTTGCTAGGTCAAGTGTTTCAGTTTTTGTCATCGTAACTGACGCAGGCTGGATGGGGAAAAAGGATTTCCCAACCTGATCATGAAGTGGAAGATCCTGTAACAGATTAAGAAAAGTATTTAACATCATTTCAAAGGAAAGTTAGCGTTATTGTACAGTAAGAAACCTTGGATGTTCTACATAATCTTCACTCTATATCAGGGATGGTTTTAATTCAATTATAAATTGGATCTCCAGCTCAGTCGGTGGAGATGGATAAAACACTGAACTGAAGTTTCCATGTGTTTTCCCGGGGTCTGAAGAAAGAAAAAGGATACTTGCCTCATTTTGAGGAAAACCTGAGGGGCATATGAACACCCTCCACGAAATTATTTTCTCCCATAAATGCAGAACAAATATCAAAACATTCAAGGAGAAATGAGAGCTTGAAGAGTGACTCTGCTTCAGCAGACGCAGGGGTTTGGTTTCTGCAACTCCTGGGCACTCCTGAAAGCATCTCTGGAAATTTTCTGTCTGACAGCAAAGTCTAGACCTCTCCCAGAGTGAAGGCAAGTGTTCTGGATCACTTGGTGCCAAATGTGTAAGGTTCTCAGTTAAAATATCCCCTTTAAATAGAAGAAAAATTAGGGCAGGCAATGGTTTACAGCAAGCCAAGATCAATAGTGTTTCACAGCCAAATTTTTAAAAGTAGCAGCAAAGCCAAAACCATTTCTCATGTGAATAGAGAATTAAAGTCCCCAGTGTTCCTGATTTTTTAGGAAGTTGATTTCCTCTTTGAAGTCACTTCCTCATTCACCCTTTGTTGAAATATTTCTCGTAACCCCCTTTAAACCTTCTTTGCAAATAAGTGAACATTTGCCACTGTTTTCCTTAATATTTGTTTATTCAACAGCCAGGTCTCCAGTGACTTCAGCTGGCACGTTTGAGGTGGCACTGGTGAAGTTCCACATGATTTGCATGACTTTGGGCTGCTGTAAACATCATCTGTACTTCCCACTCTCTGTCTTTGGCAGATGCAATGGCAAGACAGGTGCAAAGCCCCTTCCCTGTGGAATTTGTTAGGGGACTGAAAATGTGCAGGTGTGATTCAACACCAACCAGCACATTGGGCTGCTTGGTGCTCTGAGACAATCTGAAAAACTCTTCTGCAGCTGTGTATTGGATTTAGAGCTGAGCTCTGAAAAGCTCAGGAGCTTGTCTGCATCTCCTGACATCGCAAAAATGGACAGAGAAGCTCCCTAGGAAAGGTTCCCATGAGATTCTCTGACTTCTGATTTCAGCCAGATACTACAAGGGCCAAAATCCAAAATAGAATTTTAAGTATTTTTAAAATTTTTGTCCTCTCCATCTAGAGACTCAGAACCAGAAGACAGACTGAGGAGCTATCGGCTTCAGCAATTTCATAATAGTTTGTCTGAGAAAAAAATACATTGAAAGAAGGATGTGCTGCTCCCCATCACATTAAATGTCTTTGCTCATTCTCAGTAACTACAAAATTTACTGGGGGAACTGGAAGTCATGTAAATCATCTTGAGTGACTAATAAAATTTTTATTTATTTGCCTCTAGCTCCATTTTCACAGGAAGATCCTTCCTTTAAAAACGAAGCTACATTAGTCATGAATCAGTACCTGAATGGGAAGGCAACATGGGTGGTGATGAATAAGATCCTTTATTATTAAATGGCCATAAATGCACACACTTTGACAGAGCAATCCATCATTACTTGACTTGCACAAAGCCAGCCCCACCTTCCAGTTCACAGCCATGCTCCATTCTCCTCAAGCTCCTCCTACTCCACCAGTGATGTTTAATTAAAAATAAATTAATGCCTGCACACTTTGAGTCCCCTAGCAAGCCCCCTTCTCATTTCCCCTCCCTGCTTCTTGTAACCCTGATGGGGCGCAGATCTCAAGATGATAAGAAGTGCATTTACTTCTAAAACAACTTCATAAAAGTAAAATTTTCTGCAAATTTGCCTTTTTAATTTTATTGAGCTGGTTTTTACTGATGTAAAATCTATCTAAAAGCCTGAAAATGTGAAAATTTGGACTTGGAGCCCACCTTTTTTTTTTTTTTTTCTTTCCAGACAACACTTGTGTGTTTTATCCTCAGACCTATTTTTTTAAGGGGGAATATGGTGACCATTCCCAGGGGAAAAAGAGAGCTGCTTTGTGTTTATTGCGTTTTAGGTAAGAGCTGGCATGTGCCTCCAAAACCAACATTACATAGTAAACATCTTCCAAGTTTTGATCCTCATAATTTAAAATTCTCCTCTTCAGACTCTGATAAGGTCTCCTTTAGGACTCTTCTTTACTATTTGAACAATACGTGTTTAAAATTTAAGCAAGAATATATTATAGGAAAAAGAACATTTTTGATTTAGAATAGAATATAACACAGAAATGTTGTAATAAATGAAAGTAAAGTCTGAAGGACATACAGACCTATTAAGATGAACAATTGCGTGTCAGGCAATAAACAGCTTCAGCCCTACTTCACAATGATATCAGAAGTCAGAACAGGTGAAATGAAACCAATTTCAAAATAAATAAATATATAAATTATAACAGGGGAAGACAATGGGAAAAATCCATGGGAAGGCAGTGCTGAGGTTCCTGTGGCTGAGTGTAGCATTGAGAAAAGCAATGCAAGATTTTAATCTCAAATTTTATTTTTCCTTTTCTAAAAAAAGTTTGCAATCTCCTTACAATGACCTTACATGGCTAGCCAAATTCTTAACCTTCCCATCCTTAAACACAAAGTCATAGGATCACGGAATGATTTGGATCTTCTTGTTCCACTGCCCTGCACATGGCCAGCACTGAGAAAACTCCTTTGGACTCCAGCTGGGCTCTGGACTTTTTCTGATCTCCAACAAAAGCATCTTTAAGGGGAAGTTTATTTTTCTCAATGACATTACGCATCTCGAGTGGGCTCAGGATGAGTAAGGAGCAGACGTGTGGAGCTGCATTCACCCAGGGCTGGAATCCCTTTCTCCCCCCCGCCTTGCCATTGCAAACAGAAGTTTGTTTCCACCTCCTTTGTGTCCTGGGAAGCAAGGAAATGTCTCAGCTTGAGCCCATGGAAATTTTTGGACAAATCTGTCTTTTGCTGGAATGTAATATTTTGGAGATGAGCCAACTTCAACTAAAGCATCCTTGGGAAGAGTTTCTCAGGTCTAGCAAGGAATGTGTTGGTCAAAGCACAGCTGAGGCTTTCCCCCTCCCTTTCATCTGCCAGAGAGAGCAGAGTTTTAACCACTCATGCAGGCTCTTGGGTTGGGGTTTGGGATCAGCTTTTGTGATGCCTCAATCCTCTAGGTTAAATACATTAACTCCCAATAAAATCACTATTGCAGGGTCACTCTCTCCCCATCAACTCCTTCCTTTCATTTAAAAAATCCACAGTTTTAAGTTTACATTCCTCTTCTGCTATAAAATGAGAACATTTTAGTAGGATGACAGATCTTCTCCTGCCTACCACTAGTCCTGGAAGAGAGTTATTTGGTCCAGTTGGCAGAGAGAGCATCACCTGGGCAGTGTATTCCCAGGGCCACAATGCTCTAGAAGGAAACAATAGCCCAAAATGCAGTTGCACCACTTGGATCATATTTCTTCAATTATCACAGAAAAGAAGATGTCTAACATTGTATGCATGGGATATTTGGGGTTTGAAAGCCTAAGGAAAGATATTTAATGCTGCCCTCAAATGAACTGGGACAAGGAGAAAGGTTTTGAAATTCCCCCTATATGCAAAGTGGTGCCTTTGTCAAGCACAAAAAGTCATGCTGGAGCACGGCAAAAGCGCCTCTGGGAAGCAACCCAAATTTATTTAAATTGGGTAGGGAAAACCCTCCTTATTTGTTTGTTCTGCCTCTGATGTCAGCCTGTGAAGGCGTGCAAAGATAGAGACATCAACTCATTCATATTTTGAGCCCTACGTGGCGTATCTGACGCACTCCAGGAGGGCAGGACGTGAGGGGTGCGGGCTCTGCTATGGCCCACAGCTCCCTCCTGCCCTCCTCCCCAGAGCCTGGTGCAGAGCAGAGCCCTGGAATGCTGGGGGGATGCAGGCAATCATGGACCCAGCCCTGGGGTCACTGAGCAGAGCCCAGTCACAGAGTGCTCCCCTCGCAGGGGCACGGGCAGTCTGTGGCTAAAGGAAAATGGAGACTTGGGCTGCCTGCAGGGTCAGAAAAGATCTCAGAGTTGTGAGACGCTTGGGAATATTAACAAAACCCAGCCCTCTGTGTGATGCCATGGTCCTTGGGGCTCCCACCACAGGGCTGTGGGTGCTGGGAACAGCATGGTGGGAGGCTCACCCCAGTATGTCCCAAGTGGCACCTTCTGTTCACCTTTCAAAAGACACCCTACAGGACACCAAGTTAAGCACCTCACACATGGGCTCATGGACACCAGGGAAGAGGGGTGACCCAGAGATAAGAGCCCTGAGCAGGGCTGACCTTGGGTGTCCTGGCAGTCCAACTGCTGGGGAGCTCTAGATTAAATGATTTGGGATTTGACTGCTGCTCCAAGAGCCGGGACAAGGGAAGTACCTCCTGGATGAGGGCAGAAGAGCTCCCTGCTCCCTCCTGCCATTTCCACACATCCCCTCACTCCCCTCTCCTCTAGTAGAGCTCTTTGCAGGCACAAAGACCTGGAGAGGTTTCCTGGAAAGGCTGTGCAGAGCAGACACACATTTTAATTACCAGCATTCACTGCTTGGCTCTGTGCCTTTGGAAGAGCTCCACGAGCTCACTTGGTTGAGCTCAAGACCCATCACTGCAGTGTGGGGATGAACCCCAGAAATGCATCATCTAGGGTGGGGATGTTCTAGAAGGATATGGGAAAGGGCACTGCATTGAGAGTTTGCCCATCGCAGTCTGCAAATGGATACATTTTGGTAGACATTGCTGCATGGAAAAGCAATTTGGAGTCCTTAAGGCTGCTGTTAACTTTGGCCGGGGCAGTTGAGCAGACCTTGCAAGGACCTAGACTAACATCTTTACTTCGCTAAACTTGTTATTGTTCATTAAACTTGCTTGTGCACAGACTTCTTCAGAATTTAAATACCCACAGTCCTGTGCCACGTTGTGTGTTAATGGGTAACTCCTGGGAGGGAGCACCAGCCTGGAGTGGGAGCTGCTCCACAGCGGCAGGAGGAACATCTCAGCAGCTTTTCCTTAAATGTCCCTGTGTCCTCAGTTCTCCCAGCTCTTCCATGCATGCAGTGCTCCATTAATTATCATTATTTATGTGCCCAGAGGCCTCCACAGGCAGCAGCTCTTGTGGTCCAGAAACAAAAAGTAGCAACACAGACCCTCATGTGAAGAGCTTCCTTTTCAGAAAGATGCAACTTGGCAGAGAAACAAAGCATATAAAACGTGGTGGCTTTCCTTGTGCAGGAAAAAAATGTCACAAGGAGACAGAGTCGAAGATGGAGCAAAGGAGGAAGAGGAACAGGAGTGATGAACAGAAAGGATGGGAAGAAGCAAAAAAAGGAGATGCTGAGAGCAAAGGAAGGAGGGCAGTGGAGGAAGGGGAAGACTCTGGGAAGGGATAAACAGGTGGGCAAAAAGGCACCGAGCAGAACAGTCAGAAGGACTTTGCACAGTGTCCAGACTCCCAGCTTGGCAAGGTCATCAGTGGCATGAAGGGCTGGCAGGTATGACATGGACATTCAGCTGTCCCCAAGGAGCTCCAGCTGCCCCCAAGAACAGCCCCCTTGGGCTGGCTCATCCAGCACATCTGCAGGGCACCTCCCTTCACCGCCTCTGCTTTCCAGCTCTTCCCTGCTCTTTATTTTCTTTTCCTTTCCCTTTTACAGAAGAGTCCTTAGTTCTGATGGCTCTCCCAAAGAGATTTGGCTGTCAGGGCCAGCATGGCTCCTTTTGACAAATGCCAGGAATTCTTTCCCCCTGAGCAAACCCACAGCCCACCTCCTGTCTGATCCCTCTCTGTCTGCTTTGCAAATACAACGAAGCAGTGACTCAGAAAACAGAAAGAGGAACCTTTTCTCCCCAGTGTAGTCAGGGGACAGAATTGTGCACCTACAGAGACGATTCAGACCAACTTGGATGTCTGAAACCATTTGATTTTTGGAAAATCTTCTGAAATTGTCTGAAATTGTAAAGCTCCCCATGGCTGCCTAAATCATCTGTGACTTACACTAAAGCACAGGAGGGAGAAATATGGACTGGGGCACTTGGGAGTGACAGAATAAGATGAAAATTTCAGAGGACCTCCTTCCATTACATCACATTACATCAAAGGTGGACTTCTATGAGACTTTTGGGTCCCTTCCAACTCAGGATATTCTGCGATTTTATGATTCTACATAATGTGGAGTTGTAACTTTTGCTCTTAGAGGAATTTTGAATGTACAGAATAACCAAAAAAAGATAAAAAATATGAAGGCAGAAACTGTTTCTGTCCTCTCAGGCACTAATGCTGTCACTCACACAGGAGGGAAGTACCCAGAGTGAAACATTTTATGGGAAGAACAAAGAAAAGCATAATCGCCTCATGGCAAGCCAGAAGTACTGAGAGAATCCCAATAAAGTGAAATTGCTCTGGTTTGCAGCCAGAACACTGTGAGATGGGGGTTGGGAAGACCTTGAGGAAGGCTTAGAGAGCCTGGAGTTGTATCACAGTGCTTGGAAAGCTCCTGGCAGCCCCATCCCTCTTTGTCCAGCTCAGGAGGAGTGGCATGACACCACACTTGTTCCAGCACTTCGGAACAGCACCAATGATTTCTTTTGTTGGTTGGTTTCTTTTTAATTCCTGGACTCTGACAGTGCCTGGTGCTGCTTGGTGAAGGAGGTGTGAGTTCCTGGGAAAGGCAGGGATGCAGACGGATGGGTTTTCCATGTGTGGCGCTGCTCGGGGTGACGCGGCTCTACCACAGCACACCCAGACCTGGCTCAGACTCCAAACAAGGCTTTTTCCTCCAATCAGAGAAAAAGAAAGCCTTTAGTGACCCCAGATAATTGTAGCTACCTGGTAAAATGGGATTTATCTGCTATTCTTTTACCCATTACCACCCCACCTGAAGTACTCTAAATGAGGACTGCACTAACACTATAGATCATAAGGAGTATGGACATGTTATAAACTCTATTTAAAACCAAACAAGCACCAAATGACTTCTAGCAATGCCACCTCAAATTTTTCTGAAGGCTGCAGAGCAGTGGATTACATATATAATGTAATTACACATGTAAATGTCATCCACAGCTCCTGACCTGTTTTGTTTCAGTGCATTGCGTACATCAATAGCCCGAATTAAGAGAAGCTTCACCTTCACGACTGATTTCTCTGTCTGCCGTGAATCATCAACCCCAAATCTGTCTTTGACCAGAAACAGACAGCAGGGCTGCCCAGCAGACAGCTTAGGTGTGTGTAAGCAAGTTTAGCACCATGAGGCAAGTCTGGATCTAAAGCCTGAAACCCGTTCAAGTATTCTTGCTCTCATTCCTGATGGAAAACCCTATTTCACTGGTATTAGTGTGGCATGTGTGTGTTCACCCCACAGCTTGAAATGAAATCATCTCTAACTGCTTCTCCATGATCTTAAACCCCTAAAGGAAATACCAAGGCTAACTTTTGAAACTGATGATAGAAGGGAAAAATTCCTTTGGTATATCATCAGGAGAAGCCATTAGAGACCTGAGGTAATTTACTCCCAGACACCAGGACATGTGTGCTGTTCTCCAGGTTCCTTGTCCACATGAGCACTGTCTCCATGAAGAGATGCTGTCAGGACAGAGCAATCCTTCAGGGCAAAGTTTTGCCAACAGAATTAGTTTTCCTGATCAGTTTTGCCTTGCATGTCTGGCAGAAATATGACAAAAACTCAGCCTGTCACATGAAGAGGCCCAATCAAAACATTGGCCTCTGGCCAACCTGCAGAAGTAAACAAAAGATCTGTGTGGAAGACACGTGCCATGGAGAAGGTCATGTCAGCACCTGAGACACTTGGATAGATTAGATTAGATTAGATTAGATTAGATTAGATCAGATTAGATTAGCTCAGTTGGTCAGCGCATGGTGCTGATAACACCAAGGCTTTGGGCTCAATCTGTGTACAAGCCATTCACGTTGGACTCAATGATCCTGATGGGTCCCTTCCAACTCAGAATATTTGTGATAATTAAATTAGTGGGAAATGTGCCATTCTGTGAATATTATATTATATTATATTATATTATATTATATTATATTATATTGTATTGTATTGTATTCTATTATATGTATTATATATTGTTTGGAAGAGAGTGATGGGAGAAACAGGCTTCCAGGAAAATCCAGTCTGGAAGGGACCTCAGGACATCCCTGGTCCAACCTGCAGCTCAAAGCAGGTCACCTCTGGGGTCAGCCCAGGGCTTCCCCCATGACGCAGATATGAGCAGGTGGCATTTGGAAGGTGACTAGCGCTGGAGTAGTCACTGCTTCTCCTGACCCAGCTTGAGGCCTATTCAGCTCACCTGATGCAATTCTAAAACAAAAGGATGACGTTTTCCAGCCAACTTGTAAAGCTGCACAACGTTTTGGTGTGATGGCAAAGCCTAAAATATAGATGTAATAATTAGTTGGATTAATGGAAGAAGGGCCATTCATTGATTAGTAACAATAAACAGATGCAAGTCAGTATGGTCACCCTTATGCTATGGGCCTGGGCTGGAGGCACAAGCAAAATCCTGCAAAAGAGAATTGCTGCCATAGGTAAAGGACCAACAAATTTAATTGTCTGCAGCCTCAGCTACTCTGCTCTCCTAAAAGCTGTTTCAAAGCAGGAACATGAGCGCTGACACTGTCACCACACTAGTGCTGTGCAGGGCTTTCTTTCTGCAGGGACACTTGTCTGCTTCTGTCCAAACAGCCCCTCCCTGGATGAGAACAGCCCAGAGACCACATTCCAAGGAAATTCCATTTATGCCACCAAGTTATTACAGAACCCGCATTAGCTCACACAAAACTTTCACAAATCCTTATTTTTAAGGGCTTAACGTGTTCACAAAAGTATTGTTCATGGTGGCAGGCTATAAAACTGTGCAATAACCTGCCAAGGGAAATTTCAGAAAATTTCTCATCTGAGTCATGTCCATCAAGGGCATGAAATAGAGAAAACCTTTGAAACAAATTACTGGTTTCTGAGTTGGAAAAATGACCAACACACCACCACACACACACACCAGTGAGGTAAGATCTTTCACATCCCTGGCTTTTGTTTCTCTGTTGTTGTCCACACCACTGACTCAGTCCTGTAGCATGGCCGAGAAAAAAACCTGTCACACATGGCACGTCAGCAACAGCTCTTCCAATTTGCAGGGAATTCCAACATTTTCAGATTGGTTTTCTTGCAATTCAAAGAAAAAAAGGTGTTCAAGAGTTCCTGTAGAGTAGAAATTCTGTAGAAAGAGCTTTCAGAAATGCCAGCATCAGGAATCATAAGAAGTAAGAAGCTGTTGATGGAATTCATCATCTTGTTGCTATGGTCATGCAGCAGTGATGCAGCTCTAAACTCTCTCATAACAAGACTTGTTGCAAAAAGAATGACTTAATTTAAATTCCTGTTCATGCTCATGTGTTCATTCACAAATCATAGAATCCCATAATGGTTTGGGTTGGAATGACCTTAAAGCTCTTTTAGTTCCACCCTCTACCAAAGCCAGGGACACCAGATTGCTCCAAGCCCTGTCCAACCTGGCCTTGAACACTTCCAGGGATGGGGCAGGCACAGCTACTTAATTAATTCATTAATTAATTAACTAATGAAGTTCTCTTTATCTGAGCTAAGAAATGCGTGCCTAGAAGTATATGAAAACGTATTAATCATCTGTCCAAGTGCCACATACTCAAAAGCTCTAGGAACTGGAACCGAATATTGATAGGAATTCCCTCCCTCTAGAGAGGGAAGGAAACAGAGCACAGAAAATTCTTTAATCTGTTCAGTGCTTAAGTACCTCCTTCTTGGCCAGACCTCCCTTCCATACAATGGAAATCAAACTGCTGGCACCAAGCAGCAGCACAGGACTGTTTACTTTGAAAAGGAGCCTTGCAAAGCCACGGACCAATATCTTGTGCTCTCCTCAGGTTTCAGTGTTTACCAAGTGGCTCACAGGGAAGGCATGTAAACATAGATTACTCCATTAGATGAGAATGTATACAAATAAATGACTCTATTTCATTAATTTCCCCTGAAACCTGCATGTAAATGTCACCATGGCCACAGTAAAAATGTCCAGGGATCTGCCCAGGCTCAGGCAGAATACCAACAGCATCATGTAATCAGATCAGAGTTAAACTCTGCCTTCTGGAATAAACACTTTTGAAAACTTTTTTCATGTGTAAGCAAAGTTTCTTAGGCTTCTTCACTTCTATAAACATTCATGGCAGCTCCAAATACTCTCACCTGTCAACTCCTGATTCAGTAGCACCGCTTAAAAGTGAACACTCATCCAAATACCACCTTGATTATTTGACAGAGTTAATAGCCAGGTGGGAAGCTGAAGACAAAGTACTCCCCCAGTACAATCAGAAAGCAGAAATTCAAGTGTCAAAATGTGCTTTTAGGTCTAATAAGAGAAGGAAATCTCTGCCTTGAGACATTTTTTCAGTTCAAAACTGAAAGCAAGCTCTCACAAAAATAGGAAGTCTGATTTGGGGATGTGGAAGTCCATGACAATCTGGCAACCATTCCATCCATGTATTGAACCTAAATTTCCACTCAGTCAGTTTAAACTCATTCAAAGGATTCAAGCAGACCTGAAACTTCTCCCCCTCTTTCACAATTTTCTTAAGCAATGACTGCACTAGAAAAAGTTGCAATCAGAAGAATGAATTTTACTTGAATTTCGTTGCCTTCAGGCATTGCGTGCTATGTTGCAATTCATTTCATTCTGTAATGCTTCCTGTTACAGTAGCTGGTGTAAATCACCCCAGTTTTGTTTATAATGTGCATAAAAACATTCTTCATACATAGTAGTTCCACAACGAGCATTGAAAACAGGTGGATTTCATTTAATCCCTTGACCAGTCACTGACGACAATTAAACTGGCCATAAAAAAAGTAAATAGCAATACTTTGATCATCCATGGTTTAAGAAATCTGTTTTCTTTTACATCCTGCTTAAGGCAAAGGGAAAAATATTTAATTCAAGTGATTTTCCTATAAGGCTTTAGCAAGGACAATAAGAATTATGCAATGCAGCCTCTGAATGTGCAGCCTCCTTAAAACAAACTGTGTAGAGTCTTGAGAAGAAATGCAAGGGAAAAAAGGAGTGTTGTCTCAAGAAGGAAAAGTTCCTATGGCCTGGCAGAGACGGAAGCCACATCCACAAAGCAGATCCTGGCGTTCTTCTCACCTTAACTCCATGTACTCACTGGGGCCCAGCTGAAATTATCTCAGGGGGCCTCTTGCTGTGTCTGTCTGACCACATCACAGATAATTTCCGTGTGGTTTTAGTTTTGTTGGAATCACTCACTCTACCCAAGAGAGGAGCAGAGCAACAACAGTGGATTTGAGCCTAGACATCACATGGGTTTGAGGCCTAAACCTTACATGGGTTTGAGGCTCCCCAGGCTGAGCAGGGATTATCAGCCCAGGAATTTATTAGGATTGGGCATTACTGTGGCCATTTGGACACAAGGGCTGACCCTCACTGCTCAATCCAGGCAGGAGGAAGGCACAATGTTCTCCCTTGCTCCATCCATGGAGGCTCTCGAGACCCAGCTGGTGCCAGCCCTGAGTGACCTAGTGTGACCCAGAGCTGACCTGCCTTGAAGGGGGGTTGGACAGGGACTTCCCAAGGTCACCTCCAGGCCAAGTGATCCTGTGACCTCATGCCATGGACAGGGTGCCCTCTGCATCCATCACTGAGCACTCACAGTGTGTCACCAATCTTTGACACAGCTGACTTCCTGCACTTGTGCAAAAGCCATTTCCCTGCAGGACACATAATCCAGGAGCAGGATCCTCGGGCTGACAACGCCAGCAGCTTCCTCACGCTTACACAACCTGTGACTTATGAGGACTTACGCACCATCCGTCCTTTCAGCTTCCATGAATGAAACACTGCTTTTCGTGGATTTACAGCCCCTTCCCATGGCCAGACATAGTCACTGGTTAGATGTGTTAACCTATGCTGCAATACCCAGTGCTGGTCACGCAGTTATTAGTGGTCTATTAATCGTGCATCCATTTTCTGTGCAATTGAGGAAAAAAATAACTGTATAAAGGTCAGGTCCTGCTTTTTAGCTCTGATCCAAACAGTGACCCACATTTCCATTGCTATAACTACCTTTGTATAGGAACAGGATCTGAAAAATCCTTAAAGACCCTGGAGAAAAGGAGATACTGAAATTGCCATCCAAAAAATTCCTCTGTTCTCCAAGAGCAGAAAGAACAGCCCAAAGCTGACCATGCCCAAAGGTCCCTTGTCAGGGACAACACCTGATCTCACTACATCCTGTGATAACTTCCAGGGTGCTCTGCTCCTTTAGACCTCATGATTTGCTGATAGACATTGGCTTTCCAATAGCTAAATCCATGGAGAGACTGCTTTGGTTCAATGCTTGAGGAATCCAGATTTTCTGCACACCATGCTAAACCTTGGCATCAGCATGAGAGGGAAGGAATTGCAGTCACTGGATTCCTGCAGCAGTGTCTGTGTGGAACATGTGTGCATATTCATGTGATCCACCTCAGCAGCCAACAGCAGAAACATTTTTGACCAGAAGCAAAAGCACGAAGAAATCTGTCCCGAAGTGTGACATTTATGGGTGTCTGAGACATCAGGTTGGCTCCAGTGGATGTTGGAAAAGTGCTTGAGCTCCATCACCCACTGCAGACACATTTTGTGAGGAGTTGCCCAGCCACAAGTATCACAGTGGCCCAGAAATTCCTGCATCCTTTCCCTTTGCTAGGAAACGCTCCCTAGATCAAGATCATCAGCTCAGAACAGACAGACCAGAAGAACTTGATGAAACTTGATTCCAGCCCCACCGTGCCTCACAAGGCCTCATATGAAGCCCACATGGGGTTGTTATCAAGCTCAAGTTACTCAAGAGAACAAGCTATTCACTGAACCTGGTTGGCATCACACCCCTCACTCTGCCTTTCCTTTTAAATCCTTTCTGTAAAGAGCTGGAAGTGTTTCCTTGTTGATGAACTCATTGTTCTGAACATGGTGATTGCACTTATTTTGCTTTTCTGAGTCTTTGATAAGATACATGGAAGGATTTCATAAACTCCAAATCTCTCCCTCCATATGATTCAATAAGATCAGTGGATAAGGTTGTTCCTGGAGGCATTAAAGGTTCTCCTTCCCTAATATCTGCATTTCAATCAAGTTACTCATATCAAGTGTTGAACTTGCACAGTGGGTTCTGCGCACCAGTGGAAGTGCAATAAACCATTTTCCCTGGCTCTGTCCTTAAACAGAGCAGACAGTGTAGGCAAATGCAAGTGACTTGGACCTCTTGAGCAGTTTTTGTACCTGTTGGTTTGCTGGTGCTTGACAAATGCATTAATGTTTGATCAAGTGTCACTTCAATTTTTCTAATGCTTTATATAGAAAGAATCAGAATAGGCTGGTTTTACTATAAAAATCTTACAGACTTCTTAATGCAAGTTAGGACCAGTTTTTAAACATCCTCCACTGTGAATCTGAGTCTAAAAGAGCCAACCAGTCCCCTGAAAGGAAGTCACTGAATACTTACCAGGGTTTAAAGTCCCCGAGCCCTCCCACTGTGCTATATACCAAAGTTTGCCATTGCCCAGAGTTAACACATTCTCTTCATCCCGCAGGTAATGGGAAGCAACAGCAAAGACCTGGCCATTTCCAGTGTCTGGGACTGTGAGACAGGCAAGGAAAGCTTCCCCAAATCACCCAGCTGATGCCGATTTTAGCAGGATTTTCCAGGAAGAGCAGAAGCACCATTCATCATCTCTGCTCTCCTCAAATGGGAGTTAAAAGTAACAATTTTATTATTTCGGGGAAATAGAAACAGTTCCTGGACAGACTGGCTGCATGTGAGCAGGGACTAGGAGAAAGGGGAACCAACCCCTGGATTTCCTGGAGAGGGTTTCTTAGCCAGCCAAGGCACTGATGCAAGATGCCTGAGCCTTGCACATGCTGCCAGTGCATGATGGCTGCCATGCCAAGCACTGCTCTGTGCCTACATACTCACAAGGGCACTTCCCAGGCTGCCTGCGTTTTCCAGGCACTCCCAACTCCCAGTGAGGAGAGGAAACAGCTGTTTCCATTCACCCTTTAAACTGCTGTGTGGGGAGAGGGGTCAGGAGTGTGGGGGCTGCCAGGCTTTGCTGGGCAGGGAGCACCAGCCTGGAGAGAGGAGACAGGGCTGAGCTCACCAGGGGCTGCAGCTCCTCCTGAGAGGCAGCTGTGATCTCTGTTCCCTGTGACAGGGACAGGACCCAGGGAATTGCTGGAGCTGTGCCAGGGCAGGTCAGGCTGGAGATCAGGAAAGGTTCTTCCCCCAGAGGGTGCTGGGCACTGCCCAGGCTCCCCAGGCAATGGACACAGCCTGAGGCTGCCAGAGCTCCAGGAACATTTGGATAACGCTGCCAGAGATGCACAGGGTGGGATTGTTGGGGTGTCTGTGCAGGGCAGGGGTTGCGCTGGATGGTTCCTGTGGGTCCCTGCCAGCTCAGGATATTCTATGATTCCTTGATTCTGTGAATCAGACTTACATATGGTCCATGTCACAACAGAGGCCTCCAGGAAGGCATCCTGGATGGATCCTGGCTGAAAAAGCCATAGACTAATGTGGGGCATTGGGAGACCCACCTGGAGAGGCTGTTTCTGACAAAGATCTTCAGACCAGCCTTCTACAGGACCCTGAAAGTTGAAATTATCACATTTCAACTCAAAAAGTGAGCACCAAGTCATGTTACGAAGGTTATTTGGTGGGTGACACTTCCCAGAAAAGGCTCCTTTACCTTGTGTTTGAGAGCTCCCCAAGGTAAAGCAAGTCCCAAGGAGAGGCTTGCTGGATACCCTGGCATGACTGAGATTGTCACCCAGGCAGTCACTCTGTGCTGAGACCTGGGGTGCACTCTGGGAATCTGCCATGCTTTGGAGAATCATCCCCCGAAGGCTGATGCAGCTGAAGTGGTGCTTTGTGTGCATCAATCACCATGAAGCCTTTGGCACTGGCTCAGTGGAAGTTACCAAGAGAAGATGTGTTGATCCCCTTCCTCTCCCACTGGGAACAGGAAACTCCAAACAGCATTTGCTCATCTCCTTGTATAGGCAGCACAGGAACAGCCCTCACTGGGAACATGAAGTTTCACCCTTTTCCCCCTAATTTGTGAATGCTTATCATAGGAGGAAAGTTATTGTGCACAACTGTTACCACAAAACCTCGTGTAAAATACTGATGCCAAAATCCCCGAGTTTAACCCCAAACTCCCAGAAGTTTCCCATAAATACAGCTGTGGGGACATGGATACACCTTGGCTCATATGTTGCCAAGGAGAAGGGGAAAACCACTGTCTGCAAGTGGAGGAAAATTGTTGGGAACTGCCCCAGTTCATGCAAATCTTTTCCAATAAGAGGAAGGCCCCTTTTTAAGAAAGGTCTTTAAAAACATTCATTGAGGCTGAACTCTGAAACAGAAGTTATGCTGAAATAGAAGTTGGGCTGCTGCCTTCCTGGTAGAATTCAGACTAAAAAGAAGATTAAGGACTTTTCAAAGTTCAAGATATGATCACAGGGCTGGAGCTCCTCTGCTCTGGAGCCAGGCTGGGAGAGATGGGAAAGAAGGTTTTAAACTAATGAACAATCTTTGGGTCCCCTCTTCAGTTTGAAACAGTTTGAAATAGGAAGCTTGAAGGCAAAGTTAGAGAATATGAACCAACCAAATCAAAAGAGCATTTGCATACTTATGAAGCACAATGTGAAAAGAAGTTTGTACTTCCAGCTGTGGACAAGGACCATTGTACTGCCAGTCCCCCATGACAAGTGCAGGTTTTCACACCTCCTGGATTGGACATTCAGCTTCCTTCCAGCATTGGAAGGAGGGGAGGAGGAAAAACACCTTTTTGTGACTTTTACTTTCCAAACTCAGCAGCAATCTGGGTTGTCTCTATCTATCGCTGAAACCTGAAACACCTGAAACCGCCTCAGCTCCTCGAGCAGGTGTTCTCACAGGTCAAACCCATTTTCAGCCTCTCAGAGAAGAGAAAAAGCTTCCTTCCGTTGGTACTTCTACATCCAGCAGCTGCCAATAAATTTATCCTTCCTTGCAAGCATTTGTAGACTGTTATCCCCACAGGCTTAGTTGACTATTAGTAATAATTTTAAAAAAATCTTTTCAATTCAGTCCTTTGTCGCTGTTGAGCGGCTAGCTGAGGAATGACCCAAGTTTCCAGACAAGGAAAGAGAGGAGAAGAGGAACTTTATTGTTTTGAATTCCATATATATAGAGTTTACAGAGGTGCCCCAGATTGGTTAGTTTGAGACCTCTCTCTAGGCCCAATTGGCCAAGCCCGAACTGACCCAATCCGGAGAAGTTGTTTGCAAAACATCCAAACTTTATCTTGTTTATGAAATACAGCAAAATGTTCCCACGAGAAGAACCTGTGCTAGCCACAGTCCTTCATTCTAAAGCTTAAACATGAAAGAATGGAGATATATGAAAATCCCAAAGCCATATGAAAAAACCCCAATATATATAGTAATTTGCAGATCAAAACTGCTCTGAGTGGAATTAATGGTCAATAATTTTTCTCAGCAAGACTGAACAGCTGAAGTCCTGAACTCCCTTTCACAGTGTTGGTTTTGGGGTAGAATGATCAGGTGTGGGGACCGCGCCCACTCTTGAGATTTACCCTGCAACTCCCATTCTCCAGTTGCAGATACCAACATCTCCCAACCATGCTAGAAGAGATACAATCAATATCAGGAGCATGACCCAGTTCCCCAGTGGCCAGAGCAATGAAACCTTGCAGACCTGTCTAATTTCGTGATTTGATTCACATACTCCATGAGCGATGTGTGCTGAGGAATAAAACTCCAGTGCTTCTCAGACATCCATCCCATCACCCAGCTGTCAATCCCAACAGGACTGTCTGGCTGTCCCAACAGCACCTCCTTGGCCCCACATTGCTCCACCTCTCCTGGATTTAAACAGTGACTCAAAGGGTAGTCAGTGGCTCCTTGGCTGCTGAAAATGCGAAGGGGGAAAGGTCCAATGATCCCATCCCCGAGTCCTCTTTCCTGGCTCAGCCTGGAAAAGCCCCAAATCCGCAAGGTCATTTGGGTGGGGAAAGCATGGAAAAGGCTCCGGGGACATGAGACACCTGTCACACCTACAGAGACACTGACTGGTTACACACCTTCATTGTGCAAATCCATACAAAGCTCCCTGCACCAAAATTCCCGGGGCTCCCTGCTCCCTGGTCTTGGACAGCCATAGGCGGGAACAAGACCATACAATTATTTCCAGGCACAATCATGAGCTCTTTTCTGGGGACTGGACACCCTGACTGGCCCAGCTCTGGCTCTCTTCTGAGAACTGAACACTCTGATCTGTCCAGTTCATGCTCTCTTCTGAGAACTGGACACCCAGCTGGTCAGACTGGAGAGCAGGATGATTCCCAGCCTCCCAGTTATCAGCAAGACAACTTTCCCAAAACCACAGGCTCTGGTCACTGGTCCCAAGGGCAGGTGGCTGGGCAGGTTTTTACCAAAACCCTGTCTGCTTTAGCCATGAGTCCCTCAGAAATCACATATTTTCTGAATTCTTTTGGATGTGGGGAGCTCAACATCATGTCTCCCTTCTCTGTGATAGATTTCTTTGGTTGGGATGCATACTGGATGCCTCCTGTCTTTCTTCAACTGCAGTCTTCCTAGGTTTTTTTCCAAAATCTGGATGTGAACACACCGCTTCTGAAGATATCCCTAAAAATCCCAGATAAAAGGGTTTGTTTCCACAACTGCCTTGTGCTGAATGAGCACTAAAATCAGAGAGGAGGGAGCTGCATGCCCTGAGTGGGAAATCTGTGTTGAACAGCTCTGCAGAGTCCTAAAGCAGCTGGGAACAGCCCATCTTGTATTTTTGACGGATAAGAAAGAAGAGAAACCAGGATGTGGTTTTTGTCAACCCCTCTCAGAAGATACAAACTTTGTGAAACATAACCCAGAATTCTGACACTAAGGAAAACATACAAAAGCCCCAGGAAATCTAAGGAAAGTCCCAAGGAACCAAATGGGAAAAAAGTTAACTTTTTTCTTAATGAAACAGTTGATTAGCAAGTTGTGTGTAACATTCCTGCTGTATCTGACTACTTCTGACTCACAGGCACTGAACTTTATGCAGGATTGAGATCTGCCTGCCCTCAGAAAAGTGCAACTGAGAGGTTTGCTTCACTGTTCATCATGTACTTTAATAAAAAAGACAGTGAAATAACACTGTAGGTGCTAAAATGCTCTTTAATATTACTTTAAATCTGTCATGGGAAAGCATGAACAAACCAATGTGAACTATAACCTCCTTTATTTACCTGTCACCTTCCCTTCTGTAACTCAGGGCAGGGTTAAGGTTCTCATCTGTATTTATTTAACAAGCTGGATGGATGCAAACCTGACCAGGAATCGATCTAACCCAGGTTAAAAAAATAATTGTACTGATAGATTATTTTACATTTTACACCCACAAGCATAACTTCAACCCAGTAGAACCAAACCATGGCAAGAGACAACATCAAAACCCAAATTTGCAGTCTGGTCAGTGCTGTATCTGTACTTTCCCCTTCCTGGGATTTTAGAGAGCTCCGGAAACAAATTATAAAATAATGTACAGATTATTTCAGGGGTCTCATTCAGCTTCAAAGTGATAGTAAAAATACAGCAGGGAGGAGAATTACAGGTCAACTCCTTCTAGAAATTTTCCATTGCATTTAACAGTTTTAGGATCGTCCTGTTACAAAACAGAAGTTTGGGTTTTTCTTAATGAAACCACCTTTTTCTACCATAGTGTTGGCATGTTCTGTTTCCTGAGAGGGATTTTGCCAATTAAACCAAGGGGTAAAATAATGGGGGATAGAGGAGCAAGACAGACACTGAAACAGGCACTAGGAACATGTGAAATTTCCAGTTATTTCTTATAATTGGAAGGGGATTTTTTAAAACAAAATCACAATTTCTCCTTAAATATTTCCAGCTAGTCTAATAATAACTTCAGACAAATAAATCAACTTCCTCTCCTAGAAAAATCTGAGGTCAAGCTACCATTTGCCATTTTATATTTCCCTGAGAACCCTAACCTTTACACAGAAGAGTTCAGCGAAAAAAACCACAAAAGTTCATGAAATATGCAACACGGAGGAGGAGGAAATTATTTTTCAATGCTCATCAAATTAAGTACCTTAATAACCTACAGAGAAGAGGAAATTAGGGAGCTGAACTTGCACTTTAGTGTTTCAGACTGTTATAGTCCAAGTTTCTGTTTCACTGAAACAGAAACTGATCCCCCCACCCCCAACTGAAGTCAGAAGTTAAGGAATTTGCTTTATTTATGGCTTTAGGTTAATTTTAAAGCAGGTGTTTGAATATAATTATGGACCAAAACAAGTTGGTACAAGAGGAGCAGACTTGGGTAGATCCAGAAATAGATTTTAATTCTATTTTCTTTAGCTACCAGGATAGAGGAATACAACCCACTCAACCTGACTTTAAAAAGCACACAAAGGAAAAGAAAAAAAATGAAAAAGCTTCAAACTGTTGAAGCTGCCTCAATGTGATCCAGAGCAGGGCTGTAGAAACAACCTGTTTTCTGTGGGCAGGTGCAGAAGCTTTGGGGTCTAAGAACCCAAGAGAACCTCTACAAACCCTATAAAAATGCAATCATTATAGAAACCCAGGCTGTCACAACCTTACGAAGTTCAGATTTACTGATCTGATGGTAATTTGTTGGCTTTGCTTCCCAGCTACCAGGGGAACCCCTGGTTTGCAGAGTCGCATGAGGCAGTCCCTGCATCCCTGTCAGGTTACAAGAGGCCTTTCCCTCACCCCCCCAGCCCCACCAAAAGTACCTGAAAGTTCATATTTTTCACCATAAAGACTCATCCCGGTTTTATTCCCAGCCTGTGGCTGCAGCCTCCACCTACAACATCCAGAGAGGTGCCAGGGGTGTGATCCAGGCAGAGCCATGGGGTGGGACAGAGCTGGTGGCATGAGCTGCACCCTACAGCATCCCACAGGAGCAGCATCCCAGATTGGTGCAGAGACACTCTCCACTGGCCACAGCTGGCATGAGGAGAGGTCAGAGCAGCAGGAAATAATCAATTAGCTATTCATTAATTATTATTAATTAATAATAAACTTATGTGTCTGTACTAGAAACCATTGGACACAAAGCACCTTGGGCTAGCTGGGTGCCTGGAGCAGTGTTTCCTACTGAGAAAATTAATTAAAAAGCAGCTTAAAGGGCAGGGAGCAGAGAGAGTTCATTTAACTCACCAGAGTCACCCTCCAGCCCACAGAAGGGGAAAGGCTCAGGAGGGAGATGTTGAGGCTGACTCTGGTGTTCCAGCCCACATGTGGAATGAGAAAAGTCTGTGTCCCTGTTTTCCCAGACACACAGGCAATGCATTCCCACCATGTCCCGTCTGTTTCAAACAGGACCATCCCAAACCAGCTGCTTTCCTGACTGTCTCCTGGCCAGAGAGGCAAAAAGCACAGGGTCTCCACCAGTCTGCAGCTAAGAGCACCGAGCTCCTTGCCTGGAGGAGCACCACAGACAGGGAGAGGGATTTCTGCGGGGAGAAAAAGTTCGATCCCTGGGCAAAACAGATGTTTTTGTTCCAGCAAGCCAAGTTTAGTTATTCCAGGCTGCCTTAAATCAATAAAAGTGCAGCTCTGTAACCACAGCCTGAGAAAGGCTTTGCAGAGACCTCAGATCAACTCCCTGGTGGCAGAAGTGGCAGCTGGAGATACCAAACACGTGGAAGAAGTGCACTCAGCAGATGCTGTGGGTGTGAGTCAGCTCCCCAGAGCTTATCAGTGCTGAAGTTCACCAGTTTGGTCAGCCAGGCTGCATCGCTGGGCCCCAGAAGGGGATGGATGTGCTTCCAGGTGAGTCACCCCACACGCTGACAGATGTGCGTGATGTGTGCTACTTGCCCCATTTAAACAAGACTTTCTTTCACATGGCTAAATTTAGACTAAATTCATTCTCTCCAACCATGATCTCACCCCAAACCTGTGAAGTCTTGCCCTCTTAAGGCTGCAGGAGATGTGCTGATGTGCAGATGTTGGCATTCCAGCATTGCTGAATAGCCTGTTCAAAATCCAGGGTTGATTCCATTCGTGCCACACGCTGGTTACCAGTGGTGGATTAATCAGTCCTCAAGATTCCCGAGGCAAATACCAAATTCTCCTTTTCAACACCAGCATGCACCAAGCTGAGGTTGATTTCCAGCAATATTAAGATAGTTAAAGATTAGGATCTTTAGGACGCATAAAATTTACTCAATTCTGCAATTATCACAGGTGTTAAAATCACTAAAATATATGAGCTGGACCACCCAGGACCCACCATCACCTTCCTCTGGCCAAAAAACTGCTGGAGGAGAATCTCCTTCTCAAGACCAAAGCTGGTTGAATAATTTCCTCCAAATTCCTGGTCTAGTCAATATTGATAAGGATTAAGCATTCTCATCATTATCTCAAGAATCAAAATATCCTCTATTGAATCAAACTGGAAATGGCTCATTTCAGTGAAATGCTCTAAAGCCCAGCACAGGGAGCCTCACAGCTCTGAGTCCCCACAACTGTGCACCCTCTTCAAAATGGTGCAGCTTGGGGTGGAGGAGCAGCTTGGGGTGGGAGGAAGTTTCATTATTTCCTAGTCTATGTTTGATGGAAAAAAATGTCTTTTGGAAAGGTACAAAGTTTCCATGGAAGAGAATGGCTGAGTTTTAACCTAATGTCATGGACACTTGGATATGCAAGTGGATGAGGAACTCCAGCTCAGCCAGGCACTCCTCCTGCAGCCCCTGCTTGAGGGGATTCGAGGGATCACTTCACTTCATGATCACATTGAGTTTCTCCAGTGCAATGGCTTTGACAGAGCACCAAGAAGACACCAGAGCTTGTTGTTTATCTGAACCACTGCCTGCTCTGAGGAGACCTCCCAGGAGATGAAAGCAAGTCTCCCGTGGGAAGAAGCGACAGAGGAACTCTCTCTTTCAGTTCCTTTGGGCCCCACAGCCAAGTTTCATGATTGTGGTAGGAAATGCTGCTGAGGAGGGCCAGGGCTGTTGAGCAGAGCCCCTGCACACTGACACAAAAGGAGGGTGTGATCCCCCTGTTTAAAGCTGATCCCTGACAGTGAGGGGATGAACCACAGTGCCACACGCAGAAAACCAGGATTAAAACTCTTCTTGCATGGCTTACACCTCTCCCTTCCCTCCCGAGCTATCCAGCAGGATCTTTGGATGTGAGGACACCTGGGAAGCACCAGCTGAGGGCTGAGTCCAGGCCACAGCTCTGGGAGAGGCAGAGCTGTGGATGTGCTCCGGGATGGATCACACTGAGCACCACAGAGAGAGCACCAGCAGGTCCCACCCCTCCCTGGCTGTGGTGGGGGCAAACACCCAGCTCCACACGAGGATCAAACCCATTTCAGGAGGTTTTGTCTGTATTTAGCTCATCAGCCCCCAAAGGGCTGCTGACCCAGGTGCTCAGCCTGCGCCAGCCCCGATCTGCCTGGTGGCCACGGCTGAGATTTCACATCTGGACACGTACGAGGCTCTGGCTGGCAACTGGGAAATTGTGTCAGTGAACAGACAGCAAAGTCATGTTCTAATTTTGCTCTGAATAATTAACTAAATGGGTTAATTGTATAAAATTAATTGCTAGTGCTTGAACCATTACAATCCATGTTGGGATCATCAGTTCAGCTAAGAGCTGTATTGTATTTCACAGCCTTTCACCGCTTCCCTCTCCGGGGGAAGAAAGGAGAATTAAGTATGATACAAATAGCCAAAAAAGAGAAATTATCCATGGCCAGAAAAACTCAATTCTAGCACTGTTTGGAAGGGAAGTCAGCTGAGGAAAGTCAGTCTTGGGTCAGCTTTGACAATAAGAATAACAGGAAGGTGCTGCTTTTCCAAATTTTGGGGTTAGTCTGACTTTCTCAGCTCTACTCTTTGCTCAAATTACATCCCTGCTGAAAGCAAAGCACAGTTGTGTCAATGCTTCCATCTTTGCTTCTTCAGAGTAATTTATCTCTTTCTCCCTTTCCCTTTATTTTTCCACAAACTCAAGCTCCAAGAGACACACTTTTGTTTCTGTCTTTCCCCCACTCCCATTCCTTTTTAATTTTTTTTCCCCCTTAAAATAATGCATGCAGACTTAAAAACAGGCTTTCTAGGATGAGTTTTAGAGATCTCAGCCTCTCTGCTGAGGGCTGGATGCTGCCAGCTTTAGAGGAGGGTTTCTCCCACTCATTTTGTCCCCAACTGTGTGCTAAGGAATGGGTTCTCCATAGAGCTCTCCCCATGACCAGGACTGATTAAATGCACCTTCCTCCCCAAATTCCTCTGCCATGCAGAGCTCCCTGGGGTCTCTGGGCATCTTGTGGTTTAATTAAGAATTTACAGTCAGGTGACCTTATTGAGGAAAGGTGAGAAACAAGGGGCAAAGGAGTGATAACTTTCTCTTAGGTACATTTTCTGTTAAGAGAACAGTTTTCTGCTGAGCTGAGGGTGCTCAGGTCTATAAAGCTCCCCTGAGCATCCAGGTATTTGCTAATTCCCCCAACACAGATGGGGCCCCCAGGCTGGCGGCTCTGAAGTTCACTGCCCCTTCTGTTCTCACAAAGCTCCTTAGGGCTGCCCTAGGGGGAGAGACTCACAGAACCATGAAATCACTGATGTTGGAAAAGCCCTCCAGGGTCATGCAGTCCCAGCTGTGCCCAATGCCCACCTTGTCCCCAGCCCAGAGCACTGAGTACCACAGCCAGGCCTTCCTGGGACACCTGCAGGGATGGGAACTGCAAACCTCCCTGGGCAGCTCCTGCCAAGGCCTGAGCACCCTTTCCATGCAGAAATTCCTGCTGCTGGCCAAGCTGAGCCTCCCCTGGCCCAGCCTGAGGCTGTTCCCTCTCCTGCTGTCCCTGTTCCCTGGAGCACAGCCTGAACCCCCCCTGACTGTCTCCTCCTGTCAGGAGTTGTGCAAAACAAGTTCTCCATGACCTCCATGCCCATGAACTTCCATTATATGATTCAAGTGTTTAAAAAACTGGTTGTGCACTTTAAAATTAAAAAACAATAGCATTTAGAAGGCAGGGAGTTTATTGTATTGCAGCCATAATCAGAGGGAAATTTCCTATCATAGGACCCATGGTTGCTAATAAAAAGGTTTCTGATGAAATCAAGCTCCCAAAATGGGTGGAATCTGCCAAATATTTATGCATGGAGGAGAGCAAGGGGCTGGCGAGAGCTGCCCTGGTTGGAGGTGAGGAAGCACACGTCCCAGGAAAGGGAATGGTGCAGATTCCCTCAGTGACACTGAGCTCCAGGGAGGCTTGACGTGCTCTCTGCCACGGCCCCAAGCCGTGATCAATTTGACCCAAATAATTTGACAGATGTTGGTCCAACCTACCCTTATAAACCTCAGAGATACCACACCCTCAGACCTTTGCTTCCATCAGAGACAGGCACTGGAGTTTCCTACTGGAAATTAAACCCACAGCTTCTCGCTCTGTTGCCTGTGGCCAGGAAGAAACAGCTCATTCCCTGAATCCCTCCCAGAGACCTTTCCCAACTACAGGACGTGCTTCTTTCCTCCAGGATCCAGAAGCCTGTCCTCTACAAAACACCTTAAAACTAAGGCTACAGAGCAAAGTCCATAAAACACAGCCTAGAGAAGCAGGACTACAGTTATAGGACTCCGGATCTTCCATATCCATTGAAAAAAATACTTGTTTCAAAGATCTTTAAGAGCTGTGCATAAATTAATCTGTGTTTCCATTTTTCTTAAATTTACCTTTTACTGGTAATTCCATCCCTTTCAATATCTGGTGTTTATTAACTTAAATACTCATCTGTGTTATTTAACACAGCACCCTATAAAATCTTTCTTTTCCTGAAAGTGTTGGCTACACCCAGAAACATACTTTGAATTTTATTTGGTCTGTCTATTAAAATTTACCAATGTTAATGTCTAAATCATAAAATAGCAAAGAACTCGACTTCAGCTGAGACAAAACTTCCAGGAATCAACGTGTTTCCATTTAAGAGATGTTTTTACAAAAAGCATCAGGAACAGGAAAGTTAATAACATGCTTTGCTGCAGGATTATTTACAGTGCTTTAGTCTCACGGGCAGTTTCACCAGATGACTTGTCCTCAAATCCTGGACTCACCCTGCACTTCTAATGGGCTCATAAAAGTTCAAGGCAGCAGGTTCGTATTCCATAAAAATCCAACTGCCTTTGAAGCACTGCAGGAGCATTTCTGCTTCTTTATCACTCACTGCTCACAGCCCAGGCTGACAGCTGCCATCCTGAGCATCCTGCTGGATCAGCTACTCCAAAAACTCCTCTTGATAAGCAGGATAAATGGAGGCTACAGCTCCAGCAGGAACCTCAATAAATCCTGGGTGTGCAGTGGCTTTCCTTGGAGGAAATACTCCAAAGCCGTGATCAGGGTCGCTCTGCTGGACTATAGAGGCACAAAGTGACATCCATGGATACATCAAGGCTGGTGGGACATCCTGGATGAGCAGGAGGCCCTGCTGGGCCCCAGTGCGATTTTTCTGAACACTCCAAAACTGGATCAGGCTGCTGAGAGCCTTCCCAGGGAAGCTTTGACACCTCCTTGGGTGGAGAGCGCATGGTCACCAGTGCCGAGCTTTGATATATGAATTCCAAACAAATTCTTATTTCCCTCGTTACACTGGGTGCCCACTGCCTTTTCCAGAGGGCAGCCAGGAGCTTCTCCAAACGCCCTCTGCACCTCCAAGACACCTCCTGCTCCTGGATGGACGAGAGCTCCAGCCACAGCTTCCGGGAGTGAAGTGACAGGGACAAGAGGAATGTGCTGAGCTGCACCAGAACAGGCACTGGCAGCTCTCACCATGCCCAGACAAAGGAGGAATAGTTCCCAAGTTTTTCCTCTGTGTGTCATCTTTCTCCTCCGGTCAGCCAGGGCGTTTTCCAGCTCTTTTGCACCATCAGAATATTCTGTGATGTGTGATCTGATCCATGGAGTTGGTGTCTCAAGGCACATACCTGACTCTGGCCACGTCTTCACCTGCGCTTTACAACTATTTTTTTTTTTGCCTTTCTTGGGCTCTTCACCCAGGGAATCTCTCCGAAGCATCCAGAAGCTTGCTGAGAATTGCAGGTGTGGTCTCTCCATAAGGTACAACAGGTGTGGTTTCTCCATAAGGTACAACCACACAAGGAAGGCTTCACAGGTCTGTCTCCCATCTGAATTGAGATTTTGCCTTGTACAGATGACAACAAGTTTTTAATGTCTCTTATTTTCTCTATCCTGCAGAGAGAACAAGACTGGGTAGACTAAATTTGCAGTAAAGGAGAGCCCAGTGCCTGTGGAGTACCTGCCCAACAGTATTTGGGCTTGAATCTACCAAACAACCAATTTGTCTTCTTTAAAAATCCATTTCAAGCCACAAAAAAAAAAAAAGTACATCAGCAGGAAAATTCTCTTTTGAGCACATAAAACAAGAAAAAATTAGTCTTTTGCTCATTCTTTCACTATTTCAGCACATTTTTTTAAAAAATCAAATGCAAAAACCACTTCGAAGCTCAAGTTTTATTTAGTTTCATGAAACAGCTAAGGGAACAAATTCATCTTTAAACCTGCAAGGCAGCACTGGGCAGAATACTCATCTTTAAATATTTACAGTCCTACTTAGCAAAACACTTGAATTACTTTAAAAAAATGGATTAAAATTGTGCTTCATAAGGAGAATCAGACAGGTCAGTCTGGAATATCAAAATATTCTTTAGCAATTTGGTAAATATTTTCATTTTCTTTACTTCAGTGTTAGATTCAGCTACATGGCAGGCAAACATCTCGGAGCCCTGATGCACCTTGAAATCAGGGAAATAAAAAGAAGGCTGGAAAATTCCAGTAGTTGGTTGTGTGGGGGCCAAGAAAAAAAAAAAAGTCTTTGTAAGACAGCATGATCCAGCATTTGGACTAGGTAGGCTTCAGAACGGAAAGGGAAAACCTCATCTCCAATTAAATCACCGTGTTAATTAGCCAATGTCAGTCATAGGTATAGTCACAGCAGAGTCACTGTTTCCCCCCAAGGTGTGACCACAGGGTTCTTTGACTTTTGAGGCACTTCCTGAGGATGTTTTTGAGGACACATTTACGAGAGCTGAGCATCACTGAAAAAAGTTTGCCCCAGTTTCTGTTCTGCAGAAGCCAAATGCTGCCACTTGGCTCGTGAGGATGTGGAGAAAGAGGCAAAAGACAAGAAAACACAAAGTTCTCCAGCCTGCTTGAGCTGAGCACAGAGATTATTGTGGAAAAGGTAAATTTCCTGAACAATAGAAGTCTTCACGCCTAAGTTCTGAGAAGGAGTTACAAAGAAAACCTTCTTCAGATTTCAGGAGCAGCTCGGCATTTTGGAGAAGCCAAACGTTTTGTGCCCTCCCCAAAGCTCCAAAAGCCAGCATTGCTTTCCTGGCCTTACAGTTTGCCCTGCAAACCCCTCAAAATCACTTCCTCTTCATTCCTCAACCCCCCAGTTGTGGTATGGAATGGATGGATGGATGGATGGATGGATGGATGGATGGTTGGATGGATGGATGATGGGTGGATGGATGGTTGGATGGATGGATGGATGATGGGTGGATGGATGGATGGATGGATGGGGGTGGTGGTGGGTGGGTGGATGGTTGGATGGATGGATGGATGTGGGTGGATGGATGGATGGATGGATGGTTGGATGGATGCATGGATGGATGGATGGATGGTTGGATGGATGGTTGGATGGATGGTTGGATGGTGGGTGGTCGGATGGGTGGATGGATGGATGGATGGATGGATGGATGGATGGATGGATGGTTGGATGGATGGTCGGATGGATGGATGGTTGGTTGGTTGGATGGATGGATGGATGGATGGATGGATGGATGGATGGATGGTTGGATGGATGGATGGTGGGTGCAAGTAGCTCTTGCATTTTCTCTGGACCATGACAATGTTTCACCACTTAGGAGATTTTAGGAGGGGAGCTAAAACTCAAAAAATCTCTTTTCCTAACAAAACTCCTTTGGAGTTTGCTCTACTATTGTGAAAATACTGGGGTTAAATAAAGGTTAAACAAAGAGGAACTCAACACACCTTCCACAGCTAGAGCTGTTTCAGAAGAGCTTAATTCAGGGCTTTTTCCCCTGAAAATTCTCCATCTGAAGCACAGCTGATCTGCCAAAGCTTTATTCTGCTTTGTCAGCCCCTTCTCCCAGAAGGAACAGCACAGGATATTGCTCTGATTAAACTTGGTATGAGACTCTGGAGACTCATACCTTATATAGCTGAAGGGATAACTTTGTACTGTACTTTCAGCCTTCTGGCTGAAAGTTATTCCACAGATTTATTTAACTTAGGTCCGTTCCACAGATTTATTTAAATCTGGTTTTAACCAGTGCTCTACCTGACCTTTTCAGTGCTCTCAGTCATCACCTTCAAAGTCACACGTTGCCCAATCTCTCCATCACTTGCACCATTTCTGTTGTTTAGAGGAACTCACTTTATATAAAAGGGGTTTTTCATTTGCAGAATTAAAATTCTAAGAGAGAAATTGCAGAGTTACTGTCCATCCTGTTACAATTATGGCACCTCTCATCCCATGCTTGCTCTTCTCCACTGGGATCACCAGATAACCACTCACCTCTTCCAGAGAAAACACATTGTTTTGCTCTCTCCAATCCAGAATAACAAAGGGACCCAATAAATACAGGCATTATGTGGTTTGATGTGCTCTGTGTTTCAATATGTTGTTATTTTTACCTCAGTGATGCATCCTGAGCAGTGTGTGATGGGCCAGATCAGCCAAAGAGACAAACAAAAGCTCTTCAGGCATCAAAGAAGCTCCAGTCTGTGCAATCAGCTGCCTTCCTCTGCAAAATCTGCCTTGGTGAAAAAGAGGACTACTAAAATACATCGTCATAATAATGAAAAAATTAAAATTTGCTTGCTGTTACTGGCACATCATACAGGAAATAAATCAGAACATGGAGAATGAATAAATTGAAATTGAACTATTCATTCTTACACAGGAGTTATCTAAAACCTCTTTTTACTTTGCAAAGATTCTCCCTGGAGAAAAATGGCACAAAAAATGCAATTTCATGGGGAAAAAAAGATGAAAGGTTAAAAAATTAATCAAGACAGCTTTGCAGAGAAGTTTCTTACATTTACCTTTGTGTTGCCTGTGGCTCCCTGCTTTTGTTACAACTCCTGGACCAGACAGGGCAGGGGGTTGCAGCCCTTTGGATGTGCAGCACAAGGACAATGCCAGACTTTGGATGATATAAATAGATGTCTGAGCTGGGGTTTGGTGTTTCTGAAGCTCATCTGAAATTCTAGGAGGGAAAAAAAGGCATCTGTCACCACATTTTGGTCATAAATGGCTCATTTCTGGAGAGAGATGGCAGAGGAGTGGACCAGGCTTGTGAAAACGAGCACAGCATCATCATTTTCTTCCACATATCAAAAAATTGTATGCATTGCCCTAGTTTGGCCCATTTCTAGTGCTTCTCTGAGCCTACACAGTTCTTCAGGTCAACCTGAACCAAGCAGGAAATCCTGTTCAGAAATCCCCATCCCCTGCCAGGGCTCAGCATTTCTCATGTTCTGTGGACAAACATCATCCCACCCAGGAGCTCCAGCAACAGCTGCCCTGGGAAAATGCAAATAAGGCCCTCAGGAAAGATGTTTTGGTTTCAGATCATGTTCGGGGTGAAGTTTGCCATTTAAATCTATCCCATTTCTTCCTCTTTTATGAGGTACCCTGCAGAAAAATTTGGGAATGATTAATGTTGAACAACAGTTACAAAAGATATAGAGGAGATGCTTTTAGCAAAGAAAATTAAACAGAGGCAGAAAAGTAAGAGAAGATATCCGTAAGGAAAACAAAACATCTCAGTGGTTGTTTCTGGGTTGAGATGGTCTGAAGCCAGCCCAGGTGGATGCAGGGTGTGGAGGCACCTGGGCAGTTCAGCAGGAGAAATAAAGACCCCACTGTGCCCCCCTGCCAGCACTGGTGCCCCTCTGTGCCCAGCTCACCTCCACCCCACCAGGAAGGCACTTTCCCTGGATCCCTGCAGCCACAGCTGGCTTTGGGAAGGTGGGGATGTGCAGGACAGACGGACGTGCCGTGGTGCCCCTGGGCTGGGTGCCTGTGGGTTTCTCTGCATGGGGCAGTGGCTTTTCCCTTAAACAACAGGCTGGGAAAAGGCTGTGGCATCTGCAGCTCTGCCCCGGGTGGGAATAGCCCACATCACAGAATACCAAGTGGGTCTGGAGAAGCCACATTTTCTCATTCTTAGCAGGGAAACTGTATTTTCCAAGCAGCCGGTTGCCCCTGGCACTCGAGGCTCTGACTGAATAATTCCTGGGATGGTTTATCTCATCCCACCCAGATGGTTTTGGCCTCAGGGTGCCTGCAGGACACAGAAGGACCGAGACAAGCAGACAAACCAGCAGATGCCATGCATTAGAGACCTGGAAAGGCTGGCAATGGCATGAGAGGTTTTCTGATATATTTTTTGTTAACTTCTCTGCGGGGCTAACCACACGCTGCCAAGTAGCACAAACTGATCAGAGGAGACAGAAACTTCAAGCCAGTTTCCTAGAAATAGGGTGAAGATGGATCCTTTTTGTATAGTGGATACAGAAGAGAAGTCGTATGGACAACTTTTTAGGGAAAAAACCTCAGACTGCACCAGCCCCGTAAGGCTTTGCAGAGAGACTGGAAAGGTGAGTTTTTTCCCAGGCACTCCCCAGTTCTGACTGTGATGTTCCACCTGCCCCTCTTCTTCCTTCTTGTCCATGCTTCAGCCACCATCAGCTCCACCTCATGGTTTGCCTTTCTCTCACTGGGGCACACCAGCTCCTGAGCTGTCTCACAGCTTCCCCCGGTGCAGCCAGAGCACACGTCCATTACACCAAGAAAAGTAGCCCTGGAACACACCAGGAAGCTTCAGAAATCCCTGTTTCTCGATCATTAGTCAAGAATCTGTAGCAAAAGAGAAAGCTTGCTGCTATGGTGACCTAAATCTGCATTTGCTCCTCCTGGGCCTATGGAAGACTATGACTTCCAAGACCAGCTGCAGACAGACGCTGGAGGTCCACCTGGGCAGGAAATGTGGATGAAAGAAGATCCACGTGTCTCACAGGCTGTGTAGAAGGTGCCTGTGCCTCAGACTCCAGCTGACTCCTCCCTGCAGCACTGTTCCCAAATTACCAGGAAAGCACACACTAATACTTTCTATTTGGAACTTTCTCTGCTTTCCCTCCTTCCTCAGAAGAGTCTCTGCAGAATCTGGGACCCATTTCCTCAGAAGGCAGGTAGCCTTTCTCTTAGAGCCTCCCAACACTCTGACTGATAAACACGAGAATGCCACTCGTGAATCACTCTGGATGGAGGCAAAACAATCTCTTGCATAAATTAAGAAAGTCCCGAGTGAGAGCTAGCGTGAGTAGAGAGTAAACTTCCTCACTGTGCAGCTCAGCTTGCCAAATTCTTGGAAGCAAACCTTTGGAAAAGTGGCAGAATGATCGTATTTCCTGTTGATTTACTCTCTCCAGCCACACAGGGATGATGGTGACACAGAGCACTCTGGCTTGCATAGCAGTTCTGAGGAATGGCCATGGCTAGATCACATCAGCAGCAGAGGCACTTCAGACACACACTCACTCCATACAGCCATGGCAACAGCCATTTATGGTGTCACCATTTCTCTCTGGTCTCATTTCACCCTTTTGTTCCTCAGAGAAAATTGAATAACTGCACTTTTTAAAATTCCCAAGCAGGGTGCATTGCTTGCACCCCTCTCAGCAAGCCCTGCAGTACATCCCTTCTGCAGGGCAGCATCGCTGCAGTGAGTGCGTGTGAGGAGGGAAAATGGCAACAGTACTTTGCTAGAACAGTTCATAAATTCAGTTTGGAAAATGTAGTTTGCCATTTGGAAATACTTCTCCTCAAGGCTTTAATCACTGTGCAAAATATTCATTATTATCATCTTCACTTTCCTCCTGCAGCAAGTTAAGGCACAGAGTTCCCCTGCAGCCAGAGAGCCCAGAAAGGGCTTCCCCTTTCAAATCTTTGGTCCAACCCATTCAAGGGCATTGAAGTGAAGTTCTATCTCAGACCTTATTTTATTGTCCATACACTGAAAAAAAGCAGGAATTGGGATAAGACCCCACCTCACGTTGTGCGACATCTGAGTTTTGTTGGGGTCATGATGGAGGTCAGCCTCACGTTCCTGACCTCTAATGGGAACAGAAATTACAAGGACTGTCTACTTAGAAGTTTTCCAGATGTTCCCCAACTCCTGCAGAGCTTTTCCCCCTCTGTCCCCACACTGGGCCTTGTGACCAACCATAAAAGGGTCATTTTCCATTGCACCTTGCTCAGAGTCCCTTTTTCACTGGATATTGGGGGTTTTTTTCAGTCCCTGGCATCAATCAGACCGTCTTACTTCAAGAGAAGAGGCCCAGGGAGGAGAAGGGCTCCCAGGCATACCTCACCATTTCTGACCATGGTTCACTGTTTTCTGGGCTTCTCGGTGCCTCTGGCAGAAAATCACTGTAATTAAGTGTTAAGGGTTTGATGAGGAAACCTTTCCTTGCGCTGGAGGCTTCATCAACCTATTTTTGACAATGAACCAAAGTCACAAAATAAAAAACTGTGGAATTTTCCAACACTTCTGTTTCCTTTAAAGTTTAAAAAAGAGCTTTTTAGGAAAAAAAAACCCACTAAATTTAGTCCCCAGACATGGAAAACGCAGCTGGAGGAAAATTTTTTACAACTTTCCCCTCCCATGAGCAGCTGGTGTTAATAGCATTTTTGAAGGAGCACAGAAGATCAAAGAGATATTAACTGAGATTAAATAGATAGGAGGTGCTGGACCACAGGAAACCAAGCCTTTAGTTGCTGCTGATTGTCACACTTATTCATGCAACTGAAGAAGACACCACCTACAGCCCCTGACACCTCTGATATGCTACACAACCTTGGCCAAAAGCTTCCTACAAATTTGACTGAAGGTCCAACAAAAATTCATAAATCTGTACGTGCCAATAACTGGGATGTGTTTAAATTTCCCAGCAGTTCCATTAAAAAAGCAGCTTATCAAAAGCAGTCTTTTCACCAAAATGTGTGAACCTTGGAGACAAAAAAACCCCTCAAACCGTTCTTATGGTCAAATTATCTTCCCCACAGGGTTATTGCTCCTAGCACCAGCTGCCCTCCAGCTGTTCTCCTGGCACAGTATTCCAAGCTTGCTGCAGGAGCTGCTCCAAAATGTTTCAATAATTAAGCACTCTGTGAAGCCAGAATTTATACTTTCTGCATTTCATGTAAGGACAGTAACCAAAGGACCACTCACTCACCTTTTCTTTAATCCTTCTCCTCCAGCACAGGCAGAGCCACATGAAAAGCAGGACTGACCCAAAATCCAGAGCTTGTGCTTAGGGCACAGAGAGCTGACATCCAAGGCCACACCTGCAGAGCACAGAAAAACTCCAAAAATATTTGTTGCATCCTTAGATGGAAGAACAAATTTTTCAAATGCAAAAATGTGCAAGAGATGAACACAAGGGAACCTCTCTGCTGTATTTTAATGACATTTTATACATAAAGAGTCAGCCACATCCTGCATCTGGAACAGAACCTGCACAGGTGACAAGCTGCGAGAACAAAATCTGAATGTTCCCACCCTCAGGTCAGAGCTCAATTTGCTAATTAGCACCATGGCCATGCCCAGGGATTCTCCCCACACTGCCTTTCCTGAGGGATAAATTACCCCATAGGATGGGCAGTTTCTTTAAGGTTCTTATTTTACTGTGAAACATCTTGTGCCTTTACTCATGTACTGATGGCAAATTGGGCTGTAATTGATGGCCATGCAAATATTTGGGTTTGGTGACATGCAATGAGCTCCCAGCCCCATCTGTTGGCGTGGCAGAGGGGATTGAAGTGACATTTAAGAGCTGTCATCAATGACTGAGAATATAAATGATATGAGCAATTAATAACTCATTAGAAAGGAAAATGGGATCAACTCAGCCACCATCTCCATAATTCCCCACACTGAGCAAAATGGGGCCATCAAATAAAATCATGAGAACCGTGGTTTGGTTTGGGGGAGAAAATAGGAAAGGAGGCCTTTTGGTTGGGTGTTTATGGCCAAAGAAGATGCTCCCAAGCCAACATCTGTCCCAAATTATAAATCTCCAGGCTTTAGGTGTAAAAAGGACACAGATAAGAGGAAGTGGACCCAGAGATGTTCACAGGAAGAGAAGGGAGGCCCCAGGCTGAGCAGAAGTGGCTTGTGCAGGAAATCAGGGGAAAATACACAGAAAAATTCTATCTGGGTCTTCACCTGCTGAAATCAGGAAGCAGCTCCAGTAGAGGTTTTTATAAGAAGCAAATTTAATGCTGAGTTACCTTCAAGTTTGCTTGTTTGGATTTTTGTTTTGAGGAGAAACAGAAACTTTAATGAATGTATGGAATAGAAACTTCCGAAAAGGGTGCACCCCAGCATATCTGACAACCGGAAATTCAAAGTTTCTCATTAGCCCATATTTTATTCCCATTTTATAAAGGTGAATGAGGAACAGAAGCACAGGAAGTATTTTAAGATTTTCCTTAAGTCCAAAGGGGACAAAACAGAAGAGTTAAGACAACTAAAGGGAAATTGTAAAGGTCCATTCAAATGAATTTGTCCTGTGGAAGGTCTTACATTGTATTTATCCTCTAAACATCCACCTGGAAGCAGCATTCTGCCCTCGACTTGGTAAAGTAATTCCATCCAGTTCAGTGTTGCATTTCCAAAGCAGCAGTTCACCCCAATGGAACTGAAAAGTTCTTCAGGGGAAACTCCTGAAAGAAACTTCTCCTTTGCAAAACAACCTGCCCAAGATTTAATCTTCCCCTGAACAATTACTTCTGTTTGATGAGGAAAAAAACCCTCATAAAATTGTTATAATTGATGTCATCTCAAGCCACACAGGAATTAAGAAATGAGGAAATATTTCTATTAATACTGCTTTTGTAATGCAGTGTCTGTCTCCCAAAATGAACTGCAAGCACCTAAAAATAGCCACAAAACCCCTTTGGGGCAATATTACCTCTGCAGAATAAACAGCTCCAGGTTTTCATTCAGCACACAAAACTCTTCTCCTCCAATCCCCTCCTGTTCACAGGCAAGAAGCCAATAGAAAATAGATAGGTAATTAAAATCCCTGGAATTTGTACAGTCAAGCTCTTTATGAACATTATAATTTTTAGATGTTGAGTTAGCACAAGGACACCACTCTTGTAGATTATCACTGCATCTTTTGATTCTTTTTATATTTAGCTCTTCCAACCATCTCCAAATCTCTAAGCTAATGAGAGTTGTTTTATTAGTGGAGAATTAAGGTGCCCACACAAATACTTTGTCTTAAAGTCTACATTTTTTTCCAGCTTCTGAAGTGTTTCCTTTTTTTCCTTTTCCATTTCTTTTCTGTGTGGCAATTACACAACTGCCTGTTCAGTTTATTGTTTTATTTCTCTTGGAATTCTTCTAAAAACTACAGCCTTTTCCAGAAATGGCTTTATTTTACTTTTCCTTTTTTAAGATACTTCCAACCAATTTGGAATTAATATACCAATATATTGTCAAAAAATAACAACGTGTTTCCAACTGCTAACACTAGCTAGCAATGCACACCTGGAATACTACTCTGCCCAAATGAAAAGAGAAAGTCATCAAATACAAAACTTCTCATGTTGAGTAAAAATTATGTTGAAAGGGCGTTAAAGGTGATATTCCCAAACCATAACTTTGCGTGAGAGATTCTACCCCAAAAGGAAGCACAATGAAGCAAATATAAAGAAATAATTATGAAGGAAATAAATATAAAGAAAATAAATTAAATAAATAATATAAATTCCTTTATTTTAATGAAATAAAGAAATTTAAAGTTCATTTTAACACAAAATTAACACCCAATAAGGTATTAAAAAAGAACATATGTAGTCAGCAATTATACTCTGTCTGTGTTTGAGGCAGAAAAGCTCAGTGTCAAATCCCATAGACATGGACAAAGTATTTTTCCATATTTCTCCTTTTACTGTACCCTTCCAAGGCAGCTTTGGATTGTTTTTGTGTTCAGATTCTCCTTCCTGGGAGCCACACATGAAGAAGAGAAGTTCTCTGAGAGTTTCAGAGAGCACAGGGAACAGCTGTTGGTTTCTGAAGCATCATGGCTAGAAAAGCATAATTTTAAATCCTTTTCTAAACTGAAGATAGGGAAAGGGTTGCCATAAATTGAACAGGGAATTTGTATCTTCATTACTCCACAAAAAAACTTGGCCTGAGATCAGGAACTGAATTTCATGAAGAACTCTATTAAGCTGAACAGAGAAAAATGGGCTTTGCTCTGAGCATGTAGCAAAATGAATAAAGTGTGAAAGAAGAAATCCGTAATTTTCATCACACTACTCTCTCTCTCACTTAGTGAAAAATGAGTTTTTCTCATCCCTGAGCAAAACCAGCATGACCCCAGCACTTGGTAAGGATTAACCTCCTCTGATTAATAAGGTCAGTGGGAGTCCATCCAAAATACTTAAGCAACCAAATGCAAAATACAACGTGCAAATGCAGGGCTAATATCAGTTTCTGCTGAGTGATGAGCACAGTCCACCCTGAGTGCGTGGATGCATTCTCAGAGTGTGAATTCACACATACTCAGCCCACTGGGATCCCAGCAGGGAAACTTGCCAGATGCTTGATTCAGGAGGAAAGATTTTCAGTTAGGAGAGTTAAATACCATTCTCTGTCTTTCTGGGTAAAACAACAAAATGAAGGGCTTGTTTCAGCAGATTGTGCTAGGAAATGTCGTGCTGAATCACATCAATGGTCCTTCAGACAATTTTAGAACAATTATTGCTAAAGGAAGTTGATTCTTAATTTCCTCTATTAAAACCACTAGCCTCAGTCTAGTAGTGAAGCACTGATAACCATCCAGCCTTCAAGTAGGTATTTCCAACAAAATTCCACCTGTCTCAATGAAGCAGACAATGAAGCAGAAAGAACTGTGCTACCAAAGAACCAAATTTGAAAGTTCCACTCAGTAAATGCTCAAGGTCTGATTGATACCCTACACAGACACCCTGCAGGGATGGCAGAAAGTCATTAAAAAAGAGCAAAACCCCATATTAAAAACGTTCTACAATTTAAGACAGCCACAACCAGAGCAGGTGAATCAGAACTGGGTCGTAGCTGTCTCTGCCTTTCAAAGGAAGGACATGTGGTGGGAGAGGACTCACACTGAGACCAAGGCAGCTGCAGTGGAACTGCTGCTCTCTGCACCCAGATCAGCCCTGGGCCAGGGGCTGGAGAGGAAAATAATCTCATTGCTCTCCAGGCTTCCTTCAAAACCAATTTCTGCGTGTCCTAGGGAGCACATGAATAATCTGCCTGTGGAATTTTATCAGGAGATTATCCAAACAAACGGAAAGTTATCAAAACAAGTGGGATGTTGTTGTGTCCATGCTGTCTCCAGGCAAAGTAAAGATGCTCAAGGTGGCCTCAGCAACAGCTGCTGCTGGGCTGGGACATCTTTATGGGGGCTGTAAGGATGGAAAAAGTAATGGAGCAAGGACTGATGGAATACAGAGCAGCCAGGTTCATTGTAATTTACATTGCCAGGAAACTGAGACAGGAGTAATTCTGGATTATGACAGAAGGAGGTTCCTGCTCAGGAGAATTGGTATCTACAGGTCATCAGACCTTAAGGACATGGTAGATTTCCTGCTTTCCAAGAGGGATCTGCCAGATACGAGTGTCCCTGTAAGGGAAATAAATAAATACCTACCCCAAAGAGCAGCACACAAGGAACAGTGTCTCTCAACACCTGGCAAAAAAAATTGCAACTGCAATATTAAATATCTACAGTAAGAGAGACATTAAAATATTTGGGGCAACAAGTTTGCAGCCAGAGCAGCATAAATGCACTTTACAACCTTTCCTCACTGAAGAAAAAAAAAGGAAAGAAAAGAAAAAAGAAAAGGAAAGAAAAAAAAAAAGAGTTATTTGGTCTCATACTAAAATGGGATTTGTTACATTTCGGGGAATGGATTAGAGTTAGAGTATAAACCTATAAACCCTTCTAACTAACAGAGAGGAACATTGAATTCCTTACACTGCCATCGTCATGTCTTCTCCTACATTCCCTCTTTCAAGTCCTTCTAATTTGAGTTTCAGATTCAAATGGGTGCAATTATGGAACAATTCAATCACGGGGTAAAGGAAAGGAAAAATAAAAACCTCACCAGAGCGCGGTTTGGCAGGGTGTGTTCTGCTTTAAACAAGGATTAAAATGAGAAGGACTGTTCAAAATCAAGTAAATTAGTAACAATTCCTAGAATATTGGATTTTACTCTTTGTTACTCTTCAGCTGCAACAGGTTAGTCAGAACAGGAATTTTCCTTTCTATGGGTGTTGTTCAAAGCTTCCATGCAGACACCTTAGAAAACTCACCACAATCACCAAGGCAGTGTTGGCATTTTCAGAACAATTAAAGCTAAATTTCTTATACTGGCTGAAGAGCTGAGAACCAATCTGAAACCCAGCAAGAAGGCTCTTTTCCCAGTCCCCTTCTGCAAAGTCAAGCAGAGATCAGAAGGATCTCAAGACACGAAATGGTGCAGACTGAAATTATTGGGAGCAGCAGATTTATCCCCATTTTATTGCCATAATATCAACCAGCCCTTTGGCTGGCATTCCAGACAGTTCAAGCCCTGCTCTGTTCTAAGGAATTTGAGACACCCTGTGGAAAACTGTGATTAAATCCAGGTTTCTCGTGTGAGTAGGACCCGCTCCACCAGCACAGGGATTTCCAGGCATGGTCCACTCAGTGCAGAAATGCTTCCCACTGGCTTACTCACCTTGGGCAAAACCTCAGTGGGACATTACAATCTGGAGAGCCCATGCAGAGCTTTCTACCTGCAGAAGATCGTGGAGGTGCCCCAGCAGTTTCCCTGCAGACAGGAAGGGGCAGCAGGACATTCACACATCACCCACAGACTGATACTGAGGCACAGTGACAGCTCGTGCCGTTTGGGGATTTTCCAGCCGCAGAACAGAAAACTGGAAACTAAAAAAGGGTCATGGCTACACCTGGGTCATGTTTTCTGAGTCAGGCACAGACACCCCAGCAGCAATGGAGAATTGCCAGTTTGTTTGGTTTCAGATGTATTGCCTTTGGTGAAGGGTAGTCAAAGGTCAGTTTGGGCAGTTAATTATTTGTCTGGAAGCATTCTGTCAAATTAGTGTTAATTTTTTCAAGCAGGTTACAATCAAAATGCCTAAAATGCATTGATACAGGACAGGCAAAGTGGGTGACAAAAGGGAACCCAGAACCCTGAGTTTATCTTTTCTTTTGGTGATGATGTCCCTGTAAGAGTGACTGAGGTTGGATTTTGGGAGAGGAGCACAGTGCTGCAAAAGAACCTGCATTATGTCTGTGATCCTCCTGGTGACAGCTGTGATGTTCAAGATCAAAGGAAATAAAGAACCTAAATTTTATGGATAAATTCAATTTTATTAAGGTGTAACTCCCTGAGTTGTGCTTAAAGCTACGACAAAGTTGGAGGTGGAAGTCCTAAGGGACCTCAGTCAGTCACTGAGCTTTACGTTGCAAAGCCAGAAAGGGATTGGGCCACAACCCCTCCACACGAAGACAACCAGGAAGCAAAGACATCCCTGTGGGACTGAGAAGACAAGGACTTGGAACTGTGAAATCTCTCTTGAGGCAGTCAGCTGACCATGAAAATGTCAAAAGTAGTTGCATTAACTTTTTATAAGACATTTCCCTCTCCTTCAGTTGCCATTCTGCTACCACATATTTAGAAATAATCTTTGCAACAACACCACTTGCCAGGTGATTTATAAAGCAGAATGAGCAAAAACCAAACATTTACCAGAACTGTTGCTGAGCAGGGAACAAATTACCTGCTGTGCCACAGTAGGACAAACAAGCTGGGCCAAGTGCTCCATACATAAACACTAATGATCTCATTAACTCAATCCATTTTATTAATCACTACCAAAGTAAAGGCCACTCTTCCACCCTCTTCTGTCCCTGGATATGCTGCTTCTCTCAAATGAATGAGTTCAAAGTCATCCTCTTCAAACTTATTTGTGGTCACCACCTGGCTTGCTCACACTGAACCCTTGTGAAAATGTGGAGAGGTGCTTTGCATATCCCCCTTCAAATTCCAAGAATTCAAATAAGTCCCCATTCTCTGAAAGTGAGTCATTAGTGTCGAGTCCACCATCATCATTGTTTCCAGTCAAAACATCTCAAAAAGGAAATTACAGCAGCCAAGATAATCAGGCATTGAGGGAGATATTTTGACACCTTAGACCTTACCACGGAAATTTGTTCTGCTTGAATGAATCAGAAACCTGGAAAAATAACAAAATGAGTTGAAAAGAAAAAAAACCTACAATAGGTTGTGATTAATTTTTTTCACCATTCAGGGGCTACGTGCACTTACCCCATGCTGAAGGACACCCTGGAGGAGGAGCAGGGCAGAGGGAGGAGGAGGAGCCCAAGGCAGGATCTGCAGCAGCAAAGGGCTGTGACACACCCTGGGTTCCAGGGCTCCATGGCTGAAGGGGTGCTTTGACGCCGGAAGGATGAATCCAGAGAGAAAATAAATGGACAAAGGAAGGGAGCTCAGCTGATGGAGTCATCTCTTCACCGCAGGGAGCTCTTCCGAGGCGTTGGGCAATGTGTTTTGCTCTTCGGGGTGATGCTGAATGTGAAACCCAGTGAATAACAGGCTCTGCAGTCACTGCTAGCCCCAGCTGGCATTGAAAATGGGAATCATTTCATTCCAATGTGGACCAGAGGCCGAGTGGACACTGACTTACCACTGAGGGGAAACCTTTTGGTTTTATTTGTTGTTTATTTCCCCTTGGTGGGGGAAAGGAGTTAGTTCAAAGCCATCTGGGCTTTTTTTACTGAAAAATTTCACTTCAAACACAGCAAAATCTTTAAACACTGGTTAAAGTTAAAATCAAAGTGTTATCCAAAGGCACTGGTGATTTCAAGATTTAATAATATATCTTCATGTGGTGCAAATTTAAGCCAAAATGTTTTAATTAAAAATAAAAAAGCACTGATGATGTTATTTTGACTCAAAAAAAGCTCTTTTTTCAAGTTTGAGTTACCATGCTGAGCCACATCTCTCTCCTGCCCCGCTCTAATCTGAAAAGTCTGTTCAGCACACAAACGGGACCAATAACAGCAAGCATGGATCAGACTGGGGGGTTCCAGCAGGAGAAAAAGGGTTTTTTCCATTTCAGAAGTTCACAATTGGCCTAATAAGAAAGGTGAGAGAAAAATTAATTAAATCTGCTTATTTTTAAAAATTCTATGCTCATAATGTATTCAGGAATCCATCTGGCACACCAGACAGATCCATAGCTGGGGTGGCTGCAGTGAATTTTCTTAAGTTAATTTTACCTACACTCAGGTAACCTCAGAGAATAAACTACTTCTTCTTCAAAAAGAAAACAAAACCAAAAGATGTTTTCAGAGCACAAGTACTTCTTTTATTTCAGAGCCTGGAGTCATAGCAGGTCAATGAGAAGAAAAACAAACCCAGAAATATCTATTTTCCCTTGCACTGAATTCCTAAACCCCTGTGCTGAGGCCTCTTGAGCAAGGGAAAGAGAAGGTTTCTTTGGCTGGAAGTATTAAATCACAGAATCCTTATGGCTGGAAAGGACATCCCAGATCATTTAAAATAAAGAAAGTTATGTCACGGCCCTTTATTGATCATCATCAATATCTGCTCCAAGGTTTGCTTATGGGGATTACAAGACTGTTTCTAATTTTGCTTTGGGAAGCAGCTTTGGGAAGCAGCTCTTCCCCACAGGGTTTGCAATAGTTCAGACTCTATTAACCCCAGGGAGATGCTGCTGCTGAGTCCGTGGTGCTACTGCCCCGCAAGGGCTCCATTCCCACGCCAGCTGCACTCCAAGGGTGTTTTCCTGACTCTGGAGACCAGGGTGGGAGTGCCAGGCTGGGCTGTGATTTTGCCTGGCAGTTATCTCCCATCTTTTGGTAACATGCTCTACCCTCCTCCTTGGCAGTCAAGAGCTGTCCTGACACAAACGTTCTCTGGAGCAGCTCTGGAGCTGCTCTCCACTTCAGTTGGGGGTTTCTGTCATTATTCTTTAAATATTTATATTGGAACAACCCACTGAAATATCCAAATGCATACACAAAGAACACCAAAGCAGGAGGAGACAGCCAGCCGTACCTCCTCCATCTCCTTGTTTACTTGCTGCAGCAGAGAGAAGCCAAAATACACGTCTGTAAGAGTCCAGACTTAAACCACTGGAACACATAAGGAGGTTTTTCCATTGCTAGATAGAGCCTTATCTAACAGTTCGGAAAAGATTCTCAAACCCTAACAGTGAAAGATTAGGGGAAAGTCAGCAAAAATGAGAGAAATTCTCCTTCCAACAGCTTCTGCTTCAGCGTTTTCATTTTAGGAAAAGACACAGCAAACCCTAAAGGCAGAAAAAATATAGGAGAAGATAACAACCACAACCTTCAGTAACAGCTGTGGGATGTATTTAACTTGGAGAGGGGTTACGACGTCGAGGAAGCTTTAAGCCATCTTTGTGGTCCCCTAAGCCCAGGCCAGATGTGTCTGCTCAGCCATGGAACATAAATTACAGCATCCTGCTGGAATTTAAGCCAGTTATCCATGACCCCAGGGGCTGCTGAAAGCCTTGTGAGCAGCAGGTGCTCCTTGCAGCATCACTTTCTCCACCTGTTGCCAAGGTGGAATGGGAAAGGAGGAAGGAAATAATGTGTTTTTAAAGTGTTTACTGTGTTTTCAATTGCTTGCAAAACTGTGATTACTTATTACACCTGGAAAGAACAAGATACACTCATTTCACCTTAAGCCTTCCCTTTCCTCATCCTCCTTTCAGGTACTTGCATCATCTGTGTTTGCTCACTGCCTGCCTGTCACTGTTGCTGAGAAGTCCCTGTACTTGCAAAGGGCTACACCTCTGCAGCACAATTCAGTGGTGTTTGTCTTGAGATAAAACTGAACTCTGTGCCATAAAAACCAGAAGTTCACACACATTACAGTTTTCTCTCTCTCTCTCTGTAGTTCCTGCAGTACATCATTTGCAGGCCCAGCACACCCAGTCCGAGGTGGTGCTTGTGCTGGCTCTTCACAAGTGCTCTGATTGTAACTATGAAAACACCTGGAATCTGACTTGACTCCTTCCTCTTGCTCCTGTTACAAGGCAATAAAGGAATGGTGTGACATTAACCCCACACACAGCTCCATGGATTTCTCTACTGGGAGCACCCCAGCATGGCTGTGCAATGTTCCACGTGGAATCCCAGAACAGTTTGGCTTGGAAGGGACCTTAGAGACGGAATAGTCCCACCCCCTGCCATGGGCAGGGGCACCTTCCACTGTCCCAGGCTGCTCCAAGCCCCAGTGTCCAGCCTGGCTTTGGACACTTGCAGGGATCCAGGGGCAGCCACAGCTTCTCTGGGCACCCTGTGCCAGGGCCTCACATTCAGCTTCTCCTTCGCACACAGAGATTCATGTGCATGTCCTGCTGAGGCTTCCCTGGATGGATTCCCTTCACTCAGGACACCCTGGAGCTGAGCTGCACCTCGTGAATCACTGCTGACAATGAGAGGTGCTGATGTGAGGCACTGGGCATGTTGCTCTCTCATCCGGCAGCTGATGACAGTGAACTTTAATTCCCCCCATGGATCACACGGCTGGGATTTCTCAGAGGAGGCTAAGGGGGTTAGGTGGTGAGAGCAGGGGGTTTCAGTGGGCACTCAGCCCCAATATTACACACCTATATCCTTTGGTATGTCCTAACCAGATACTGGTTTACAAGTAAATTCCTGCTGCTCATGTCACAGGCTTTGGGCTCCCGACTTACAAACACCATGGGACAGCTGCAGGGATCACACACAGCTCAGGGTTTCAAAAGGCCACTCCTGTTACTATCTAAATCTCCAGGTTTTCCTGAGCAAGCTGGTGTTGGATGAAATGCTGCCAAAAGAGAAAATGCCATCACACTGGAGGATCCTACTCCAAGCTAAACAAGAGTCTTGACCATGGATGTCCTTCTGCCTTTCCATTTTTATATTAAACTCCTTGGGCAGAAGATTTGGTGAGCTCATCCAACCTGGCAATATCAGATCAAAAAAAAAGATAAGAAAAAATATGTAAGTACATATGAAAACAAAAGCCCTACAGACCTTTTCCCCCTGCTAGATAGGGAGCGTCTTGTGTGGAAGAGAACCTGAGATTGAAATATTCACAGTGATTAGCTAGACAATCATTACTGATAAAATGATAATGACCAAGCAATAATTGTTAGCATTTCCCTGGATGCTTTATGATGCAATTGGTAAAGGAAGAAATAGAGCCAAGACTGATTCCAATATGCATTTCTACAACCCTTCAGGAGCTGAGTTAGAAGGGCCCCTGTTAGATATTGACAGGTCCATTTATATTAATCTAGAAAAGATTCTTTGTTCAGAAATTACCTTCAAATCATCCTTTTTGCTTGGATCCAGCCTTTAAACATTCATCTAAATACAGTATTTTGATATATTCTGCAGCTGCACATTTCTGAGCTGAGGAATGTGCCACTCCCAGCATTCCCACTGCTCAGGAAATAAAACTTGTGAGAGATGTGCACAAACATTAATTCTCACATCTAAAATCTAACTGCTGCAGTTTTGCACAGCCAGTGAAAGTAAAGTAGCTGCTTATGTGTTATTTTACAGAAGTTTTTAGAACTGCAAGATTGTAAGGCATGATTTTGATTAGGCTGCAGCACTGGTAAAGAAAAGAGCCAAACCCTTGGAGGCTGACAGAAAAAGAAAAGAGCCTTCAGCACAGACATGTTAACACATAAATCAGGCAAGAGTGGGAGCCAACACGAGTATGATTTAAGAAATGGATTAGTTTAAATAACAGCGAAAGTAAAAGCCCCAGGAGATGGAGAATACAATCTCTTTCCCTTAAAATTTGGGATCTGCCAGATTATAGAGCTGTTGGGCACAGTGCCATTAACACTGTGCCAGATGAGGCAGGAATCCTCCTCCTCAGGCAGTGACTGGCAGGTTCCACCAAGCAACTCTTTCAAAAGTCAGATGAGGCAACAGAAATGCCCAAGGAAAGCAGAAAAGGCCATGTATAGGCCGTTCCTATCTTCTTGAATTTGGGAATCTGACATGCCAGTGAGCCAAAGGAAACCAATTAGCCCATTATTGTAGTGGTACCTGAGCAAAGACAAAGTGAGCTAAAGACTATGAAAATAGGAATATCCATGAAAAAGATTGGTAAAGAAACATCCAAGAGCCTTGTGAAGGGTAAAAGCTCACAGAAGAACAGAACATAATGAAGGAAAAGTTTCAAGCTGAAATTTGTAGCATGGAACCTCAGGATCAGTCCTTGTCCTTTAAAAAGCAGAGGTAGCACATCTTCTCACTCCAGATTTTCTCTCAATGACATGCATGAAAAAGAAATTTGAATCTCAAATACCTGAGGCAAAGAGTTCACAAAGGACCTGAGATCTCAAAAATTCTTTAGAAACTTTATCTAGGATCACACCTGGGTAAGACACAGTCTATTTGGATAACTCACTGCACTGAAAGGGCAAATCTTGATTGGAAAAGTAATTTTCAATTAATTAAACGTCTGTAATTTTTCAGTTCCTTCAAGGAAGCAGAAGCAACTCAAGAAGTCACATTCTGCCATGTTTAAATGTGTGTGGAACACAAACATATGCAGGTGATATATATATACATATATGCATGATTTATGTTGTTCTATATATAGGACAACATAAACCAGCACATGCATCCGAGCCCCAGATTTTTTAGCAAAAAGCTTATCCAGAAAAAGCCAAGAATTTCAGCTCCCAGAAAACATTTTCCATGACTCCTGGTCAGAAAACAAAATTACATGTTTACTTCACCCCTGAAAACACTCGGGCGGAAGTTCCTGGGAAGCAGTAACCATGGAGCCCAAGCTATCCCATTTTTTACTGTCGCTTCCCAGAGTTCAACAATGCTGCACCACAGTCCTTTTGTTTGTAAGAGCTGGCCAGTGCAGGAGCTGCCAAGAAAGCTCTTCCCTGGCCGCAATGACCCGCTGGCCTCCCTTGTTGGGCGGCTCGGCAGGGTTCAGCTCTTCCATGACGCAAGGGACTGGAGCTGATGACCAGCACAGGCTCCTTCCAAAGGCCTCTCTGTGAATATGTGCTGATTAAATACCTGCGTGTACTGCTGGCTTATTTCCCCATTTTGCTCCAAATTCATCGGGCTTGGCCCTGCATGACTTTATGACGTGCAGTATTGTATCAGGACCTATGAATAACTGTCCCTCTCCCTTGTGTGTCTGCCCTGGGAAGTTCTGCCTTTTTTTTTGTCTATCCCCTGGTTTTATAATAGTTTTCTCTCTGTGTTGTAACCACAGCCCTGGTACAGGCCTCCCACTGGCCCCTAGCACAAGCAGCCTGACATTCCCGTGGTGGATTCTCCGAAGAGCTGCCAAAAAGATGCCCTTGATAAACTGCACAAACCCCACAGCATTAGCACAGGCAATTAGAGCTTCACTGCTGCCCATGGCACTCAACCTTAAATAAACTTTGGAGGAGCAGCTGGACATTGGAGAGAAATATAGGAAGGAGCTTAAGGAGACCAGCAAGGACTGCACTCCTCTGCTGTTAAAAACGGTTTGGGTTTGCTTTGAAACGGGCAAATAGGGGAGAGGTTCAAAAGACCCTTCCTGGGCTCTCACTGACAGAGCCTCCAGAGCTCCCAAAGCATTTGGACAATGTTCCCAGTGATGCACAGAGTGGGATTGTTGTGGTGTCTGTGCAGGGACAGGGGTTGGACTGGATGGTCCCTCTGGGTCCCTTCCAACTCAGGATGTTCTGTGATTCCACAATTGCTCATAGGTGACTTTACAGACATACAGTGTAGCTCTCCAGGACATCACCCATGTGTGTACTCTGATCCTTGGAATCATCGTCCAAAGCAGGGGGAGCTGGGCAGCCTGGCTCTGGGAAGCAGCAGGTTCAGCTCCAAACCCCTGGGACCAGGAACATCCTGGATGCAGACATCCACTCCCTGTTGTCTTGACAACTGTCTGTGTGACAAATCAAGAGCTACAGGAGGCTTAGGAGAAAGGTGGAGAGAGGATTTGCTATGCTGCATAGTGACAGGACAGGGGGTGATGGGTTTAGGCTGAACAAAGAGGGATTTAGATTAGATTTTAGGAGGAAATTCTTCCCTGTGAGTGTGGGGAGGCCTTGGAACAGGGAGGCTGTGGCTGCCCCACCCCTGGAAGTGTCCCAGGCCAGGTTGGACACTGGGGCTTGGAGCAGCCTGCGATAGTGGAAGGTGTCCCTGCCCATGGCAGGGGGTGGCACTGGATGGGCTTCAAGGTCCCTTTCAACCCAAAGAACTCTATGACCACATTGAGGAGTGGCAAAATGAGGGTCATCCATCACTGTTCTGGAAACACATCCATGGCAAATCCCTTTGAGAAGACAAAGGGAGAATTGCTCCATCTCACTGCCAGCTGCCATTCAGTTTCAGCAAGCAGAGCCTACCAGCAGCAATGAAAGAGGCACAAAAGTCTCATTACGTGGCAACAAATCAGTACAGAAACTGCATCATTTAACTGCTCCCAGCCTCACCCTTTACCCATTGTTGCAGTGAAAGAATTTGCTGCCTAAACACACCAAGCCAGCAGAAACCGTAAGGGGAACATTCCAGTGCCTTAGGTAACAGTGCTCCCTTCTGGCTGCAGATTCCAAAGAAAATCTGAAAAGGGGCAATCTTCATTTGCCTGGATGTAAATTGAGAAAGTCATACATAGTGCTGTCCTATGTACTTAATTAATAAATTTTAGAAAAGGACTAAAAAAAATGGGATTGGGAAGTTCATAAAAATAAAAAAGTTAGAGGGAACACACCTGGGTGCAAACAGGATTTCAACACTCAGAACCCCTCACCCACTGCCAAGATGCTTTAGGAGGGGAAAACACTTTTAAGGAGGGAAAATGAATATTAGAAATTATGTATAAGCACTTTCAGCTGAAGATTTCCATGGATACATTTCCAAAAGCATTGGCTGCACCACACTTCCCCCCAGTCATTTCATGGATAACCTATCCTTCATAGAAACTTCCCAATGAATGGGATCCCAAGTACTGAACAATTAAATCAATTGGTTTGATTTTTGTAGAAAAATGGTCCCTCTTCAAAGAGGAATTAGGCCAATTTAATTACAGGAATACACAGAACTATTAATTAAAATACTAATTCTCACCTCACTTTCCATGTGAAAGCACACAGAAACTAATTTAAATAAAATATTAAAATGTGTTTAGGGACATTACCTGTGGTTTGTGTAATGAACATTTGAGGAGACAGTCCTTACATAACACAACCTGGTTGTTGAGTGACAGCTTTTATACTTCCTTCACTCAAAACCACTCCACAGACTTTATTTCCCCAAGTATCTTTCATAATCTCAGTGGCTGTAATTGCTCTCCTCCTGTTACTACTCCGATAAATCACGGGGGTTGAGTGTCAGAATAAAGAGGGAGCATTTTGTTCCACAAGCACATCCCTGAAAATGTTTCACGTGCTCAACCAGCAAATGACTGCATAAAATATATGTAAGGTGATAACTGCAGACACGGTTCTCTCTCTGAGTTATTCTCTACTCCTCTTTAAGAGATGGAAATATTTTAGGAAATGTCAAGTTGTTGGAGGTTTGTTAAATACCATGTTTGATCTTCTAAAATCTGTTAAAGATAGCAAAGCCTAATGATGTCCCAAAATACACACTGGCACCTTCCTTCTCAGTTATGTCCTTAGAAGCAGCAAAGAGATTAATGTCAGGTTTTTATGCCAAGAAAGTGGGGGAAGCACCTCTGAAGCAAAGAGGATGTCAGGACAGAGACTGCTGAGCTCCAGGCTCTGCTTTCCCAGGCAAACACCGACCTCTACGGGTAACACAGAACGGTGCAAAATAAAGGACTGAAGAAAGGCCACATGTGCAGGAAAAGCAATTCAAAAAGCTGGGTGAACCTCTCTGGAAGACAAAGTCATTAAACTAAAGTAGGAATATGGATATGGGTGTAGGTCTTCCCTCTGGATGCAACGATGGAATCCAGGAGCAGTTCCAGCCCTCACCAAACGCTTTCAGCAGTTTTGCATCGACTCTCAGTGGAACAGGTTTTGATGGCAAACTGATTTAAGATACAAAGCACTCCTACAACCAAGGGAATGACTCCCAAAAGGAACCCTGCAGTGCCTGAACCCCTCTGGATCCCAACCTGGCACACCTCAGGGGGCCCTGAGTCTTCCGGAGTTCAAGGGAACGTGGACATCTTGACCTCACACCAGCATTCGAGCAGAAGGGCAGTGGATGGCTGGGCAGTGGGAAGGTGGGACAAGTCTGTCCCTGACAGCAGGAGGCTGCTCTGACCCCTTCAGTGCAAATGCAACTGAATGAGCCACAATTTTAATCCTTGCTGTGCCTCAGACGTGCAACAGGGCAGGACGCTGCAGCTCGGTGACAAACGAGGTGTGGGACACACATTACTCCTCTTCCTGCTCTGCATTTTAATCTTCCTTAACTTAATGACAAGGATGCAAACAAATGGAGTTTTCCTAATTGGTTTAGGATCAGTTTCCACGTCAAGATTTAATCAATGTTTTTGCAACAAAGGGGCTTTTTGAGCCAATGATGAACAACTGTAATTTTGTAGGTGTTTTTGCAAGTGCAAATTCTTCATCATTGGATAAAAAACCATCAGAAAATAACACCAGTAATCAATTTTGCAGAGAGATATTTTGTCTGAAATCGTGGCATGTAACTGCAGCTTGCTAGAAGAGAAAATGTAATCTAAATTAAAAACATTAAGGGCATGTTTCAAGCTGAAATTGTAGAAATGACATCTCAGTGAAAGTAAAGTAGAATAAAATATTGATTTCAAAAACAGAGAAAAACAGGAAAAACCTAAAAATTTAAGAAACCTTATCAGTTATAGAAGACTAAATTGTTTTAAAATGTCATTTTTAGACCCAACAAAGCCTAATTTAAAAGCTGTCCTCCACAAGGCATAATGGGAGGTTTTGATGGTTTTTTATGTTCCTGTGACTTGCAGCAGGGAGAACTGAGAGGGTAGTGGAGTTAAATCATATCCAGGCCTTGCACTAAAAGAAGAGAACATCTCACAGTCTGAAGTTGCAAAAATGGACAAAACAGATAAGAGTAGTAGGTTCAACATTTAGAAACAATGATACTCAATATCCTGCTTAAATACAAAGCAGTCTCCAATCAAATGCCAGCTTAAGTCTTCAAAGCTGACAAATTTATATCTAGGAATTCCCTCCCTGGCCCCTTTTCCCCATGTGTGTCCTCCTCCTGTGGGGCCCTGGAAAAGCTCCATAGGCTACTTCACTGCCAAATTGAATTCTGCCTACACAGTGTTATAACTTTATATGTTTTCACAGGGAATGAAATTTCTTGGTTTGCCCTTTGGAACAGAGCTAAGTGAGCTTCTCCGTTTAATGGGATCTTGCAGTAAAAATTAACAACTACCTCATGAAAGACATTTAGATAGTCCATAAGGAAGTGAAAAGAATGAAGAACCTGGAATGTGTGGCAGCTCGTGCGTGTCAGGTAGGAAATAACTCGGCAGGTTTAGCAAACAGAGACACAGAGTCCTGAAATCCCAGAGGGTACTGGGTTGGAAGGGACCTTAAAGCTCATCTCCTTCCATCCCCTGCCTTTGACAGGGACACCTTCCAGTAGGTCAAGCAGGAAATAAAACCAGGCAAACAAGCAAAGAACAGCTGTATATAAAATTCTGCATAAATGCTGGAAGTTGGGGAAAAATGTCACTGAACTGGAATGTCTCATTTGAAAAGGAACTGTTGCCATTCCAGCTTCTCAAAATTATGTTGTTGTTTTTTTTTTAAATTGGAGCACAATGCTTGGAGATAGCTCCAGTCCCTCAGCCCTCCTGGGCACCCCATCTCCTGTGGTCTTGATAATATCCATTTGTGAAACTGTTCCCTAACCTGATCCTCCTGCACTGGGAGAAGGAGGGGCTTTCCTTGTGCCAGCCTTTCTGACATCAGGAGGATGAGGCTTAATGAAGGCTGGTCTTAACGAGGACTCAGACCTCTGGAGAGCTTTCAGAGTTATCAGGAAAAAAATGTTGGATAACCTAAGCCACCAGACAGCCACTCCAGCAACCCCTCCAGAGACACAATTCCGAAAGCTCTGGATACCCTGAAACTCTTTCTCCATATTCACATGGGGTAATAACCCTCAACATTACACCTGTGAAGGATGTTCTCGATATAAGAATTTTTGACTGGTTCAAATTTGCTGATTTTGGTTAAACAAGGAGCGATAGAACAGAGGGAATGTGTCTAAACTAAAAGATGAGAGATTTAGATTAAATATTAGGAAGAAATTGTTCCCTGGGAGGGTGGGGAGGCCCTGGCCCAGGGTGCCCAGAGAAGCTGTGGCTGCCCCTGGATCCCTGCAAGTGTCCAAGGCCAGGCTGGACACTGGGGCCTGGGATAGTGGAAGGTGTCCCTGCCCATGGCAGGTGTGGCACTGCATGGGCTTCAAGGTCCCTTTCCACCCAAACCATTCTGGGATTCTGGGATATTCGTGGTTGCAAAGCATCGAACTACATATCACAGCCACAGCTGCAGCTGTTTAAATGCAAGTCTTCCATTCAAAACTGCTTAGAATTCAATGAATCTTAATGCCACATAAGACATGTACAGTCTTCCAGAGAACAAAGTTCTCCCTCCCCCTTTTTTGGTTTGCACTCTGTCAGTGCTTAATGAGTAACTGGGTATGACTGGGGGATTTATTTAAATATTAGCATCATTTCTGTGACTACTTTTATTCTTTTTATAAACTGGAGTCCCATCACAGCTCAGAAGTACTGAAAAGGCCATCAGGGTTGTTAGGACATCTTTTCTGCATCCAGTAATGGGTTCTTGCACTGTTCCTATAATCCATCTGTACATCTCCAGTATTTTTAATACACCTGGCTCTGCAATAGTAAGGTGCCATCTGTGGTGGCTCTTGGGGCTCAGTTGTTTTTCTCCCTGCCCAATTACATGTATGCACCAAATCCTTTAAACCTCTCTCCAGTCTGCAGCTTCATTGGCTCAAACTAATGAGCAGAATTTTCTAATTCCCTCCTGGTAATCCTATTACCTGTCCAAAGCTATTTCTGCAAGGGTCATCATTCCAGAGGGATGTAAATCTGGGGCCAGGTCTCACTGTGGTCAGTTGTAATCCAGCTCCTCTCCTGGAAACCTCCAAGGACATTGGTCAGCGCCTGGCAAAAGCAAAGCTGAGGGACTGAGCCTCTCAGGTACTGTGATTTGTGTGTCCAAACCTTGCCTTTCAAGTTTGATTTCATTAGGGGGAAAAAAAATATGGTGTTCTGAAGGTGTATTAGTGGTGTATGAAAAGTTCTAATAGAGAAATGTAAGCCATGGGGTCTGTCAGAAGAGCCTCACCTTTGGCAGCATCAGGCTGAAGTGGGGCTGGTGAGATGGGAGCCTAGGCCAGGTTCCCAGCTGTGAATTTGGCAGGCTGCTTTCATTAATCTGAGAGCAACAAGCTGCCAGAGCTGTCATTAGCTGTGCTTTAAATGAATGCATGGGCAATGAGTAGTGCTTCACTCCAGCTGGGGTCATTTGGGGAAGAGGAAATATATTAGAAATCAGCCCCCTGAGCTGTTCACTGTGTGTGCCCAGACTACTGGAAGTGATGCCTGTATCTAATTTAACAGGGCTTTTATATTCCTTGTGTGGAAGCCTGTCTCTCTCAATTTGATTTTGGTATTGATTTGATTCAAAAATAGGATTTCTACTCTTTTGTAACCTACCTTTGAATACTAATGTGTATATCAGGATCTGCAAGAGAACATAAAGAACATAAAATACATTCCTCTGCCTGTGCTGGGATGGAGTTGGGTGCTCTGGGGAAGGGTGAGTGAAGGGCTTAAACCTCTGGGATAATCTCCAGGAAATGTTTGTGTCTGGGCCCATTTTGGAGACTGAGAAATTCTAAATGCTAAGTTTAGAACGAATCCTTCTTATCCAGGTATCTAACCTCAGCTCGGTTTTGCAAGAATTGTTTTCTTGCAAAAGAATATTTTGGTGAGCACAACTATTGATGTGAAAGGATAATAACCCAAATGTACCCTGGACAAGACAATTCCCTCTGTAGCTGTTGTGACAGCATTGGTTTTAGGCAGGTCACAGGTATGTAACAAAAGGTATAAACGATGTGTCACATAAAAAGATGGAGAAAACTCCAAATTTTTGGCTCTGTGGGATTGCTTTGGACAGCAGAGATCCCCAGAAGATGAGCATGTTGTGACTGGGACGGGTCTGAGTGGTCAAGACACCTTGGGGCAAAATTACACCTTGGATTTTTGCTTCCACCCCCTTACACAAACAGTGTCATCTGCACAATCCATGGCTTTGCGGGTTTCCTGCAAGTATTTGTCATCTTTTTGACAGGAGGGAATAATTTCAACCTAAGCCACTCTTCTGCAGCTGATCTATACCAAATTGCTAGAATTACATGTAAGTGCTTCATCCCATTTCAGAATGGGATTTTAAGCTGATCTCTGTTATAAATATTAAAGTCTAATCCTAGCAAATATAATTACAGCACAGCTAAAAACACAGGGGAATGCATTAGGAATTGACAGATAATCACCAAAATAATACAACTTGAGAGCAAATAGCATAGTTAAAGATGATTACTATACACCAGGATGAGCAGCTGCTTGTTTCCAGTGGTGAGGGGAATTCCCCTCTAGCAGCAGTGGGTCTCAAAGCCATCACAAGGTTCCCACATTCCCCATTTACAAAGTTCACAATACTCATGGTGACATCTGGTCATACCCTCAGCTCAACTGCAAAGGTTTTTCCTGGGTGAATCACAGCATTTAAGGGCATTTCCTGCTCCCTTCCAGCCCTCCAAAGCAAAAAACAGAGCCTGGCCAATGCAATCAGTGCTGAAGTAATTCTCCATAAGATTCCAGGGATTAGGCAGCTCAGTAGGTAACCACCTGCAGCTCTAGAAGGCTGTGGCTCTCACTCTGCACCAGCTTGGAAATTCAGAAGAGTCTTAAGTGTAGAACTTAGGACAAAAGCTACATTATCCTTAGCTTCCCACCCCGTCTTTTAGACTGTTGTCTTTTTTCCCATAGCCAGTGATATGATAGCAGATTAACAACCCCACAGGGCACCTCTGGCCAGAAAACCTGGCAGAGATTGTACTGCCCACTTAGGCAGGCTTTGGTGAGCAAGGAGAGGAAACAAAATCAGCTTGCCTCCAAGATTTGGTTTGAGTAAGGTGGCCAAAGGACATGGGGAACTCAGCTGGAGGGTCTGGTAACCAGCTTTCAGCACTATCCCACCTTAAACTCCCTAAGAGGCTCACTCTGGGGCACATGGCCAACCACAGTGAGACTGAATAGTGCTCTTAATTCTCAACTGCTTGAATGAGCACAGACTTCAGCCTCCATCCAAATACAGAGAAACCTCTCTCATGGATTTAAACATAAGCTGGAACACGCTAAAAATCAATTTATTAATATATTGAGCAGAATGCTCCTTCCTTTAATGCTCAATGCCTATGGAATTCAAGGGAAAGCTGTAGAGCATTTCCACAGTCAGCATCTCAGCCCAGAAAAATTCCTATTCTGCTGCTTACTGGAATGAGGATATCAAAGAACTCTGAGCAGAAGAAAACAAAGTGAAAGTGAGAAATGGGGTCTACCCCAACACCAGGTATGAGCAGAGCTGGCCAAAGATATGGGATTTGCACTTTTTAAGTAAAAGAACAAAACCCAAACCAAACCACCCAAACAAAAAACCTTCCAAATTTCAAGTGAAAGATGTGGAGAATTCATGTCACCGCTTGTAATAATTGGGGGGTTTTTTTAAGCTAAAATGAAACATTTGAATTTTTCATTGACATTTTTGTTACAGACAGACTTGGAAAATGAGGGCAATGACAAGCAGAGGAATAATGATGAGCTTGACAAATAGCTCCATATATTTGCCTGCCAAAACAAGAAATTCTTTTTTGATGACCCAGAACCCTTTCCAATCTATAAGCCACAGATCAGACAAACAAGGAAAATGCAGGAAATTGCAGTGAGCAAATGCCATACAGTTTTTCTCCCTGCATTCTGTCAGGGGAAGGAATGGCAAGAGCAGTGGTTCCTCCAGAGACAGCTGCTCTTCCACAAAAGCATTATCTTTGTTTTGAAAACATTAAAGTAATACATTCAAATGTCATCTGGAAATTACATTAGTTTCTATTTGCATATCCTTGCCATTTCAGTATTGTAAATCATTCATAATGTGACATAATTAAAATATTCTCAAATTATTCCATTTGTGCAGTATCTTACAGAGAGTTGCTTTGCATGGAACTGAAGACATGTTTGTAATTTAAGATGAAAGCATGTTATGATAAAGGCTTGGCATTTTGGCATGAAGTATCAAATAAAACAATTGGGGTGCTAATTCCTGTGCTTCCAAATAGCTGGAATCCATGCAAACAGCTGCCTCCAGCAGAGCCCAAGGACAGCACCCATTCCCATTCCTGCTGGGAGCAGGGGTGCTGCCCAGGCTTACAGCTGTGTGGGTACAGCTACTCCTGCTCTCAGAGATCCCATAGGGAAGGCCTTGGAAAATTTGAAATAAAGCAAGTGGAGAGTGTTTTAAAGGATGCTGGACCAAATGCTTGAACCTCACATCTCTTCAAGCACACAGAAGGTGATGAAGCATCTTCCCTGGCAACTCTAAGCTAAATCCAGGTCCATGGTCACTGTTGGCCACCAGTTCAGAAGTGGCTCCCGTGAAGGCTCAATGTCACACACAACTGGTCATGGGGAGACCTCAATTCTGTCCTGAGAAGAGATCCCAGGAAGCAGCACCTGCCCACTGCTCACCTTTGCCACGCTGGATGTGCCCAGGTTTATTTTGTGACACTCCACTTTTGGTCGCAGGCAAAAGACACATTTGGAAATACAGCCTGGCTACAAATAACCTGGCTACGCCTTAAGCCAAACAGGATGAAGTGAGTGCTCAGAAGGACTTAGGAGAAGTCAGGCTCTGCCAGAGGAGGAAACAAGCCAGACATGGATGATCTGGGATCTAAAGATAGTGCCTTCAGACCTTGGGGGCTTCCTCAGCACCCACGCCACAGCCACCTCCAGCCCTTCGCTTCCAGGGACTGTCTCTGCCAAGGAGAGCAGATTGTGGTCCCCATTATCCATGCCTGCATCCTCTCCAGAGGAGTCAAGCTCTGTAGCTCACCCAAAAAAGGGTTCCAGGCCACTAAACCAAGTGGCTCAGCAATGTCAGTAACCCGCAGCCCATTGCAAACCACACACTGGATGTATTTATCCACATCTGTCTTTGGGGACCACTGGGAGGTGTCCCTGCTCATGCCAGGGGATTGGAACAAGATGACCTTTAACATCCCCTCAAACCCAAGCCATTCTGTGATTCCATAACTTCATTAATTTTAGAAAGTGGTTTTTTAATTAAAACACAGTAACAATCATCATAGGACTTTAAAATTAGATTATGCCCAATTATGCTCGATCATTTGTTCAGTATGAATATTGATGCATCACCCAAAATTGTCCTGCAATGTCTAAAATAAAGGGATAAATATAGATTTGCTGTCTACAGCCTAATCTAGTGCTGTTAAATAGTTAAATGAATTGTGATTTGAGTTTGTTTTTTTTTAAGAGAGCTTGTTGGAACACATCGATAAATGAGGCTCTTGCAAACTGATTCATATTTGAGCTGTTCCATTGGGACAGCTAATGCTGCAACAGCCATTTATCAAGTGAATCCAAATCTCTGACATCATGACAATCCGAAGTGGCATGGTTTTTCCCTGATGTATGATATTCTCTGGGGCTGTATCTGAGTCTGAATTTCCCAAAGGGAGAGGAAATGCTCTCACATGCATTCACATCTTGTTCTTTAGCACTGGAGAATCCACAAATAGAGCCCCTCTTAGTGCTGCAGCCACAGCAAAAAGCTTTAAGGTGCTAAAATCATTAGAAAATGAATCCTAGGAAAAAAATCAGATTTCATTACTTCTAATACTCATGGAATTCCTCTCCTTTTCCAAGCATAGCACACTGCATAGGGCTGAACCTCCATCCACTTCCTACATCTGCCACAGCCTTCACAGCTGGAGTCAGGCTCGGGTTTAACCAAACAACACACCCTGCTCCACAAACAAATGTGCAGGGAGGAGAAAAGCCACCCTCAGAACATCTTCAGTGTCCCTTGTCCTGACTCCTGCTGATCCCACAGTCACCTGCTGCAAACACAAGGGGTCAGGACCTGGCTTATCTTACCATGTCAGCCCCAGTGACAGCAGAGCCAGGGCTGCTCTGGTCCAGTGCTGAAGGTTCCTGCAGCACAGGACTATTGTGTTCACACACCTATGCTGAGGATATTTTCCATTTACCCTCGAGATTGTCACAGGAACCCAAGGAATTGGGGCACTTTGCCCTCACCAGAGCCACAGTATCAGTGATACTCATCCCATGCTCCCAGCATGGGGCAGTTGGAGCGCTGCCCCTGGGCTCAGCTCCACATCCCATCCCTGGGAGGGGTCAATTGGCATTGGGGTGTTGCTGTGCATACATGAAGTGGATGAAATGAATCAGAGGTGTTTACAGAAAGATCTTTTCCGACCAGATCATTTTGTTGCCTTTATTTTCCCTTTTCCTTCTTTTCCTCTGCAACAAGCTCCTGGTCCCTCCTCCTGCTTGTTACAACAACCTTTGCTGCTGATGCTCCTGTGCTCCATGAATGTCAGAAGCCTTCAAGAACACTGTCAGATGGCTTCTTAGGAGGTGATACAACTATACCCTGAGCACAGGGAAGGTTTAAAATACTTAGAATTAATTTTAGGATAGAGCCATGGCAGTCCCTGTGAAGAAGTCTTAGAAATAACCAACTGTGCACAGAAAAACTGGCGCAGCATTTGTGCTCCAGGTTTTCCATGCATAAAAGCAAGTCCCTGGGCGAAGAATTGCTCTGCTGTTTATCTGAGCTGTGTTTTGGAGCAGGAGAGGGAACACGTGTGTTTTAAACCATCAGCCTGTGCTTCAAACCATGACATTTATTTACATGTTCAGAGAAACTTGAGTCCATGCCTCAGCTGCTGCATAACTGCAGCCCCAGTTTGCCTCACTGGGTCTGAAAAGGAAGCAAAATAATTCTAATTTTGTGCAGTTTTACAAGCCACATGTAAAGATATTTACAAACTAGCTGAAAAAAGCTCATCATTTATAACTATGAGTCAAGCACGGGATGCAAAGGAAAACATGAACCTCTGGAATTACATGAATGTTACAAAAGATCTCTGCAGGAAAGGGATAAACGTTTCTGTGAGGATATGACTGGGCACTGGAACAGGCTGCCCAGAGAGGCTGTGGAGTCTCCTCCTCTGCAGACATTCAAACCCACCTGGATGAGATCCATCTGCTCTAGCAGGGGACTGGACTGGGTGATCTCCAGAGGTCCCTTGGTTGGGGTTAGCCCCAACCAGTCTGTGATTCTGGGCTATAGGAAAGTTACAGACCTGATGTAAACACTCCAGGGCTTTCAGTGGCCACACAATCCTGTCTGCTTTGGCTTTCATCCTCTGCTTGATAAAAATGAAAAGAGGAATACATTCCTCTTATCACTGTGACTTCATGAAATCATAGCTGCCACAGGGATGTCAGGACCATTCAGTGGAGATAACATTATTTCTGATATTGCAAGCAAAGGAGAAGCTGGTTGGAGCAGGATCTGGGCATCCATCATTTAATCAATTACATTATAACTGCATTTTTTGGTAAATGGTCAAGTAAAAAAACCCCAAAACCACATCCAGCTGGCCACAGCTTTACAGTTCAATAGAGGGAATTTTTTTCTTCTCTTTTGGATATACTGAATCCAACTCCAGACTTGGCAGCATCCTTCTGACAATGTCTCTGCTGTCTTTAACAAATACAGAATGACCACTTTTACCTCTGGATCTTTCCATCTAAGAGGAATAAGGAAATTAATCTGTCAGCTTTTCTAAGATGTGGGAATGCACTCAGGACACTTTAGCAGAATAATTAAAGGGGGAATGGAGGAAGAGGAAGCCCATGGCAGTCACAAGTGAGCACTACTGCTGGGCTCTGCCAGACCTACAGAAGAGTTCCAAGGCTGTAGGCTGGAAAACACAAGAAACTCTTGGGAGCACAAGCTGAATCACAGAATTTAGGTTGGGAAAGACCTACAAGATCATTGAATCCAACCATTAACCCGGAACTGCCAAGGCCAAAACACATCCCCAGGTGCCACATCCAGGGGTAGCCACTGTTAAATCCCTCCAGGGGTGAGGACTCCACCCCTGCCTGAGCAGCCAAGGTCACCTGTCCCTTTCCCTACCATAGCAAGGTCTTACTTGGCCTGCTGGGACTTACTTTACACCTGAATCACAAGAGTGTAAATCTAATTAAACTGCCACAAAGTCAATAAATAGCCCTGGTCAAGGGTGTTTGCCCAGTGCCCAAAGCAGCAGATTGTTCACTCTTTTCCCTTCACACAGGGACCGTCGCTGGGGTGAGGAGGCCCAGCTGCAGAGAAAGGCACTAATTCAGGGAGAGAGGCTCAGAGCTAGACAGTAATCCAAATTTTTAACAATGGGAAAGCAGCAAACAAGACCTTCATGCATCTCAGAGGACAGATGTTAACACTCAGAGAAAGCTGGAATGAAGAATACATTAATAGGAAAGCTGTTGTGAACAATTTAATTTTTAAAAAATTGTTTAGCTCTCAAATTTGAGATAAAGACTGTTTAGACCCTGCTTTAGAGGGAGCCTGTTGGCTAAGTCAAGCCTGCTTTTTCTGAATGATGAGAAAAAAGTCTAGATATGAAAAATGTAAAAACCAAAATGGTGTACTGATTTACAGTTACAAATACACATTTGAATATCAACTAGCTAAGGAGGGGGGGAAAAAAAAAACCCCAGGAAAAAACCCCCACCAGAACTAATTGTTATCATTCCAAAACTATTTTCTTAACTGTTTTCTGTGGGCAATTTTTTGCATGCCCAGCACCTTGGGAGGCTTTCTTGGTCAAACCCATCTCAAAAGGGACAGTGGATGCTCTTCCAGCTCCACAATTCCTCTCAGCCCTGCCCCACAGGCACCTTTTAGTTTTTGATGGAAAGGAGCAGCAAGAGTTGCTCAAAGTCCTCCCAGGGTAACTACTTCTAGACCTTTAATTAATGTCACAACAGACTCAAGTTTCTTCTTTTTTTCCATAAAACAGCAGCCATCAACCTCTCCAAATGCCCATCTCCAGCCACTGCCAGAGTTACAGCTCTGACATAAGAGATTTTTGACAAATTATAGGGATTATACACATTGCAAACATCTGTTGAGCTTGGGAAAAAATGTGCACAATCTCTCCCCTGGGCTTCTGCCATCCATCACGACTTTGCTAAATGCAGCAATAAACTCCAAGCAAGGCTCTGAAGGATGTGTCAACTGCAGCAAATGTGAACGTGGAGTTCAGACAGAAACATGAGCCTAAACTTCAACTGAGAACTTTGCCCAGACTCCCAGAGCACCACGGCGAACTCTCCAATCCATCTGACAAATCGGGCCAGGCATTGAGGTTAAACATGGATTGAAGTTTGTGCCTTTAAGTAATCTGCATCTGAAAACGTTGGCTGTTCTGCTCTGACTTCAAATAGACGTTTCCTCTGTATCCAGCCACCTTCCTCTTCCACCCTACTTGACACAGCCAAGTTCGTTTAAAAAGAAGATAAATCAATAATAAGTTACCTGGCAGAATAATAAAATAATTAAAAAAAAGATTAATTCATCACAATAGTAACAATGATGGAGCTGCTCCAACAAATATACAACATGCCCCAAAATTTGAATCTCAAGTTTCAAAAGATATTCACCACTTCGTATAGAAAATTATGCTCTTCCAAATAAAATTTTTTGGCTAATGCTAATTGAAATTTGACATGGCAACTATTGGCAATACTAATACAATTGCCATACTAATGGCAACTATTATCTCAGAAAATAAAACAAGTCCCGTTTTAAAATATCTGCATTCTACCTTTCCAGGCAAAACTCTGGTACTTTCATAGAAGTGAATCATAGAACCACAGAATCATGGAATAGTTTAGGATGGAATGGACCCTTGAAGCCCACCCAGTGCCACCCCCTGCCATGGGCAGGGACACACCTTCCGCTATCGCAGGCTGCTCCAAGCCCCAGTGTCCAGCCTGGCCTTGGACACTTCCAGGGATCCAGGGGCAGCCACAGCTTCTCTGGGCACCCTGTGCCAGGGCCTCCCCACCCTCCCAGGGAGGAATTCCTTCCCACTATCTAATCTAAAAGTACTCTCATTTTGAAGCCATTCCCCCTTGTCCTGTCACTGTTTACTGCAAAGGCATTGAGCTAATTTCCTGTTTTGGAGTGATATCCAGAAATAAATGTGCAATCCAGAAGAGATGAATAATTCCTCGTGCATAATTATAGGCCAAGTTTTGAAAGACTAAAATAAAGAGGAAGAGAAAGGGATATTTATTTAATCCTGTGATCTTGTAGGCCAACAAATGCTGAAGCCAGGGCTAGTCACATATGGAAATTCCTAATTGGCAAAGTCTTAGGGATAAATTAAACATTGGACTCATCTATTTAAAATGTTTCGACCTCACAAAGAAAGAACAGCATAACTCTTTTAAAGCGGATAGAGGGAATAATCCAATCCCATAACCCTCTCATCAGTCGCAGTGACGTGTAGTAGAGCTGGCAGCTCCCTGCGTCAGCCCAGCCTGCTTTATGTTTTATTCCCATCAGATGACCTCTTCTCTAGCAAATCAAGGGCTGGCCCAGTGTTTTGAAATTATGTTTTTCCCCAACCACAGTGACCTGATCACTCTATGATACACCACATTTTTCCTTTAGCCCAGGACGTTTCTATTTTGCCACACAATCAGCCTGTCTTTGCTTGTTGGGGTGACACCAGCAGTCAAAGCAGGTGACTGCAGCCCTGAAGGTTGTCTCTTTATCCTGTCTTAAGCCACTTTCCTGTAAGGGATCTGATTGCATCCCCCGTGATGCAAGGGCAGCTGCAGTTGCTCCCTGGCGCAGGGCCTGGCGGCAGCAGCAGATCAGGGAAGGGGCAAAGGGCTGGAACTGAAGCCTCGGCATTGATCTCGATTACATAATGCTGCTAATGCCTCCTGAGAACCCCAGCACATCCTTGGAAAGGATCCTTGGAAACCTGTCCTTGCTGCAGGTACAGGAGGACACCAGCCCTCCCAAGGGTATGTGCAGAGCACAGAGGACTTGCTTCACTCCACTGCCCAGGCAGGGGGAATGATGCCTTCCCCAGTTCCATGATATTTTACCCAATTCCCCCAAATTTCAGGAACACGAAGATTTAAATCCACAGCTGCTCCTTCTCTTGTCTCGCTTGCTTCCAGAAGCTGCGCATGCACTGAGTATGTCTGTGACCATTAATTACCATTTGAGAGAGGGGACAAGAGCAACCAGGGAGGGAATTCTGCAAATGAAAACCAGGGAAAACAGGCAGAGAAGCAAGATTCAAATGAGCCCTTGGGAGAGGGAAATGCTGCTCAAATTCAAACACTCTTGTCAAGAGGCCAGAGCCAGGGGAACAGTCGGAGCACATCCGGCCTGACCGCCCACCCACATGGAGCTTGAAACAGAGATGTGCAACCACATCTCACTACCAAACACCCTTCAGTTTTCACTCTTCCCCCTCAAGGGTCCCCGAAATTTCACACATCCCAGTTCACCAGCAATGTCCAACTGACCACTGGGGATTTGCAGCCTCCTGCTGATTTACAGCCTTAGCTAAATCCAGACACAAACAGCATTTTTGACAGGATTTGCACAGATGGAAAGTGGCAAATTTGTGCCTCGAACATGTTTATATTTTAAGAAAAATATTGCTTATGTTTACTTACTGGACCAGCAGCAAAAACTCTCGTATTGGAAAGCAAGTTTTGTTTACTGGCTTTGTCCTATGCAGAACGCATCTTGTCTTTTACAGTTTGTTAAGAGATATACTTTTTTTAAATTGCCTTCTCTTCTGTAACTATAACTCACAACTAGAAGACACTATTTTTGTATTTACAGCTGCAATCTATTACCAGGATTAAATACGACTTCATTACATTATAGTGCTTTCTCCCTGAGCTACATCAGAAATTCAATACCAGCAACACAAAATAGTAAAATTGTAATTTTGGGTAAACAGAAAAATCTCTGTGAAGGCCAAAGGCATATAATTATGACCCTGGATTCCTGGAAGTGTCCAAGGCCAGGTTGGATGGGGCTTGGAGCACCCTGGGATAGTGGAAGGTGTCCCTGCCCATGGCAGCGGGGACACTGGATGAGTTTTAAGGTCCCTTCCATCCCAAGCCATTTCATGATTCTATGCTTTGTTACTAAGCAGAGAACTTTCTTCCATATTGGATAAAAAGGAAACACTTCATTAAACAGTTATTTCTACCATGTAGTAAGGCTGGCCCATCCAGTTTAATGACACCAGAGGAGTGAGCAACAGTGACAGGAATTCTGCTTCTGATCTACAACAGATCCACAGTTCACAGAAATTAAATGGCAGCATCAGGCCTATACTTCGCATTTGGGGTTTTTTTCTTGCTGGAGAAGTGATTTTTTGGAACACAAAAATCTTCTCCATGAAGAAATTGTCATTTTTTTCTTTTTTCACTCAGAAAATCTCACATAAAGACAGGAAAGTAAAGAACTTATAGAATGATCAGTCTCTTAAAATACATATGTGAAGTCACTATATGCATGACAAGATATGGCCTAGTACATTGATGACCCACAGACCTGATAACAAGAACTTGTTACCCCCATTTGAACTTCTCAGGAGCCAAATTCAGTCATCAAAACCAATGAGAAAAGCTAAAGAAAATACAAAAGATCTTCTAAATCAGCAATTTTCCCCTCCCCAGAGACTGCTGTTCATCTGGAATGTCAGAATGGTGCAAAGGGGAAGCTTGGGATGGGTACCAATGGCAGCTGATGGGCTGCAAGGTCTGTGGGTGCTTCCTTAGAAGTGGGGGACTAACTCCAGGGATGACATTAATCATCATGTCACCATCACTGCACATCTTCCTGCTGTGTGACACAATGTCCTCTCAGGGGACTCTGTGCTACTAGCCTGAGCCAGTTATGGATTGGGGTTGAGAGACTGCACACTTACATGATAAAAGAAAAGAAAATTATCAGCTGTGGAGCAGTAAGGAATCTGAAAAAGGAGGTTGGGATGGCCAGGGATGGAAATTCTTCAGGACACAAGGCCATCCCTGCTGAATCCAACCATCCCCATGCAGTGAATCACTGCCTCTGAGTCCTGAGCCCAATGATGCCCTCAGGTCAAATAGGGTTTAAGCTGATGACTTTCGTCAGGTGACCTTAAAGGAATTTCTAAAAGACAGCACTGTCAGCCAACTCCTTAAAACCCCCTTGCATGCACAGGAGCCTCTCCACAGGGTTGCTGCTCCTGCAAGAGCTGCCATGTGATGCAGAGTCCCAGCCGTCCCCATGCCAGGCACACCAGGTTCCAGCACACCTGTAAAGGCAGGGAGGTGGCACCTTTCCATCTGAGACACTCATGATGGGCCATCCTGACCCAGTCAGTGACACTCTCCTGTGCTGATTCAGCCTCACCCACTGACATTTCCTCACAGAGGCCCTTGCACAACGACAACCTCCCCAGCTGGCAGCACCCACACTCCTCCATTTATTGGGAAGCTCATTTTTAACTTTGGAAAATACTGCTTGCCCAGCACATAAAAGAACACCTCCTCATCACCGAAAAAAACCCCAACCTGCCACACAACAGCTCCACCTTACCCCTTGATGAGGATGTGGGAGAGTTTCCTGCCCAGGTGATTGCCTGACTTTGCCCACACACGACATGCAAGAGCTTCCGCTGCGCTTTCCTCGAGCAGAGCCAGCTCAGCCTGGAACCTCCCACGGACCACCCTGTCCATGTGCCTGGTCCTCAGCTGCCTGCTTGGGAAACACCTGGCTTGGCCAGCCCCATTCTTGCAGAGCCAAAATGAGAATGACAAGGATTTACAGCCCTGGTGAGCGGAAAGGAGAATGGTTTGCATGCCTGGCTCGCGGCTCACAGTGTCAGGATTAAGCTTTAGGAGTTCCCACTTGCAGCCCATGGTCACCCTCCCAGCCTATGCATGGTCAAGGTTATTGCCTCGTGCCACACTGCAGAAGAATGGTGAAACACAGCCTTTATGCTGTTATGATTCATCTAATCCTCACAGATTTATGGGGCATAGTAGATCAGTAACATAAATTTCACAGAGACCTTTCATTTGTTAAGCAATCCATTCCCACCTCTGGGAAGAAAGATGTTTCACCAAAAGCACTGTCAAGTTTTCTGGTTTGACCATGCAACTGAGTGCTTGGGTTTCATACCCTGTGCTTTTAGTGCCTTTCAGGGCTGAAAACAACGAAACAGCAAAGCACACAGAGAATCAAACCCTCTTGTTACCCCCAGAACAAAGAAAATCCACGGCAGCAGCAACAGAAAAGCTTATTGTAGATGTCCGTGTAAGCCAAGGGAATGACTTAAGGCTTTGACCCAGCATATCCACATCTCTGCTCATCCCTGACATGGCAAAGATTCTTAGTTTTGCCCAGTGAGAAGGGATTAGCTTCAGATTTCTACTTCAGAATTCAGGGAATAGCAATTGATCTGGTAATCTGGATCTATGCAGCAACAACAATCTATCTATAGGGCAACCCACAGAATTTATACTAATAAAGCTTAATTTATCACCTGCTTTTCTTCCAAACTCACTTGCAATGTTTCCCCCAAGTTTTGATCAATTGCCATGGGTACATGCATGGGACAACTTATTTGTACATTTGCTAATCAGCTTTAGTCCCAATACACACAAGAATCAGATACCTTGTGTCCTGCTCAGCTGTTATTCCACATTTTTCCTTTTTGCTGCTATGGAAAAATGAAGGTGCATTCCCTCCTGTGCATACACCACTACATCACTCCAGTATAACACTCCTGCAGCTTTTAAATAAGGCAGTGATGGCATGAGAGCATCTTTGCTACTGTGAAGTCAAACAAAGTTTAACTTAGCTCCTGAACACCTGAAACTTGTCTAGACTTAATGGGAGCACTCAAACCACCTGCCTGCAGACTTCTTGTTGCTCTGCAGTGCTCTGGCACCACCCAGCTGGGACTCCTCAGTGGGAACACTCAAAATAACAGTGGTTCTACCTCAAAAACTCCCCTGTAAGAAACAAAAAGGGTGTTGGTGCATCACAGTGACCTGAGAGTGTCACCTGGCTCCTTGGGCTGCCTGGTTTATGGAAAGGGTGGAACAAGAAAGTGATTTTGATTTATAACCACCATCAATTTACTGTTTTGCAACAAACGTGGCCCAGCCAGCTCCAGGATGTTTAGAGGTCTCTTCCTCAACAGGTTCAAGTATTTAATTCCATCTTCTGTACGTGAAATGAGAAGTTCAGGCAACCCTTGGAAATAAATAATTACAGCATTTGGAAAATTAATTGGTTCCCAGTTCCAAGGGGGATTAAAAAAAAAAACAACTCAGTACATATTTCCATTGCAGGAAGTTTTACACTCACTATTTCCCGTGACCACGTCCCTGATATTCTCCAGTGAGTGGGAAGGAACAACATAATGAAGGAATCCTCACCTGAGCATCTGGCCAGACACCTCTTTAAGGAGACTGACATATGTCCCAATTGCTTTCTGTGGGACAATGACAAGCTCCATAATTACCATGTGTATTTTGATCTTCACTGATAGTCCCCAGCTGCAGGAAGTTACACACTGTGCTGTACCTGCTGTAAGATTAGCCCTTTGCTATCCTGTTACTAACTGTTCTCCCTTTGGCACTTGCAGCATCTCCATTGCAGCCACTGAAATGGAAGAAAATGCCAACACCAGCTTGGAAGAAGACTTTGAAGGACAGGCAACACACACAGGCAAGGACACTAATGGGTTTTTTCCTAAAAAATTAGCTAAACTGCTGGTGTTCGCTGGGGAAGCCCAGAGCTCCAGTAGTCCCAACGGGTTGGCCAAACCTCTTGCAGAAAAACACAGGTTCCAAAGGCAATGGAAGGTATTTTGGAGGGAGATGTCAGGCCCCATGGAGGGCAGGTAACACCAAAGTTTGTGCTGCTCATCCTCAAACCTGAGGCAAAGGGCAAACGTGGGGGACACTCGACTAAGTCACCAAGAGCCATGGCCCAATGTGGCTCCTCTTGGTTTATTGCTTCTCTTTGTTCTCCTGGGGAGGAGAGAAGAAAACAAAAGAGCAACATAACCTACTCTCCCATGCTAGAATTTGGTGATAGTGTTTCACTAGAAAGGCAAAATGATTTTTTCCTCCTGCCAGAAGGGACACTCAATGCTAAAAATGCCCCTTGTGGCAAACACAGCACAGCATTTAAAAGCTTTGAAAGAGGCCTCGCTCATAACCATCATTCTTTTTAATCCAGTGCTCAGTCAGCAGGATTTTTATGAGTACTGACATTGTGTTCAGCTCTACAGCCAGGGACCATCTCCTCCACCAGACTGACAGGAAACAGGATGCCAATCATTCCCTCCCTGTGCTCTGAGGGCTTCTTTTCCTTGGAGCTATAATAAGTGCAGCTCTTATAACTCTGGGGTTCTTTCCCAACCAGCCTTGCTGCTGTTGGCCAAGATTAGGATATATATATACCGGTTGGATGGGGCTCTGAGAAACTTAGTCTAGTGGAAGGTCCCTTCTAACCCAAACCATTCTATGAAATATGTATATATACACATACCGCATCTCACTTTCATCAAATCTTCCTTGTGAAAGTGAGAGCTGCTTATCCAGCCTTTTCTAAATTTTCCATAGGAAACTTCACCTCTGAAGACACTGAAATATTATTCGGTTTTGCTTTAAAACTTAAGGTGCAGATTAAAATTTTTCATTTTGAAAAACAGCACTGGAATTTTGAAATTAATTTTTTCCCCAATTTCAAAGTTTAAGCAGTTTAATTAAGCAGCTCCAAAGACCAAGACCTGCATTACAGTCAGAAATATAATTTACTTTATGGGTTACTCATCCAGTGCAATAGGTATTGTTTGGGGCTTTTAAAAATAATTTCAAATGTCCTGCATTCTTAGTTTTGCTCTGAGTCCTTATGCACATTACTTATTTAAATACCCTGTTTATAAAGAAATCAAAGATATCTCTACAATACACAGTGTTTGGCTACCATGGCAGTTTTATCAGGTTTCAACATCCTCATCCATGTTAACTGCTTATTTGCTCATGTAATTCACCAAAATCCTTCCAAAGGATCCTGATAGGAACCAGACCATCAAAGTGCTCCAGGCTAGAAAAACAATCAATCCATCCTTCCCTCCCTCCCTCCCTCCAGTTCTCAGCAACCCTGCAGAGTGCTCTGCAAAGAGGAGGGACAGAAAGACTGAGGCACAGAACAACAAAACAGCAGAGTGCAGAAACTTCTCAAGAAGCTCCTTGTTGCAGCCACTTTCTCACCCAACTTCATCTCTCTTAGGGCCCAAAGGTGTGATCAATGACTGGAGGAAGTTCAAGTTGGAGAGTGAAGATGGAGACTCCTTACCCCTGAGCAAGAAAGAAATGCTTAGACAAATGTCTTCACCACACAGATCTTTCAGCAGAGATGATAAGGACACCAGAGAGAGATTCTGCCGTAAGGTAAGAGAAGTAAAAGAATTATGAATTAACTTTGGCTCTACATAAAACATGTTATAAGCTAGAAAATCCTGAATTTTCTACCCAATTTCTGTGTAATTTAGCAGAATTTTCACAATGTGGACAGAACAAGCACATGCAAAACAACAGTGCTGGGGAAGGGGTTGGGGCCCCAGGAGCGGCTGAGGGAGCTGGGAAAGGAGCTCAGCCTGGAGAAAAGGAGGCTCAGGGGGACCTTCTGGCTCTGCACAACTCCTGACAGGAGGAAGCAGCCAGGGGGGTTGGGCTCTGCCCCCAGGAAACAAGTGATGGGATGAGATAAAACAGCCTCATGTTGTTCCAGGGGAGGCTTAGATTGAATAGCAAGAGAATTTTCTCCCCACAAGGATGGTCAAACATTGGCACAGACTGCCCAGGCATTGATGGAGTCACCATTCCTGAAGGCATCCAAAAAAGTAGGGCTGTGGTGCTTAGGGACATGGATTAGAAGTGGATTGGGCAGTGCTGGGTTAATGGTTGGACTTGATCTTAGAGGGCTTTTCCAACCTTAATTAATGGTTCTGTGATTCTCTCTACCCAGTCCTCTCTCAAGCAAAGGGTAACTTCAGTAAAACAAGCAGTGCATTTCACATCTATCACAGCACAGCTCAACCTTTCTTCCTCCCTTCCCTACCACAATGCTCTATCCTTCGTTAAGGCACTGGAAAAATTTTAGCATGTTTAAGAACCTATTAGTCAGGATAGAGCTCTGAGCCTGAACATCACTCATGACCATTTACTAATTCTGAAACAGGAAGGAACCAAACCCCCAATAACACAGGAATTAAACTTGCCCCACTTCTGGCAAAATTTCCACCAGATCTTGCAAGATCCATAAAATTTTGCCAAATATGTCCACTGCCCTCAGTACCATCATGTTGACAGGGAAGTGTTGAGACAGGATCTTCACCTACCTCTGGATGAGACCTCCCAGAGTCACTGTAGGGAGTGATGGCTCTTCTCCCTCAGCTTTTGGTGTTCTGAGCCAAGAGGTGGGTGTGTCCCCATCACGATGCAGCTCCGAGGGGTTGGCAGTGGCTCACAGCCCTCTCTGGCTGTTCACAGATGAGCATGCAGGAGTACGAGCTGATCCACGACGCGCAGGAGGACGAGAGCTGCCTACAGCAGTACCGCAAGCGCTGCATGCAGGACATGCACCAGCGGCTCAGCTTCGGGCCCAAGTTCGGCTTCCTGTGTGAGCTGCAGAACGGGGAACAGTTCCTGGAGGCCGTGGAGAAGGAGCACAAAACCACCACAGTCATCGTGCACATTTACGAGGACGGCGTCAAGGGCTGCGAGGCCCTCAACAGCAGCCTGACCTGCCTGGCGGCCGAGTACCCCACCGTCAAGTTCTGCAAGATCAAGGCCTCCAGCACGGGCGCCGGCGATCGCTTCTCCAACGAGGTGCTGCCCTCCCTGCTGGTCTACAAGGCTGGGGAGCTCCTCAGCAATTTCATTAGTGTTTCTGAACAGTTCAACGAGGAGTTTTTTGCTGTGGATGTGGAGGCTTTCCTGAATGAGTACGGGCTGCTACCTGAGAGGGAGCTTCCGGCGCTGGGGAATGGCACGGATGAGCCAGATGTTGAATAATTAGAGCCATAGTCCTCACTGCCTCCCCTTCCTCTCCAGCCAGCTGTAAATCAATGTCAGTAACACCCATCCCACTTAGAGACAGCTGTCTTTGCTGACTTATTTGTAAGATACAAAGATACAATTGTTTAACTGTTAGTATGTGAATTCTACCTAAAACACATAGGATTGGCAGTCCTGTACATAATTATTTCTATGCCAGCCACAAGTAATAGGAAGAACATCAGACAATACTGGTGATATCTAAGAAATACAGGGGGAAAAAATTAAAAATGGAGGGCCCATGCCTGCGTCCACAAAGCACAAGTCTGTCATCTCACTGGGGACAGGACTGGTCCATCCCTCTGTGCACACAAAAAGCCATCTCTATGCTCTGGAGTTCCAGCAAGTCCTGGCTCCTCTGATTCACTTCTCCCAACTTTGGCGACAACAAGCAGCGTTAAGGATAGACAAATAGCCCAAGGCCTTTGCATTCCTAAATGGCTCAAGTATCTAGGTCATATTTTATTCCACATTTAAAATTCAACACTGATGCAAAGAGAGAAGTTAGCTCAGTGCTCCTGTAAGTTTTTCACCCAAACAGCTGACACAGACACAGCATCGCCTGATTTCAGTTCATAAGCTGATTTCAGTTCATATGCTGGGCAGCAATATTTATAATGTCTGTGAGTTTCTGGAAAAGTATGTTGTGCTTATGTAATAACTCTGAATAAAGCTTACCAGCTCTCAAAACCTGCCATTGGAAGTGTGAAATATATTGGTAGTACATAACCTTAGCCTTAAAAACATGGGAAATATAAGTAAACACTCACTAGACATTCACTAAACTCAAAGTTTTCAGTTTTGTTGAAGGGAAGCTGCTGAGAGCTACAATTAAACAATCTGTTTGAGAGGAAGACATGGGGTAAACTCACTAAAAACCTTTCTCTCTCTGATACAACACAGCAAAACATTAGAAACGCTTCTGTGACTTCTGCACACTGGCAAAGCTAAAGAATGGGTTTGACTCTGAGGACAGAAGATCTTAATAGCACAGTTTTGCTGATAACATTTGAGCTTATCAAAACGTTAAAGATTTTCTCTTTTGTTTGTTCTTTTTTGAAAACTATAAAAATGTTACTTTTTACTACTTTTTCCACTTTTAACAGGGCTCTAGAAATCTCACCTCATGTACACCTAAGCAACACAAATGAAGTTCTTTATCATCTCTCATGCAATCTTCTCTAACCTGTGAAACAGTTATGACTTTATTATATAAGAATTCAAATAGCATGTTCTCAAAATGTCATGATTTCCATGTTGTAAACTGCTGAATGAGAGACTGTCACAAGTCTTTCTGATGGAACTCCAGGAGGAATGAAGCTTTTCTCTTGGAGCAGTCCTCTCCCCTTACTGAAGTGTGAGGTTGGCCGCTCAGCTAAAATCACCTTAACATTTCATTTGTCTCTTAAGAATGTTTGCAGGTCTCCATTTGCAGATCTACCATTTGCAGATCTACCATTTGCATGATTTTTATAAGAGTTAATGTAGAAAATACTGAATTATCCTGTGTCCGTCACAGAAGTAACAAGTTACCTGAGTAGTAGGACAGTATTTCTCTTGCTACTTTTAATGATGTGTTTTAAAGAAGAGACATGAAGGATTTCTATCCTCTACACACCAAAAAAATCTCCATTTATGTTGTGGGAATTTAACTTTCTTGAGAACTTTCCCTCTTTATCCAACTTGGTTTAAAAGCTATTAGGCTGCACATCACCAGCCTCATCACATGAGCTTCATGTCTTTGAGAACAAGGCTGAAAGCACAAAACCCCAGCAATAACATCACAGAAGCTGCACCTATAGCTACTGTAAGAAATAAGCTGACACTCCCATTTAAGAGGCAGATTAAGCATGCTTAAGCAGGATTTCCTTCAGCCATAATTTATAAAACAAAAACCAAAGAGCAAACACACATGTGGCACCAAGCCTCAACAGAAGCTCATGACTAATGAAGTTGCAAATAAAACTCTGATCACAGCAGTTATCTGTTTCTGCAGGAAAAAACCCACCAACACCTTAAAAACAAAAAGCAAGAGTTGACTTAAACATTTACTGTATGAAGGTTTTTGAGTAGCAAACAGCAAATGCTTCAATCAGAACATGGGACCAGCCTTCCTGCTGCCCTGGGCTGTGGTTACTCTTCCTTTTGACCAAAGTCACAGAGACCTGAGCGTCTCCAAATATTCTGATGGAGCAGAGTGGGGAACCAATCATCACTGGTGTCACTGCTGCTCAGACTGAGAGCAAACCTCTGGCAGATGCCAGTGTCCTGCTGCCAGCTGGGACAGTTATTTTTCCTCCCAGCAGCCTGTGCAGGGCTGTGTTTTGGATTCAGTAGAGAATCATTTTGATAACACACTGATGTTTCAGTTGTTGCTGAGCAGAGCTCACCCGAGTCAAGGACTTTGCAGTGTCCCAGGCTCTGCCAGCAAGGAGCTGCACCAGGAGCTGGGATGGAGCATGGGCAGGGCAGCTGATCCACTGGGCAGAGGGATATTCCACACCATGGGATGTCATGCCTAGGGTATGAACCGGGGGAGTCAGCAGGGAGGGGCTGATGGCTGCTGGGGACAGGCTGGGCATCAGTGCATGGTGAGGGACTGCACTGGGATCACTCACCTGTCTGGGTTGTATTCCCCCCTCTCTTTTTGTTATCTCCCTTTTCATTCTTATTATTACTATTACTCCAATTATATTGTACTTTATTTCAATTATTAAACTGTTCTTATGACTACACAAGAGTTTTATCTTTGTTCCAACCCTCCTGTGCCTTGCTCCAGGGAGCTGAACAAGCCCTGTGTGGTCCTTAGTTACCAGCTGGGGTCAAACTATCACAATAACCTGTCACAACTTACACACCAAATGCTGCCCTCAGATGTGAAGAATTATAAACCTCAGTGACCAAGACCACTGAGGATTTTCAAACTACATCTTAAAACCCCATGGCACAGAAAATAATGATTCTGTAAAACTATTCTGTATCATAAATTTTAGAACTATACCTAGAAGAGCCTGATTTTCAGATGTGGAAGTCCAAACCAGTCCTTTGGATCCTTACATATTAAAATAAATATATATCTGCACTCATGGACACGAGTTAACAAAGCTCAGTGTCAGTCACGATGGAGTTTTCACAGACTGAAAGCTTCAGAGGATTATACAGGTAGGAAAAGGAAAAACCTACAATGAAACCTGAGCTAGAGTTATGCAATAGTCAGGAAATAGATTTTTAAAAAGTTGTTTTGCTTTTCTCCTACACACATTTTAGTTTATCCTAAAGCCCTCATTTTCTTATGCTATCAATGGCACAAAATGATACAAGAAAAGATGGGACAGTGAAATCCCCTCCTGGTTAGTCCTGTAATTCTTAGACAAGTGAGAACCTGCTTTCTTCTCCATCCACTATTTCCTCATGGCAGGATGACTGGAAAGCTCAATCTGTAGGTACAAGTCAAATTACTCATTTTTTCTTTGACAGGGTTAATTAATTTCTTTTTGCACAGATGATAGTTCAACAGTCTCTTACATCACACCTAAAATCTCCACCAGAGCAGCTTCTTTCTTTACCCTCTTCCAAGCTCAAACTAGAAAATTAGACTTCCACAGATCCCTGATACCTAGTTCGTTGTAAACTGAAAGATTAATTTGACCATCACAACAAAGAAAAGGATCATTTACTAAGCCTTGAATACGCTTGCAGAGGGGAAGAAAAACAGAGTTCTTTGCTAGGGGATCCCTGGAATAACACATGCCAACAAGCTTGATTTTTGACACCACAAGTACTAAACAAGAACAACAACAAAAGAGTGTTTCAGGACAATTTTCTTCTCTGGTGTCAGAGATGTTGTACTTCACTTCTGTGGCTGAGTTTTGTGTAAGACAACTACAGAATAATAACTTTGTATTTTACCTTCAAAAGTACACTCTACTCCCCTCAAAAAAAACTCCGAACAAATGAGACATAAAAAGAGACATTTTTTCTCATTACACCCATTTGTCCTTCCAACAGAGGCTGTAGCAGAGTGATTTTAAAACCAACCATATATTGAAAGATGCTACAAAATTATTCCCATTTTTGGATTACGCTCAGCCTCCCCCAGATACTATCCTGCCTGTTGATTCCTACCTACTAATTCCACCCACTGGCACAGAATAAAAAGCAACTATAAAACCCACAGCAGCTGAACCCAGTGCCTCCATTTCAACACTCACCTTCCTCCAGGAGGCCCCACTTGAGCAATGCTGAGCACAGAAAGTCAACGCTGTATTTCAAAACATACTTACAATACTAAAAGCAGCTCTTTTTTTCCAAACATGTAAAAACAGAATACAGAGATGAGGCAATCATAGTTATTATAGACATCTTTCTCAGAGTTGCCTTTAATAAAGGCATCCCAGCACACAGTTGATTATGCTTTAGAATCAAATTATTTATATTTTTGATTTGTGTTCCAGTGCCTTCAAACAAAAAAAGAAATTTGCATTGGTATTAAAATGCCTTTAATTCTTTTCTGTTGTAGTTCAGGTCCAAGTAAACATCACATTTCATATACAAATTATCTTTATTAACTTCACTAGAACTCATTCCCTCCTTCCACCTTCCTCATGGCAAGTAAACATGTAACTGGCCAACACCCCCAGGAGAATCTCTCATAATGGAAAGCTCTCTGTTTATAGCCTAAAAATCCTGATTAGCAGTAATTTTGACAACTCATCTGTATCTACAAGATAGCCCACAAGACCTGCCTAGATGTAGCTATTGCTGAAATAGTTAAAATTCCAAGATAACGATGATTGTATTGGAGCTGGACAGAGAAATCCTCATCAGGAGGCACTGAGTAAAGACAGCATACACACAGCTCACCAGTGCTATGCATTTCATTGATTTCTGAGTTCTCCAGGTCTTGAACCAAGCTGTTTACAGGCTGCCTTTGTCTAGTCTTGGAACTTCTAGGAACTATTCATATGCATTTTATGCTAGTTAGCCACTATTATCTAAAACAACGCATATGGTGAAATGCTGGCTTCACTAAATCTAATTTTCCCCCAATTAACTGTAATAAAATAAGATTTCTCTTAGCAAAGGAACCCTTTAAGCAGGAATTGTCATACCAGGTCGTTATGCAGGTTTTACCAATACCCTGAGAAACACCAGGAGCAGCATTTTGCATTAAAGGAGCCAAGAGCAAGAAATTGAAGGTTCTATATTTGTTTAAGGGATCTTCCTAGAAAATAATATTATCATTCATTTATACAGAGCAACAGGGTTTATTTCTTGTAAACCTGATTCACCTTCTACTAGATTGTGTAAGTGCATAATTCTACTTGATCTAGGAAGTGTATGATGGAACAAGGTAACTGAACCTACTGTTACAGTTTATATTGCACATCTACCTGGTGAGATTTAGGCAACAATTCTTAATTACTAATATAATAACCCAGTTGTTTCCATCTTGTGAATGGATAACACTTCCAAGGGGCTGTGGTGGCTGGAGTTTAATCACTGGAGATCAATCACTGAAGTAGTTGAAGGAGAAGATCGATGCCAGGACTGCGACAGCGGCTGCCACGACCAGCCCTAAAGGCAGAGGGAACAGGCAGTGAGGGAAGGGCAGCGCAGGCAGCAGCAGGCAGGGAGGGAAGAGTGGGCCAGGGGGAATGAGCATGAGGAGAAACAAAAAGAGCTACCCCACAAACTACTTTTATTAACATGCTCATTACTGATGCAGCTGAGGAGACACACAAAAAGCCCCAAAAATCCTGAGTCATGATCAAAGGGAAAACATTTTTACATGCAAAGCAAACACATATTTACTGTTATTATTTAATCTCCCAGTTACCATGTTCTACTTCTAAGAATTGATAGCAAACAAAAGTTACTTTTTTGTTCACTGAAGCGTAACTATTTCAGTACAAGCAGACCCACAGCAAAAAGCGCTGTACTGAGTGCAGACAGATCTCTGAGAGCTGGGTGAGGGAGCACCATGGAGAAGTTACCATGGAGAAGTTGCAATGGAGAGTTCTGTGGCTGGTGTTCCCTGAATTCCTGAGCTGACAGTTAGGAGGCTGTGGGAGCTAACAGTCCTGAAAGGGCCCACTGCAGGTTCTGAGTGCCACAGCAAAGATCTGGGAAGCAACATACCCATATTTTGTTGGAGTTTCAACAGCAACGTTGCTTTTGTCAGCTGTGCCTGTTGTGTGTCACCTGGGCTCTCAGTCACTGGACAAATATCAACTGCATGGAAACCAAGGGAAGAAGGAAAAAATTAACAGCTGTGTTTTACGGTGAATTAATGCAAAAGGCCAAGAACTTCACATCAACTTTATAAAGTGTATTTATGCTAGAAAAAAACAGTTTATTGCATTACAAGTGGTACAGTAGCAACAGGACAGTGCTGAACTATGCTTTATGGCTAGAAGGGTAAAACTAAAGAGACAAAATACATTTTGGGAGGAGGTCCTCTTCCAAAACTCATTTTCCACACCCTGCTTCCATAGTAACATTCCCAACCCTCTTTGCATAGCCTGGGGAGAATTTGACTTCCCTGAGAGAGAACCACCCAAACGCACCATTAAGCACCTTCCAAGATCAAAGCTTCCCTTTAGAGCCATCTGTCCCAAGTTCAGGGTACATGCAAATCCCACTGACATGAGAGGATGAGCCCAACAGCACTTCCCTACTCAACAGCCAGAAAGGCTTTTTTTCCAACCACAGAAATTTCTTTTTGAAGATCCCCTAAAAATACCCTTTTCCAGCAGGCATGGAAGACTCATTCCTCTTTGGAAGAATTACTAAATCTTTAGTCTGCTCAGCCAGGATGTGAGAGAGCTTGAGTCTATTTCCAAGCGGATGGGACCCAAACCCATATCTACTTCCTTTCCAAAGATTTCCCTAATCCCTTGGCTATGCCCAGCCTGTTAGAGAGGCAGGAGAGAAAGAAGGGGATTAATCTCCAGTCCTCCAGCTCCACTTGTTTGTGCCACACAGAGCCAGCCTGGAAGACACCCCACACCCCTCAGTGATAAGGCTGCTGGATGGTGGTGGGCCAAAGGCCTTCAGCACTCCTGTTTCCAGGAGTTTGCTACGGCTTCACTTGCCCAAAGTTTGGATTACAGTTCAGTAGTTTGAAGTTGGATTACAGCCATAGGCACCTTCTGCACAAGCAAAGAGTAACAGAAAGTGTTTGTGCATGGCAGTGAGAGCTGGATGTGTCTGGGAAGAACAGAATGGGCAGACTCAGATAAGAGAACAAGCCTAACAGACTGTTCAGGAAACAAGGAAACCCGCAGCAGGACCAGATATCAGAGTTTAGAAGGCCAGGGGACATTGATCTGAATAAAAACAGATCTCCCATTTCCACAGTGGGGTTGTCCATCAGCAATAAATCACAAATTACATACTTGAGCAATAAGGCACATCCTTTGTGTGATTCATATGCAAATGATTCACAGAGTACTTTCTCTATCATTAGCTCTGGTGGAAATGGATAATCTAGACATGATCAGAAAGGTTGTTTCTGTCATCTAATGTGAGTCATGTGGATGATTGTCTTCAAAATCTCCTGAAGTCAAACTTACACAAGACCTGTTACACAAAAGCACCCAAAGTAGGCTTTTAGAACCCGTTTTTATGCTTTTTTATCCCACTGAATTTGTATAGGATGTACTCCAGCAGAGCAATTAATACCTGTCTGTTATGAAACTCAGCAGGATATTGATATATGGGTAAACAGACACAAAACATTGCTTAGTATATGTGTGAGATCTCTTTGCCAGCAGCACATACTTGTAAAATGAAGATAACAACATTCCAGTGCAAAGTGTGTTTCTTTGAGGAGAAATTGTCAAATATCCCTGAATCCCACTGGTCCTCAATGAGGCCTGGCTACATAATTATTTTCTCTGTACCAAGAAAAACACTCTCTCAACTGCCTAAAATACGAACAGAAATCTTCAGCTAGAGTAGGGGAGTTATTAATTGTTGCAATACAGGTTTTTAGTAAGTATCTTAACTAGTACAGTAGGAGAACCATGTTCTGTCCAGAGTTTTGAATTCCCTAAAACATCCCACGTTAGGATAATCTGACTGCATTTCTTGGGTCACCTCTGAAGTCTAGCTCCAGCAGGTTCCTTTCTGCTGTACATTTGATGAGCAGGTAGGATGGTCTGTGCCTTCTAACTCAAGGCTTCTTTGTGCCTCCCTTAGCTGAAGGGACCTTTGGAAGCTGCACATCAAGGCAGCTGCACATTCCTGGTTTGTTCAGAAGAGAAAAAATAAAAAGACAAAGGGAAAAAGAAAAATGAACCACCCATGAGCTATTTAGTTACCAGAGACTTTTATGCCATCACATTCTGGAAGATTTGCATGTGAAGCAGCTGTAGCATAAATCACACGAAAGAGTTTTCACGGCAGATGTTTTCCACTACCAATTATATGAATCCTTAATGCTTCAGTTTCCTAACAAAGATGGGGAAGTGATTACCACTGCTGAAGTCTTATTTCTGTCTATCCACTCAGGGTATTTAGCAGCCCACCCCCTGAACCAAGAAGGAGCAGGGATTTAGTAAAGCCAATCACAAATGCAGAGCTTTTAGCTGCCTGTATTAGAGCACTAAATACCTTGAAATTACAGTGTTAGAGCTATTTAAGGCTTTCATGTATAAATAGCTCGGGGTTTACTTTCTATTTTCCACATAGCAATTTTAAAGCATGACCCAGTGGTGTCCCCACTGGAGATCTGTGCAAGGAACCACGAGACTAAAACTGTAGGAGACAGCAGCAGAGGCCAGGCTCAGGAAACACATAAAACTGACCTCAAAAATTCACATTTTGACAAAATGCTGCTTAAAAAAAAATCTTTTGCCTATACTGATTAGATCCTCTTCTTCTGAAGTGCATATTTTGAAGAGCAACAAAAGCGTGCTCATGTTCTTGAACTTCAGAGAATTCTTTTTATCTGCAAACTTTCCCCAGAACCTCACTATGAACAGCATTTTCAGTTAATTCAAGGTAGATGCCAGAGAACACAGGAACTGGGACACATACAGAAAGGCTGATGACAAAATTCCCTACAAACCAATTACTGAATATTACTATTTTTAACAAAGTTAGAGCTAAGCTTCGAGAAACAACACATACTCCCCAAGTCAAAATGCTGCATTGGGAAAGCCTCTGCACAAGGGAAACCACAAACTCTCACTATAACACAAAAACACATTTACAGCAATACTTAGACACCTCATACCAAAGCAACAATAAAAATAAAATTCCATAATTAATGGTTTTTGGGGTTTTTTTAGAATGCAGAACACTTTGTATGCATTTAATAGAACTCATTTCTAAAATTACCTTCCTGGTGTGATAAAAGTATCTAAATAACTTGTGATTTCAATAAACCACAAGTGACTGATGCCTCAATATTAATTATCAGAATGAACAGTGCTGTGCTGATGGCATTATTGGTATCACTGCTAGTAACAGATCCCATTCCATGGACAAACTTTATGGGGGTCACCAGGAAAAGGCCAGGCTTTCCCAAAATCCCCTTGCATGTTTTTCCCTCTCCTCTCCCATGCAATTATTTTAATTTGTGGGTTTGGGGGCTTTTGAAAGAAAATACACACCTACTCTAATTTGCTTTTCTTTAAAAAATCTACAAGCAGCAGGGTACAAGAACATACAAGCTCCTTTTGTGGCCATCACTTCACACCTATTGCTGGCATTAATCTTTGGGATGCTCTGCTGTGAGTTGGAAAGGTGTTTCCTTCCTACCTGCAGCTCACACAGCCTTACATAAGCAATAAAGCTGAACTGAATCATCACTTCTCTCCTCCCACACCTCACTCCACTGCTACAACAATACTCATTTGCTTCTCTAAGCTACACTGATTCCTTAAAGCTCAATGGTAATTAGTTTTAAGAGTATTAAAGTTACTCTTATAATGCCAGAGAGATTTTTATTGGCTTTCCTGTTTTCCTTGAGGTTCCTGCACACCTCTTACTCCTCAAGATGATGAGTCAGTTCACAGCTAACAGGTCTAGATAAAGCCTGGGGGGAGCTGATTCATATAGAAAGACAAGAAATTATGGTCAGCTCTGACATTAGGAAACTCAAAAACCCCTCCAAGAAAACAAGCAGGTCAAGGAGGATATCAATACTCACAGTTCACCCTGCACAGCAAGTCATGGTTACATTGCCCAGTTTTTGTCCAACATCAAAAAGTGTTTGTAGTTCTGAGCTGAGAATGAGTGTTGGATATTTTATTTATTTAAATTATAAAACTGGAACCTGCAGCTCATATGCATGTTGATGGGGGGGAAAAGGGGAGAAAAATCTCTCCCATAAGACTGCCAGAAACATTATTAGATGCACTTCAATGTCACATTTGAATTCTACGTTGAAATCAACATTGCAAGGGAAAAAACCCCAACAGTCTGGGAATGACATAAACCAGAAATATTCAGAAAGAGGAAGCCAGTAACCAGATTATAGCAAAATATCTCTATTAAAGGGAATATAGCAGTCTCATAATCAGATCATAAACTTGTAAGATGTTCAGTAGAAAATGAAAAGCGCTCTCAATTTTGTTTTCATTCCAGGTGAATCACAAATCTTCAGGTTTGGGCACTGCATTTGGTACATAAATTAAAACACTCAGAACAAAGAAAGGTACTTTGTGTTTTTTAAAACATCAGGTTTAGCACAAAAACTTCCTGAAAGACACATTAGACTATAAGTACTTTTTGGTAGTGGAATCTTTAAAGTGTTTTCAATTCCGTAGTGAAAAAACAGTAAATTTAACTGAATCACTCAGCTTCTTATTCTAACTCATCTCAAAACTACTTACCACTAAGAAGAGTAAATATATATATTCATATAAAAAATAAGGCTTTCAGGGTGTTTTTTAAGAGTTTATTTGTCAATGTAGGATCCCCTCTAATTCATGTGCAGAGTGGCACACACAAACCCTGTTTAACCACCTCTTCTTACTTCCACTGCAGCTCATGGGCTGCAGCGATGGGTGCACTGAAAAATCAAAGTGTTTGAGAGGAGAAAAAGAAGTCTGCTCCAAGAAACTTAACCATTTTCCACAACATATGTAAGCTGTAATAAATTGCTACAAACCCTTAGAGCTGCATACAAAGTAAGTTGACTTTAGCCATATCCATATCTGGATAAACCTGGCCTGTGCCATTAGTCAGAATTTTCCTAACCCTGACCCAGCCTACCCTGGTTGTCAGATATTTACCTGTGCTAATGTCCTCAGCTATATGGATATCTTCAGCTTGCACAGGCTGATCCAACATCTCCACAAAACGTTCTTGGATTTCTCCAGCAGCCTCATCACCAAACTTATAATCACTGAGCATCACACTGGAACCAGCAACAGGGACAAACAGTCTCTGAGGCAAGACATGATATTCCCTCTCAAAATCTAAGAGAAAAGAGGGAGAAATACCATCCAAATAAAAGCCTTGCCAGTTATGATAAAATTCCCCCATAATCTCTGAGCATAAGATAAAGTCATTGCAAAAGAAGAGCTCAAGGTCTCTGTGTAAAAATCCTGCTTTCATACTTGCCTGGCTTACTTGGCTGCTATTACATGGATTTATGTCCTTACATTTTTAGTCTCCAGAAACACCCAGGACAGCTCCAAACCAAACCACACCACAAAACGCTAAGCAGAGCTTTTCTTCGGTTTGGAATGACTTGCAGGAGGGCTCTGGCAGAGCCTGCAGCTGAGAGCTCCGAGGAGGAGGAGTTCAGCACCACAAGGGATTGCAGAGGTGTCACACCCAGAGCCACGAAGCTCGGGTGCCACCTACAGAGGAGACTCAGAACTACGTGCAACGGGAAAGGCTCTCGCTACCCAAGATATTCCCATTAACATGTCGATTAACTCTTTTTTGGTTTAAACACAACAAGAAGACAACCACACCACTGCACTGACTTAAAGAAGTTTAAAAAGTCCCCAGCATGAGCTCAGAGATCTGGTCTCTATCAAGTCTTAACACACTTCAATATTAATAGGAATATCATACAGGGATTGCAAAAATAAAAATGAGAATTTAAAATGTGCAAGGTACAGTTGAACTTCAGAGACAGGAATTTCAATTACAGAAGTTTTAAAAAAATCACAAAATTTCTGATGAGTGAGGAAGAAGTTGGAAGTGCATTTTGTGGTCACAGGAACTGAACACAAATATGGTGTGAAAGCTGTGATGCTAAAGGACACAAACTTGACAAAAAGTCTCCAGATTTAAGAAAAATTCAAGGCTGCCAAGCAGCAATTATATCTTTTACTTTTTATTCTGCTCTAACTGTACTGGAACTTCACCACAGCAGAATTTTCTACAACGAAAATTCACTGCAAATATAAGCTGATAGAGTTTTTTTTTATTTCTTACTTTTTTTCTGAGGTCCTTCATTTAAAATCAGATCTTCAAACAGGATTTCACACCGGTCACTCAATGTGTTTATTATGTCTCTTTTCAAAGCCTGCAAGGAAGTGCAAGTGAAATCATCAGCAATTTAAAAGCCATTTGCAACGCTTTTAACCAGGAAGAAACAACCAAAAAAGCCCCATAAGTTTAACCCACGATGAAAGAATAGTTTTTTCCCAGAAAATAAAAACTAGTGTAAATTTTTAAATTAATAAATAATAATTTATTAATAAAGAGAAACTAACATCAAAAGAATTGGTATCAAGAAGGAAAACCACAAAACAAAAATGAAAAGCTGAGGAAAGCTTTAGGATTGTTAGGATAAGATCTGACAACTTCTAGATATTTACCATTAAAGCCAAACAAAAATAATCACAAGGCATTGATACAGTAAGGGAAAAAATAAATTACTGAGCAAAAAAAATCTGAATTTTACCTCTACAAATATAAAAATACAGTCTGAAACTTTTTCTTAATTTTAAGAGAAATTTTCAAAGCTTAATTTCTTTGCCAATTTGTGCAAAGATCCCCCAGAGCCCAACTTTACCCAGAGCATACATCCTCTCTAGAAGAGAAAAACAAATTGAGTCTGCATGGATGGTTTCTAAAATAATCTTCCTGTCCAACATTTTGACCCCAGTTTAGACCATTTTGGCAAAGAAAAACCAGTATGGCAAGTTCCATGTATTTCAGCAGAATGTTTCTGCTGGACTGACAGTACCTGAATGGCCTCTTTAACCCTGGGCTTGTTGTTATGGATGTAGGCCCTGCACTTCACAGCTCCCCGGAGGTTTATGGAGCCACTGCACACCTGCACCGTCGCCGTGGACCTGGCGCTCAAGCCCTGGCACTGGGGAAAAAACACATACCACTCTTATCTCAGTCACTAAAATCAGAACCAGCAAATTAACAGCAGCTGTTTACACACAACCTGTTTCCCTTATAATTTACAACTAATTTTATTTTACTTTTTCATTTCGTTAGGTAAGACTGAGAATCTCTTTCCCATCATGGAAAATGCTTTTGCTTCTCCAGATGTTTCACATACTTGTGTCTATGAGATTTTAAAACTTTCCAGGCTTGTGGCAAGTAACAGTATTGCAACTGATAAATCTTTCTTGGAGCCATTTAGTTCTCATGTTTACTATACAGTGTAACCCAGGGTGTGCTGGGAGTCATGCCATCAGTCAGTACCAAATTACACACGTGGTCACACTGAGAGCTGCATCAAACTGTTGCCTAGAAATGCTCTCCCTAATTACCACAACAATGAGTGTGTGCATGAAGCACTCCAGGACAACACCTGGAAACACAGGGATGAACAACTTCCACACCAACTGCACAAACTATTTCTGCCAAAATAAAGAGCTTTCTTCTCCCTGCAGCAATCAACCTCAGTACAATATCTTGAAACAACAACGGATGCTGAGAAACTCGTGGAGTCTTTAAAATAGCATTGGATACATTTCCAGTTTTGCTGAACAAAACTGAGAATCCAGGAACTACCTGACAAAACACAGAAGGCTATGAAACAATGCCTGGACACATCTGGACTTCAGGACCTAGACTGCAGGGGTAGCAAATTCAGGGTTCTTCATAACTCTGGTTGAGAGGAAACTCCTGACACAGACCCAGCAGCTACAGATAATGATTTAGCTCACGGGATCTGTGCCTTAATCCAGAGCCGGCAGCTGAGTTTCTGACAAATGCATCCAAGTGAATGTCCAAACTAGCCAGGGCAAGTTAAAGTGTGGGGGTGACTCTGAACTTCCGATGCAAAGTCACCTTGAAATCCATGTACACAGGTACCTGCAGGTATCCTACTACCAAAGGAATTAGTCACAGGGCTTCTTTTCCATAGCCTGTTTTCCAATCTTTCAGCTATACCATGTAATTCACGGACAATGTGGTTATCACACCACAAGAATTTTTAAAGGCACAAAATATGCAGAATTGTCAACAATCAGTTTCACACTCAATATCCATGTGGGGAAAAAAAAGCCTAAGGAATCAGTAAACAGGATTTCTGGACAATAATGCAGAACCTTGTTGTTTTATTTTTCACTCTGTAATATAAAAGCAAGCTGATACTTTGCAGACCACTAAACACTTACCAGCTGTGTCAGAACCTTGACATCAGAAAACTGAATGCTGGGCTGAGTATTTCCTCTTGACCTTTTCTGAGGGGATAAAAAATTCTTTGTGTCATGAAACAGGAAAAAAAAAGTCCCTGAAGCAGTCTCCTCACTATGGCATGAAATGTGCCCTAGTTTATAGCCTTTAAGAGAGAAAAATATCACTTAGAGACCAACCATAAGAATAGAAGTACAAAACTGAAGGGAGAGATGAATACACCAGCCAAGTAAGGTGACAGACATAGGTCTTTGAAATGTCATCACCCACATTCACACCTCACTCGTGCTCTGTAATAGACAATAGACACACTTCAGTCACTTCACACATAATTACTGTGCTCACACTGCCCGAGAAGGGAGAGGCAATCTGCAGGCATGAAGCTGAGAACAGGAGTTCTGTGTATTGGTTACCTGGAACACCCAATCAGATCAACAAATACCGCACAGGAGAGATCTCAGTCAATGCTTTGTCACACAGAGGTTCCAACCACACATCTATTAGAGCTCAACTCCTTGTTGTTTGGTACTCACCTGCCCTTCCAACAGTTCTGTATCCTCATCCTTAATTTGGCCATTGATCAGAAAAACACTGTCTTCTATCTGTTTTGACCACCGGTTTAACCCATTCTTTAAAATAAATAAAAACAAAACCGTAAGAAAGAGGAAAGAGAATTTCACTAAAGGGTTGGACAGTATTGTGCTGAAAATTATAGAAATATATTTTAATGGTTACTCTGAGAGAATTTTAAAGTCTCTAAAAAACCTGTCTATATGTTTTTCCAAAGTTAAACCTTAAATGGACCACATTCAGAACAAAGTAAGAAACAAACATGTATTGAGTCTGACTGAAGCAGAGTTCACAGTCCTCCCAGTGCTGCTCTTTGCATTAGTAGCTGGAAGGGTGCTGATAACAGAGCAGCGTTTTGGCTACTGCTGAGCAGTGCTGTCCCTCTGACATTCCTTCCCCCATCGAAGGGATAGGAGTGGCCGAGATCCTGGGAGAGGACACATCTAAGCCAGCTGACCCAAATCAACCAAAGGGATTTTCCATGCCATATGATGTCAGCTCAGATATAAAAGCTAAAGGAGAGAGGAGGAAGGGGGGCCATTTGTGGCTCTTCAATGTCTGCTTCCTGGAGGAACCATTAGGTGTGCTGAAGCCCTGCTTCCCAGGTGTCTGACTATTGTGTGCTGATGGGAAGGACAGAATGACTTGGTTTTCCTTAGCTTATACTCTCACTTATTTCTTTCCTTTCATGGCAACAAAACTGCCTAATCTCACATGCCAGTTGTTCTCTCTCTTATTGTCTCCCCTGTCCCCCTGGGAAAGGGAGTGATAGAGCAGCTTAGTAGGCACCTGGCACCCAGCCAAAGTCAACCCGCTACAAAGCACTGCAAAATACTGAAGTGCCACCCCAGGGATTTGGGAGCTGTAGAGGGGGTTGCAGCCCACTGAAAGTCAATTCATACCAAAAGGACCCGCCCTGGGTGTAACTTTTCTCTAGGCGAGGTACCAGAGATGTTAACCTGAGATACTCATAACAATTATTATATAATTTTGAACAGAGAAAACTTCTCACTGAGCACAGCAGAAATTACATTTAAAAGAGGAATAATTGCTAAGCATTCTCCACTAATTAGTCCTACTCCTTTCCTGAACTATTTCAATCTTTCTCTCTCGTTTCATTTCCAGCAGAGAAATGAGTGCCATTACTGGTGTGTAGGAACTGGTGCAGGCAGTGAGTTACCTTGGTGTTCTTCTCCAGGTCGTGGTTTGGGGAAGTAGCAAGAAGTGGAATGTGGATGTTCACATTTACTGTACAGCCCAAAGCTAACCAGGAAGCAGTCAGAGCACTCTGGTATTTCCAATCTGCTGGTTTAGCTGAACTCTGAGAGCAGAAAAGAAAAGCCATAAAGCATCTACACAAAGCACTGTATTGAGGCTTTTACGGGTTTTTAGCATTACTTGCCATGCATTAAAAGCTGTCTGTGGCACAGCAAAACAAGCTTACCTTTGGGTCTTGCACATCGTAGGTTCGGCAAACTACTCTGGGCTACTTAAAGAAAAAGATCCAGTGAAAAGCAAGAGAACAACTAAGAACAATTCACAGTCAACTTTGTCCTTTACTAAACTTCTTTGTAGAACTAATTTACGCTCTGGAGCAAGTTCTCACCTTTCATCCATGTGAAAGAGTGAAAAACATTTGCCTGTAATTTCCAACTACTACAGTCATGCTGTGCCATCTCTTACAAACAAATTAAGATCAATATGTATTGATCACCAAGGCACCAATTTGTAATTTTTCCTCATCTCTCTCACAGAATCATAGAATTAACTAGGTTGATTAACTAACTCTGCTCATGTTATGTCATTACCAACAGCCCCTGCATTCTGCTGCAGCATTAGTACTGATCCCACATCCCTGCTGCTCCCCCAGTTCCATGCAAGCACCATTGGTAACAGCAATTCAAGAAGACAAACAGTAATTCAGATGTTTTCTTCAATCTATGCAAATCATGACTGACTGGAAAAGGTGTAACTTGATGCCACCACAAAGACAAACCTTGTAAGAAATGATGAAAATTTTGCAAGGACAAGGCGATCAATAGCCTTAACCATGGCTAATAAGAAAACTTCAGTATTTCAACTTATCCATGTCTACCTGAACTTAAACAGCTTCTTCCTCCCAAATTCTCATTTATTCAGCAATGACTGGATAAAAGTGGTCAGGGGTAGCAGCCTCAGACAGTAAACCTTGCCCATAAAGGATACTTTTTTGTAGCAGAACAGATTTGAAGAGCTGCTCTGTCTGAGACCTCCTCCTCAGCAGGTTTCCAGAGCCTTCTTTTACTCAAGGACTTTTCCACTGAGAAGATCAGCTAAAGACCAAAAAAATATTATGGGTTTTACCACAAAAATATGCACTATAATTCCTGGAAAACAGTCTTGTACTAAAGTTTTAAGTCCAAGTGATATCAAAATTATGTATAAACAGGAAACACAGTTCACGTATCATCCAAATGCCATGTTAAAAGAACATTCAACAGGGATTCAGAGACACCTTCCCCAAAGTAGAAGGGGCTTGTGAAATCTCAATTCAGCTCCCTGATAAACCAAACTAAGCAGCACACATTCACATGTCCAACCTGTGTGTTTTTGTACTTGCAGAAATAGCTTTATGTCTATCAGCTGAGGATCAGAAAAGACAGCTGTGCAAAATAGCTACTAATTATAAAAAGCAAAAAGCCCCACATTTTTAATCCAGCAATCACTGATCACCTGGACACTGCTCACCTTTTTTAGCCAGCTACTAGTTTCATTAAGCACTGGATGACAGAGATGCAATTGCACTGAACTGCCAAAATTGACTCTTGGATCTCAGGCTTCCAAACCTGCTCATGTTTAAATCACTCATCATTATTATACAAAAATGGTAAAATGAACCTACATCCTCAAAACAGAAACCAAATGTGACAGTAGATGCTCCAATACTGTGATAAAAATGCATTTTAAATCTATCAAACAGTTCTGAGTATGTTTTAAATTTAATGCCACACACCTAAGTCAAATGCACCAAGTTCTGGACAAGATGGTTCTTTTAAAGGAATCAGAATTATGGATCTTTCACTACTGTAAACACCTCTAAACTGAGGGATTCATTCAGTCAAGGGAAGCTAAAATGTTAACATCACTAGCGCTTTTGCCATAAGGATTTAGCTTAATATACACCTTGAAGATGTTTTCCCTAAGCCAGGATATTCATGTTCAGTAAATACAGACAAACACAGTAAACAGAAATTCAGATCTGCTACTACAGCAACAAACAGGAGGTTAACAAATAGTGGCCCACAGGACAGGGATTTCTGAGGTTCCAATCTCAAACCCACACATCAAAGTAACATAAGCAAAAAACCAACTCTATTATAGTCAAGTCAATGACAGAAAATTCCTCAGACACGCAGCTGAAGATGTTGCTGTCCTTCCAGCAGGAACTGTGCTCACCTTGCGCAAAGCATTCTGACTGTCTTTTGCCAGCTCTGGAGTTGCAATCATAAACACACCAAGAACCAGCAGCCCTCCAGGGAGCATTCTGGACACCTTGGAAATGAAAATGAACATTTATTAGTAGGAGCTGGCAATCTAGCAACCATGTAACTTGAGATCTCAAAAACCACTAATGAGACAAGAATGCACCAAGAGCAGAAATTACCTAAGGGAGACTGGTTTTCACTTACAGGACTCTCTGCATGCAGGAACACACCCTGCAAGTGTTCTCCCTTTAGCAATATCAAGTGTCCTTTCACCAAATACCTAAAAACAATCAGGAGATTTCTGATTTAAAATATCTGTGCCCAGAGTGGTTAGGAAAGCACTTTCACTTTGAGAAAAAGGCCTGAGATGACACAAGTGTGGAGATACTTTGTGTCCATTTTATTTCCCTCCTGTTCCTCCCACCCTTTTGTCACCTTCCAGGGTGAATCCTCACCTGACTGGCATGTGTGGTGATCCACTCCTCATCCAGGGATGCCAGCTTGGGAGGGCCCACTCTCTCCTCCTGCTGCTGCTCCTTCGGAGGAGTTCGCACAGCCCGAATGACGTAGTCCCGTTGTGGGGAACACTTTCCAAACAGCAATAGAAGCAAACACACCATGAGACTGATGATCAGGGGTTTCCCCAATTCACAGGAACAAACAGAAAGACACTGCACACTTACCTGTCCTATCAAGAGGCCAGTGACATATGGTTTCACCTTTGTGCTGAGCTCTGTCAGGTATTGCCCGATACCTTCCTCAACAAAGTAAGTTCTACCCATGGCTCCAGGTTTAAGTGAGGTGTTGCAGTTCCAACCTAAAAAATGGATAATAAAGTCAAAGAAGGTGTGTACACTGCAATGGGTACAGGAAAACCAGTCTCACATAAGGATGGTTTAGAATTGTTTGGATTTAAAAATCCCTGTAATATTACCCAGTCCAACCATTCCCCCAGCACTGCCAAGGCCACCACTGACCCATGTCCCCAGGGGCCACATCTACACAGCTTTAAAATCCCTCCAGGGATGGGGGCTCCACCACTGCCCCGGGCAGCTGTGCACGGCATTGAACAGCCCTTCAGTGAAGAAATTTTCCCAATATGGAATCTGAATGTCCCCTGGCATAGCTTGAGGCTGTTCCCTCTCATCCTGTCCCTGTTCCCTGGGAGGAGAGCCCAGATCCCCCGGCTGTCCCCTCCTGTCAGGAGCTGTGCAGAGCCAGAAGGTCCCCCTGAGCCTCCTTTGCTCCAGGCTGAGCTCCTTTCCCAGCTCCCTCAGCCACTCCTGGTGCTCCAGCCCCTTCCCCAGCTCTGTTCCCTTCCCTGGACATGCTCCAGCTCCTCCCTGTCTTTCTTGTCATGAGGGGCCCAAAACTGAAACAAGGATTTGAATTTTGGAATGCTTCCAAGCAACAATTTCTTGCTGCATGATGCTTCACCAGAGGCCAGAACGTAAAGGATGCACTTTTCCATTCACACATGGATTTGCTAAATTCAACACTTGAACATGCCCTGTACCATTTCCACTCCAATTCCCAAGCATTCAAACTGCAGCATCTGTGGACATTCCAAGGAGCCACCTTTGCAGTTCCCCCACTGAACCCAGGGGCCTGAGCCCTCCCTTCCCTGCAGGGCTGGTCTGAAAAACCCTTCACACCTGGAGAGCTCTCACAAAGAATTAAGCATTAAAAAGACTGAAGTCCAAAAGCACAGGGTAAGGAAGCAAAAGGCACCCTGAGCCTCCACAGGGAAGGCATTCATGCACCTCAACTCAGCCCCCACAGCTGGGTCCCCACAGACGGAATCAGCAACTGCACACCCCCGGGATCAGCTCCTCCAGACGCCGAGCTCAGCACTCCCACAGCCCCGGGATCAGCCCCTGCCCACAGCCCCGGGATCAGCCCTGCCCACAGCCCCGGGATCAGCCCTGCCCACAGCCCCGGGATCAGCCCCTGCCCACAGCCCCGGGATCAGCCCTGCCCACAGCCCCGGGATCAGCCCTGCCCACAGCCCCGGGATCAGCCCCTGCCCACAGCCCCTGCCCAGCCCCGCGGTCAGCACCTGCACATCCCCAGCTCCGGCAGCTGCCGCTCTCTCAGCCGAGACACTGAGGTGACCGGAACGTCACCGGTAAGCGCGGCGGCGCACGGAGATGACGCAAGCCAATGCCGAGCGGAGCGCGGGAAAAGGGCCCACAGAGGGAGCGCTCAGCCGCCGAGCCGCCATGCTGGGAGTGGTAGAAGGTGCCGTGCCTTTTCCGCACCTCCCGGGCACACGGTGTGCCCTGCAAGCACAGACAGATTGGTATACATCATACAGACGAAGCCGTGTGGTCTCCTCTCCCGGCTGTGGCGGCTGTAGCGGCTGTGGCGATGACGCGGCGCTGCCGCCACACCCATGATGGCGGGCGGCGCGGCCGTGCCGGAAGCGGAAGCGCGCCCGGCGGCGGGCGGTGCAGTGCCGGAGCGATGGCGGCCGTGCTGCAGCAGCTCCTGGAGCGGGCCGAGCTCGCAAAGCTGCCCCGCGCCGTGCAGGGCAAGCTGGAGCGCTTCCTGGGCGACCAGCAAGGCGAGATCGACGGGCTGCGGGCTCGCCATGAGCGCTTCAAGGTGGACAGCGGTGAGTGCGGGTGGCGGAAGGCGGCGGGCCCGCGGAGCGGCCGCGGTCCCTGTCCCTGTGCTGAGGGGAGGGAGCGCGGGCAGAGCTCGGAGCGCGGTGCTGTCCTCCAGAGGCTCTCGGGGAGTGCCCTGGGGGTTGGGAAGGGGCCTACAATGGGACCTGACCGGTGTTTGTCTCTCGCTTTAGCTCCTGGAGTCTCTATTTTTTTGTTGGTTTGTTTTTACTTCTCTTGCTTAGGGATGTTCGGGGTTAAAACAGCCTTCGAATTGGGCTTAAAGAACATATTTTCGTCGAGTTTTATCTACTATAGGTCTGATGAGGGGCAGCTGAGGGAGCTGGGAAAGGAGCTCAGCCTGGAGCAAAGGAGGCTCAGGGGGACCTTGTGGCTCTGCACAACTCCTGACAGGAGGGGACAGCTGGGGGGTCAGGCTGTGCTCCAGGGAACAGGGACAGGATGAGAGGGAGCAGCCATAGGTTGCACCAGGGCAGGTTCTGGTTCGATACTGGGAAAAAATCCTTCATGGAAAGGGCTGTCCAGCCCTGCACAGCTGCTCAGGGCAGCGGTGGAGTCCCCATGGAGGGATTTTAAAGCTGTAGATGTGGCCCTTGGGGACATGGGTCAGTGGTAGCCTTGGCAGTGCTGGGCAATGGTTGGACTCTGATCTTAGGTGTCTTTTCCAACCTAAACAGTTCTGTGCTCAGTTTGCTTTGGTTCTCGTTGTGGAAGAGAAATACAGCTTTGTTCACGTAGCTCTCAAAGAGCCTTATGTTTATACTTTCTCATTAAATTCCATTCTAGAAAACGATCAGTGGAATCAATTTTTTTATATGGATTTGGAGAAGGGTTGATCACAGGACAATAATAGCAGTAGGGAGCAGGAGACAAGAGTATGAAGTTGTGGATATGTATTAATTTGTTGGGAATGTGACACACTTCTGGTGTAAACTTTACTTCTACCTTTCAGACTTTCAGTGTCTTTCATGATAGAAGTCTTGGTAAATGAATTATTAAAGTGGGGTATAAATTAAGGTAACCTACAAATTTTGGCAGGCCCATTCTTCCAGGTCTCTTTCAGGTCCATTCTTCTTGTGTGTGGCAGGAGGGGCAGCATTATTTGGAATTGTAAAATATGAGAGAAGAAGATAAATAAGCGTCCCTCAATACTTTCTTAGAAGACCATCCTGCCCAAGAATGGGATTAGTTCTCCTTTTCCTGAGTATTTTACAGTGAAGCTCCATGACACAGTTACTGTTTCAGATCATCAGAATTCAGATCTAATTTTTTTTCCACTGCTAAGGGAATATAGCCCAGGAATTAATTTTAAGAAGTCTTCATTAAGTTTCTCCAGATCAAATCCCTTGATACCTGGGATTATGTGGATTTTATTGTATGTGTATAGAAATACTCCAGAAGTAAAATGAGTTTTAAGTTGATGAGCCTACACAGCATTATTGGGCTAATACAATATCTCTGGCTAGATCAGAAATGTTAAAGATCTATTTAGATTAATTAGGTTCTTATTTGATGGGTCATATCATAGAATCATGGAATGATTTGGGTTGGAAGGGACCTTACAGCTCATCTCATTTCAACCCCCTACCATGGGCCAGAACATCTTCCAGTAGACCAGGTTGAAACATATCTCAGTTTCTGGCAACACAACACAAACATGCTAGCAAAGTATTTTAAACAACATTCATTCAATGTGGAAGTGCAGGTTTTAGCATTCAGAAATGCTTTTCTTTTTTTTTTCTTTCAAATTCTATTACAGTCTTAGTATTTTTAGATATTTTTGTTTAAATTGTCCTTGGTAAAGGTGATAAAGAGTGTTCATGAAGTGAAACTGAAATTACTTTGTTACTTTGCAGAACAACAATACTTTGAAGTGGAAAAGCGACTGGCTCAGAGTCAGGAGAGACTTGTAAACGAGACCCAGGAATGTCAAACTCTACGGGAGGAGCTTAAAAAGCTTCGTAAGTGTACCTGTGTAACATTCTCAGGGCTGAGCAGGACATTCCCCCTTTGGTTCAGTGTTGTACGAGCTTGTTTTACATAGGAGCTGAAAAGCCCTCTGTCAGCTGCCATTTGTAGAGATATGTTTTGGTGGAGTGTTCAAGTTGGCCTTTTTTAATGGAATTTCTTATTCTTATGGAAAAAAACCCCTTGCTTTCTGATTTGAGTAGTAACGGTACTGTGGGTTATGTATCCTCACAAAAGGTGCTTCTCTCCTGAGGATTGCCTTAGTCTGCCTCAGTACCCCCTGGTCCATCCAGAGCAAAGTCTGGAATTCTCTCTCTTGTTAAAAATGTTTGCAGGGACATTTTGTCTCTGTAGCATTTGGAGAGTGAGTTCTGTCACATTACAGTGGAGATCCCTCACTGCTGTCCCTTCTCCCCCCAGATGAGCAGCTGAAGGTCCTCAGTGAGAAGAACAAGGAGCTCGAGGCTGCCCAGGACCAGAACGAGGCCATTCAGGTACTGCCGGCATGTGGCCAGGAGCTCAAATCCTGTGCCTTCCCTGGCCCCTTGCAGCACCGAATGCACTCAGTTCCCAGTTAAGAATCAAGATCAGTACCCATATGAGCTGATGGAGGCATTTACATGTCCATGTGGTGTGTGTGCAGGAAAATTGCGAGGAATTTTTTAAGTAAAGCTGGTGTTCTAGCAAACTGAATGACAGATGAGCAGGTGCTTTTGTTTCAGTTTGGATGGATTGTTCCATTCCAGCTGAAGGCTGTTGTGAAGTGACTTCAGGCCAAACCCCCAAAATTCAGACAAAGGTATGAGCAAGAGTTCTGGTTTTCCTCGTCCTTTCCCATGCTCTGGCATAGTTTTCTTTGTGTTATACCCAAAAATCATTAGGTTGCAGGATGAGTCACTTGAGCTGACTGGTCCAGCAGAACAGTAATTTTGGAGCAGGAAGCTAAAACAAGACTATTAGATTGATTTTTTCCACAGTGAGAACATGGATCTGATTTTTTCCCCAGAAGTGCTTATGTGGGCCTGACTGAGATGCTTTGTAGTGATACCTTGAGGGCAGAGACAGTGTAGCCTATAAATGATACAAGATTATTGACTTTGTTTTGATTTTTACATTGATGCATGTGTTCATTCCTTGTTTACTCTGTTTCATCTTTTATGTAACCAAAAAAAGTGTTTCAGTGAATTCCTAGCTATCACAGCTGTCTTTCAAAGAATATTCAATTTAAATGCAGTTTTGAGCAGCTCCATTGTGATTTGTCTGCCCACTCTAAGCCTCTTATCCCAGTGTTCAGTTGGCTGGAGTAACTCACTGAGGTTCAGCTCGCTGCTGTGTGACTCTGAGTGTAAGGAGTGCCCATAGACTGTTTCAGAGAGCTGGTCACATTTCCTTATGGCCCTTCTGCAATCTTTTTCAGAGCCAGTTAAGTCGAGAGAAGGAAGAACTGGAAGCTGAGAAGAGAGACTTGGTCCGAACAAGCGAAAGGCGATCTCAGGAAGTTGAACATTTAAATGGTACAGGCAGGAACACAGTCAATAAATCCCAAATAAAACCTGCTTCAGCAATTGAATTGAATGGAATATTTAGTGTGTGCCTGCAGCATTAAATACTGGATTAGCAGGAAACAGTATTTAGAGGAAAGGAAACAAGGCAGGAAATAACATACTAATTGCAGAAAAACAGCAATTTGGTGCTTGTATTTCTCGATTTAAAAACATGCCTTATATAGTATCTTACTGCCCAACATACAATTACATCCAAGGTATCTTGCCTGTTGTCATTCTTTACAATTTAGTTACACTGAGTAATTAAAGCTGTTGCACAACAGCCTTTTCTAACACTGATTTCCCTCCTCCAGAGGATGTTAAACGCTTAAATGAAAAGCTCACAGAAGCAAACACAGAAAAGGCAAAACTTGAGCTGAAATTGGATGAGCTTCAAACATCAGATGTTTCCATGAAGGTGAGTAGGGCTTTTTAAGCACAGTGTGTGTTCTGCATTGTTTATGTGTGATGTAATCACCATTTTGTTATGATTCTTTGGAAAGTAGGTCAAGTGAGCTCCTGTTTTTTATAGCAAATTCTTTTATTATAAAATTGTTGGCTGTGACTGGAAGTGAGATCTGTATTCCTAGAAGACAAGGAGTATCAGGCTGGGCAACCATGCCCAGGTCTCCTTGGTTGCAGTGGTGGCTGCTCCTTCCTGCTAGGAAGGACTCCAAGTCTGTGAAGGGAGGTAGAAAGGAGAAAAATAATTAGCTGTCAACCTGTACCATTACTCTGTGGGCAGGATAAACTCCATAAAGAGAGAAGGAAGGGACAAAAACCTCAATATCATAATAATTTTCCTTTAAAAGGCTATTACTCTAGTCTATATTCCCATCTAATGGAAATTTTGAGGAAACTAACTCAAATGGCAGGAGTTTCTTGTTGCTTGATAGTTGTAACTTACTACCAGTGTAATAATGAACACCACCTGTACTTACCAAATTACAGCAAATTTTTGCTACTCCTCCTCTAATCAGAGTAGTTTAATTGGCTGCTTTATTTTCTGTGGCACTACTACAATCACACTGTGCAATTCTCTTTTCAGTACCGGGAGAAAAGGCTGGAGCAAGAAAAAGAGCTGCTGCAGAGCCAGAATACGTGGCTGAATGCTGAGCTGAAAGCCAAAACAGATGAACTGCTCCATACTGCCAGGGAGAAAGGCAATGAAATCCTGGAGCTCAAATGTAGTCTGGAGAACAAAAAGGAGGAGGTAATGTAATTACTGAGTGCTTTTGTAATTTCTTAGAAATCGTACCACCTGATTAATCAACTCTAATAGACAAAGCCAGGTACTTTAATAACTATTTGAGTAACCCCTTCTGCTCTTTCAGCAATTTTTGGGTTTGTTTTTATTTTTAAATTAAAAACAACGAGACAAGTATTTTCCAAAATAAACTGGACTAGTGATGCCTTAGGATTTTAGTTTCCATTTTTTGTAATATATCTGTAATGTATCTAAATTTAGTGTATAACTGGATTCCATACAGGGTGCTAAAGCTCCTGTTCTCAGCATTTTTAGACAAAACAATTCCTCTAAAGCTTGGAATCCAAGGATACCTTGCTGCCTCAGGCAGCAAGATTTGTAAACAGCAGTGAATTGGGGGGAGGAAACTTGGAGTAATTGACATCATCACCTGAAGCTATAATTGGAGGATTAAGGCTTGGTATGTAAATGGACAGACCTTATAAAGTATGAAAAACTCGTGACCTGCCATCTGTTTTGGGTGTAGCCTCTTGCCTGGGCTCTGTCTGCCCTAAATGCGCATTGAAGGCCCTTCAATAAATTGAACTGCTTTTTATTCTCTTAACTTTGTCTAGCCTCACCATTTGTAAGCCCATCAAGGCATCACTAGGAACTAAAAATTTTATGAGGTGTTCTCATTCCTTCTCTGAACAGGTTTCCAGAATGGAAGAACAGGTGAACAGCTTGAAACAGTCAAATGAAAACCTTCAGAAGCATGTGGAAGAGCTTTTGAATAAACTGAAGGAGGTGATACAGCTTGAAATACATGAAACAGCATTACTGTTGCTTCTACAAATCAAAATATTAAAATGTGTGCGATAGAAATAGTGGAATGCTCCCCTACCCTATTCTTCTTTCATTTCCCAGGCAAAAGAGCAACAGGCAAGCATGGAGGAGAGATTCCACAATGAACTGAATGCCCACATAAAATTATCCAACTTGTATAAGGTGAGTTTGTTAATTCTGTTAGAACTGTAGTAGGGGCTGAAGCTTAGTGTTAGATGTAATGCAGGCCAATTTGGGTCTTTTCCCCTAGAGCATGAATGTGGGAAAGGCAAGCTTCCACTGCAGAACTTTGTAAAACATCCAAAACATTGTTTTCTTTGCTGCTGTCTTAGTCAGTGTTTAGAATCTTACATTGTTGGGGTTATCTCAGAGAATAAGCAAAACTGGGGTTTAAATAGTCACCTTAAAATTGAAGTTTCATGTTGTAAAAATGTGGTTATATCTGAGGATCTATTATGAGGTAAAAGTTTATGTGGAAAGTATGACTGTGGAAGAGAATTTTCCAAGTTAGAAGTTCATTTCTGAACACTGCAGATATTGGTGACCTGGTTAAGCTGAATATGTGTGTAAAGACACACCATCTAAACAAGTAATGTTTGTTCTGTTGACTCAAAAGTGAAAACTACCCTGTAACCTTCTGACTAAATGATCTAAGGAGCACAACTGATGTCTGTTTGGTTTGCACATTTTAGGGGCACAGATTACTGAGCTCTGCTTTGTGAATTTTCTTGCAGATACCCAAATAAATATTGTACAGTTTTGCACTTGCGGGATCTCGAGCTGGAAGCAAAGAAACATAAACAGTTACATAAAAGTCCCTAAAACTACCAAAATTTTCAGACTTTGAAATTGAGTATTGAAAATTCCCAGTTTTCTTTAGTGAAAAGAAGAAAAGAGGCAGCAGTTGCAAAAAGCTAAAGACCATACATTGTATAGGTAATTGTCACATCAAATCAGTGCCTGATGCTTCTTACTCTCAGATGGGCAATTTGCATCAAAGTGAGGCTTAATCCACATGGAAAGGATTGTCCACCTTAGGTGAATCTTTCAGTGTTTTACTCAAAAACCTGTGTCCATAATTTGGGGTCAGTTTGAGCTTTCTTGTAAACATGGGGTTGCTGTGTACTAAAGGTTAGCTAAAATGCTTTGTGCAGAGTGCTGCTGATGACTCAGAGGCAAAGAGCAACGAGCTGACAGGAGCAGTGGAAGAGCTGCACAAGCTCCTGAAGGAAGCAGGGGAAGGTAAGCTGGGAGGGACAGATGGCAAAGGTGGTAGGAGAATATTTGGGCTTCTTGGAGTACCTCGATGCTCTGAAAAATTGGGATTTGTGTGTTCCTGAAAGGAACTTCATTGGGCTTTTGGGGTGATGGAAGTATCAATCACTTTGTAACAAAAACTGTACCTGACTTGTTAAATTTCCTTGTGTTTGGGGAACTATTTTCAAATAAACCTGGAATTTTACTACAGATTTTGATGAGGGGATCTAATTTTGCAAGATATGTCTTCACTTTAGTTTTTTAGTTTAGATTCCTTTTCACTGCTAAAAGGACAGTTCATATTTTTGCCCTTTTCTAAGCAAAGGTGATAGGCAGTGGTTCGTGCTTTTCTCACACTGATGAGTTTTCTTATCACTATGTACTTCTGCAGATCATATAAGGTAAAATTTAAGGTACACAGGTAAATTCTGATACTTAAAAAATAAATAAATAAAACCAATGACAACACACAACCTGCTTGCCTGATCTAATTCCAGCTAATAAAGCAGCCCAGGAGCATTTGGCTGAGGTGGAAGAGTCAAAAGCTGTCATGGAGAAGGAGCTGAGAGAGAAGATCAGTAAGCTGGAGAAGGAGCTGGAGAATGCCAATGATTTACTATCAGCTACGAAGCGCAAAGGTGGGATAAGCTAGGACCTGGAATACAGAAGCTCTTGGGCTTTTGTCATCTTTCAAGGGAATATTGTGCTGAATTTCTGTAAGAACTAACTGCATTAATCTAATAGTATCTTTGGTAATTTCTAATAATTAATTTTAGAAGCTTTTTCATATATATACATATGCTTATCTATATATATAAATATGCTTCCCTCAGCAGAAAGTGCATTTTTGTCATAGTGTTTTTGGAGTTCCTTTGTGAATCTGCCATGCTTTCAAAGAAAAGGGAGAGGAAACTTTTCTTCTAGGCTGAATCATCATGATTTTAGGGTTTTCTGGAGAGGGAAGTGGAGATGATAAACAGTTCTTATATTCCTCTTAAAAAAAAAAAGGCAGCAGAAAACAAATCTCTGTCCTTAAATTTCTGTTTAACATTAAATCTTGCTTAGTATTCACTGTTATAGTCCTGTCTTTTTTGTTGCTTGCTGCGTATCCATAGTTTCTAAAGGATAGAGAGCAGGAAGGAACACAGGCGTGGTGTACATTTGCTCTATCTCTGTGTTAATTTATTGAAAATTAACCAGTGCTCTGCTGTTCCAAACCTCTGACAGTGTGATAAAAAACCTGGTGTTAAGCCTTGCTCCAGCTATTTCAACTGCTCATGTTCTGAAATTACCTAAATTTTAGGAGTCCTAATAGCAACAGCTGTCCAGCAATCCAAATAAATCCAGTCAGATATGATATTTAAGAGTATTTCTGGTGGGGATTCTTGCAGTTTTTTGATGGTAATTGTGGGGTTGTGTGTCCAGGAGCCATCCTGTCTGAGGAGGAGCTGGCAGCCATGTCTCCCACTGCTGCAGCTGTGGCCAAAGTGGTCAAGCCTGGCATGAAGTTAACTGAGGTGAGCGAGCACAAGCTCTCTAGCAGCAAAGCCCCTGGGGTGCCATCAGGGACAATCTGGGAATGGAAAGATGCAGGTTTGGGGCACTCTTTGGGTTTGGGATCATGGCTGATGAAGGCAAGGAAATCTTACTTCAGGTAGACTTCACTTGCTGAGTTACTGGGATTTTTTTCAACATACCTTACAGTTTTTCTTGAGTAGATGAAATTCAGAAATACATGGGTTTTGTTAATATAAACACACTTTCTATATGCATTTCCTGGAGGAGTAGCCTTTTTTTGCTTATTTACATAATTTCTTAATCTGTACGGCTGTACTTTTGACCTGTACTTGAAAAAAAAAAAATTATTGTACTGATAGGTCATACAAATTCTAGGTTTTTTTACACTTCTGTTTATGCAATTTGTATTGTCATTCTTTGTTATTGATTGTTTCATCCAGCCATTAAATTTCTTTATGCTGTAGTACTGGTTTTGATATTTCTGTTGTCTTAAACGTGCTTAAGATTTGTGCCTTTTTCATAGTATTCTTTTATTGCAGACAGTTGCACTATGAAGTTTGCTATTTTAAAATGAATAGGTATGACTTCGTTGCTTTGGTATGAGTCCTAAAACCATATTTTAAAAGTCCAACTTGTTTCTCTGAATTAACTAGTTTAGAGTTGTATAATATTGTAGTGCCTTAAGGTGTGAATTACATAATTACCAGTGGTTCTTTTTTAAGAGATCTGCACAGATGTATCAAAAACAAACCAAAAAACTTTTTGTTGCAGCTGTACAATGCCTATGTAGAAACTCAGGATCAGCTGCATATGGAAAAGCTGGAGAATAAGAGAATCAATAAATACTTGGACGAAATAGTGCAGGAAGTAGAAGCCAAAGCCCCAATCTTAAAACGTCAGCGGGAAGAATTTGAGCGTTCCCAGAAAGCTGTTGCGAGTCTGTCTGCAAAGCTGGAACAAGCAATGAAGGTATAGAATAAAAAAGCATGTAAAATTGTGGGAAAAAATTAATTTTCAATTCTTTAAACCTGATTGCTGTCTTAAATGTATGAAACAGATCTGTCAGCCAACTTTCACTATGGGAAAAAATGTGTTGGATTTTGTGGCTTACAGTTTCTGGAACTGTACTAAGTATTTTACAGAACCAACATATTTCGTAGTTTTTTATAGTGGTGATTTACAATCTTTGATTTTCTGAGAGAATAAACAAAGTTTAGTGTTTACTTGGCATAAAATTGGACTTCGATGCTCCCTTCCCCCTAGTTTTAAAGCATATACCAAAACAGCATGAATGAATGTGACTTTTGACTCTGGAACACCTGGAGTTGAACCTTGAGAGTGTTACTTTGAGGAGCAGTTGGTTCACCAGGCGTGTCTGCACATGCTGTTATCTCTCTGGGAAGGAATGTGTCCAGCTGAGGTGTGATGTTTGCTCCTGTTGGTGTGCTTGCAGGAGATCCATCGCCTGCAGGACAGCGCTGACCAAGCAAACAAACATGCCTCCTTCTTTGAGAGGGAGAGCCAGAGACTGGAAGTGCGAGTGAAGGATCTCTCCCAGCAGGTAGAAGCAGCATTGCTGTGGTTAAATGTGCTGTTTTTTGCAAAGGATTTATTCATGTGCTGCTGCATTGCTGATGTTTACTTGGAAGTTGTGTTCAGCCGCAGTCTTGGAGACTTGGCTGTCCTAAGTGCCTTGGTGATGTTAAAGCTTCTCCTCAGGTTAGCATGGTGCTTCTGCTTTCAAAACTGGAATAAGCTTAGCTGGATAGAAGTGATGCTGCTTTAGGATAATATTGTTAAACATCTGGCATGCAAAACTCATCTCTATAATTTCTTTGTTATTAGATTAATTTATTAGATTAGTCCTGTGATCTGTTCACAGAACTGAACAGTTTATGCCCTCCTGATCTTGTCACCTTTTGTCAAGCTATTTTTTTCTGTCATGTAATTGTCTTGCAAGGATTTATTGATTGTACTTGTCTGCACATTGTGGGGAAAACCGCTTAATTTCCATGTCCCATGTTTCTAATACGTTGTTTTTCAGAGCAAACTTTAGAATCTGTGCAAGCCTTACATGAGGTCTGTTCTTTTTCAGATCTGTGTGCTGTTAATGGAACTGGAGGAAGCCAGAGGCAACCATGTCATCCGTGATGAAGCAGTGAGCTCTGCTGACATCAGCAGCTCTTCTGAAGTGATCACTCAGCACCTGGTCTCCTACAGAAATATTCAAGAGCTTCAGCAGCAGAATCAGCGTCTCCTGGTGGCTCTTCGGGAGCTGGGAGAGGCAAGAGAAAAAGAGGAGCAAGAAACAACATCATCTAAGTAGGCCACCTATTCCTTTTCATTAACTTTGTACTAAGTAGTAACAGGGATTCATTCAAGCAGTTTTCAGTTTTTTACTCCTGATTGTTATTAATTGTGTGCAGCAGCTATGTAACTCATAAAAGCAAGTCCTTATTAAGCTACATTGCCTTCAGGTTTAGATTAAGATGGGTTAATAGTTACATATCTAATAATAGGTCCTTTCATCAAAATCTGAAGTAAAAATAATTTTTGGTTTTCTAGTGACTGTGATTTCACACAACAGGGCTGTTTTTCAAAAAGATATGTTTTCATTCCTGTTACCTGAACAAAAAACTGCATGTGTGGATATCTAATTCACTAACTATAAAGGCCACAGGTGTGAATTCTGTGTGAAAGGTTCTTAGCCTGACTCCTTGCTCATGCTGCTGACTTCTGTGAACTTATTCACATGAATAGAATTCTGCTGTTCATGGAAGAGGCCTGCTTCTTTTTCATTTACAAATGGGAGCCCAAAGGCCTGTCTTCCTAGGATTGAAGATAGAATCTTGCAGGATTATGTCTTAGCTTCATAGAATCATTTAGGTTGGGAAAGATGTCCAAGCTGTGCCTGATCCCCACTTTGTCACCATCCCAGAGCACTGAGTGCCACATCCCGGCCTTCCTTGGACATCTCCAGGGATGAGGACTGCAATCCTCCATGGGCAGCCCCTGCCAGAGGCCTGACCACCGTTTCCATGGAGAAATCCCTCCTGCTGTCCAACCTGATTCTCCCCTGGCACAGCCTGAGGCTGTTCCCTCTCATCCTGTCCCTGTTCCCTGGGAGCACAGCCTGAATCCCCCTGGCTGTCCCCTCCTGTCAGGAGCTGTGCAGAGCCACAAGGTCCCCCTGAGCCTCCTTTGCTCCAGGCTGAGCTCCTTTCCCAGCTCCCTCAGCCCTTCCTGGTGCTCCAGCCCCTTCCCAGCTCTGTTCCCGTTTCTGGACACACTCCAGCCCCTCAAAGTCTTCCTAGAAGGAAGGTGCCCAGAATACCTGGAGGCACCTCTCTGTGAGGTTGCTGAAGGCAGCTGTTGTTGTTTCAGGATTTCTGAGCTCCAGAGCCAGCTGGATGAGGCTGTCAGTGAGCTGCAGCAGCTGCGGGAGTCACGGCAGCACCAACTGCAGCTCGTGGAGTCCATCATCCGCCAGCGAGACATGTTCCGCATCCTGCTCACCCAGACCACAGGAGCCATCATTCCTCTGCAAGGTACCCAGGCTGAAGGGGCTGCATGATCTTCTTGGGCAAGCAGAGTTGTTGCTTTAAAACTCCCTTTACCATTTTGTAGCTTCAGGTATGTTACCAGAGGAGATCTGTCTTACATCTACTCCAAAGCGACCGAATTTACCTCAGTCCATGGCAACTCCTGCTCCAGTATCCATGAGTGAGTCCATGGAGACTGTGGAGGCCAAGGCTGCTCTTAAGCAGGTACATTTTTCAGCAGACACTGTAGAAAGCTGTCCATATTTCTTTTTACACTTGATAAGCACTTCTGTGTCTGTTCTTTGTTGCAGTTACAGGAAGTTTTTGAGAACTACAAAAAGGAAAAGGCAGAGAACGATAAGCTGCTGAATGAACAGAATGAAAAGCTTCAGGAACAGGTCACAGACCTGAGGTCACAAAACGCCAAGATATCCACACAGCTGGAATTTGCCTCCAAACGGTAATTCATCTATTTAATGTCATTGCCTTACATGTTCTCTGGCTGCTTGATATTGTTTGCTCAGTTAAACATTAATATTGTCTATTCTGTATAAGAACATGAAGGAAATAGTGCTGGTGGGACCAATAGTAGTAGCTGTAGTTGATTGAGGCACATGGACAAACTGAAGCATAAACCCATGAAGCGCACAGCTGTGTGCATGTGCCTGTTGAGTTGAGCAGTGCAATGGGACAAACTTGCTTTGCTGTGTTCCCTGGAAGGTACGAGATGCTGCAGGATAACGTGGAAGGCTATCGCCGGGAAATCACCTCCCTGCATGAGAGAACTCAGAAGCTCACAGCCACCACTCAGAAGCAGGAGCAGATCATTAACACCATGACTCAGGACCTGAGAGGAGCTAATGAAAAACTGGCAGTGGCAGAGGTCAGTAACAGCATGTGGCACTGCAGGATATTCCAGGGTAGCGCAAGAGTTTTCCTTATGATTATCCTGAAATGTCTCAAGTGAAGAGTGGAAACATAAGAACATTCCAAGGTGTTTCAGTTTTTGGGGAAGGCAGAATATCCAGGTTCTGTTCTTACTGTCCTTGGCTTAATTCACATGGATCTTCAAATACTACTGAATTTAATGGATGGATTTGGGATTGCCAACAAAGTTCTTATTATTTGCTGTCTTAAAGGTGAGAGCAGAAAACTTGAAAAAAGAGAAGGATATCCTGAAGATGTCAGACGTGCGTCTGACACAGCAACGCGACTCCCTGCTGGTTGAACAAAGAGGACAGAACTTACTGCTAACCAATTTGAGAACAATTCAGGTATGTGGTGCTATTCTTATGCCCAGGTCTATCAGGTTTTTCAATAAATACCCGTCGAGATCAAATAAAACAGTCATGGGATTGGGGCTTGACATGGATTTTTATGTGGGTACAAATCAACACAACATAAAATGCTTGGGGAATTTGTTTCAGCAAGTTTGGGATTTCTGTCCTACATTATGATACTCTGTTATTTACCTGGGCAATAGAGAATTGTGATTTGATGAGAACGATTTTCACAATGAAATGGAAACAAAACACATGAAACAAAACAAAAGGAAGAAATTTGTAATGTTAATTTTTATGATAGCAAAATTTGCCAGTGCCTGCCTTCGTAGTTTATTTTGCTGTTAAGTAATATTTCTTTCTATATATTTAAGTAATTTACTATAAGGTATATTGACACTTAGTGTCTATTTAAGGATATGTGACTAGCACAGGTCCTTCCTGTGAGAACATTTTGCTACATTTCATAAACAAAGATAAAGTTTGGATGTTTTGCAAACAACGTCTCCGGATTAGGTCAGTTCGGGCTTGGCCAGTTGGGCCTAGGGGGAGGTCTCGGGCTGACCAATCTGGGTGACCTCTGAAAACTATATATATATGGAAATCAAAACAATAAAGGTCTCTTCTCTCTTTCCTTGTCTGAGAACCTGGGTCATTCCTCAGCTAGCGGCTCAACAGCGACAAGGATACACATTTAATCATGTGACTGAATTCTATTTCTGTAGTAGATCTTTTGGGGTTTTTTAATCCATGGCGTTAGACTGCATGGATAATAGATTTTCTTCTAACAATATTTACTATATCAACATTATTTTAACAAATATTTCAAAGCTAACTCAGACATTGTAAGTGCTACTTTTCATAACTTTCTGTATCTACCTATTATTTAATTATTTTTTGGATGGGAGAAGTGTCATGACAACTTTGTGTGAAGTGCTGCAGCAATTCAGAAGAAAATTGAGGTGTGTTGTAAACAGAGTGGATTGTGCTCTTTTTTCAGGGAATACTGGAGAGATCTGAGACAGAAACAAAGCAGAGACTCAATAATCAAATAGAAAAGCTGGAGCGTGAGATATCTCAGCTGAAGAAGAAACTGGAAAATGAGGTGGAGCAAAGACATTCCCTTACCAAGAATCAAGAGGTGATTGTAAATTGCTGAACCTGTTTGGAGGAAAATAAAACTGCATGTACTTCTGCCAGAGTGCAGTGTTGTCTTCCCCATATCTGAAATTTACAACCACACTTGGCCTCTGCGCCACTTGGGAATAATTGCAAGCTGTAGAACCTTTTGTTTGCAGGTTCATATCCTGGACCTGAAGAGGCAGCTGGAGACAGAGACAAACCGGCACATGAGCACAAAGGAGCTGCTGAAGAACGCCCAGAGGGAAAGTGCCATGCTCAAACAGCAGCTGAACAACACTGAGGCCCAGCTCACATCCCAATCCTCACAGAGACCTCCAGGGAAAGGTAAAATCTTCTTCGACAGTTAATTCATCTTTAGTTAAACATTTCCATCTGCAGAAGGGTAAAATCCACAATCCATAATTAGAATTGGGAAAACAGTATACTGAATAATAAACTTCTTTGTTACTGCAATCACTTAGACAAATGATAACCAGGATGATTTGGTAATGTAAAATTCACATCCAAGCAGTCTTTGAGAAAGGGGGAAAATAAAGCAAAACTTCTTAAAGGATCCCTTTTATATTTATTTGAAAGAGCTTAAATGTATTAGGTTACATAGCTTTGAATAGTCAACAGTGTTCATTGTAAGCCCTTATTTGGTGAGGGGTAACAGTTTTATTTAGGGAAGCTTTGTGAAAGTAATTGTTTTTTCCATGTTACTATCCTAAAATTACTTCAGTTTTCAAGAGAGCAGTGGTTTAAAAACAGAATTAAATGTCGGTTAGTGAATGTGTTCTAATATTGCAGGTCAGTCTAGTACAAATGAAGATGTGGATGATCTTGTAAGTCGGCTGAGACAAGCTGAGGAACAAGTTAATGACCTGAGAGAGAGGCTCAAGACTAGTTCCAGTAATGTGGAGCAGTACAGGGCCATGGTTCTTAGCCTGGAGGAATCCCTCAATAAGGAAAAACAAGTAAGTAGTTAATTACTATTGTTTATTAGAACAAAAATTCATTGCTCATTGTGATACTCCACATTTTCAGCGTTGTTGTTCTAAAGTAGAAGCTGGGAATATCTATCCTGGGTTTACATTGTTTAAAAAAATCCACCATTTCATATCAGAATAATGTATTTAATGGGGTACAAAATGGATCTCATGATGGATTTTAATGAAGGTGACAGAGGAAGTTCGTACAACAGTTGAAGCTCGTCTGAAGGAGTCTTCAGAGTATCAGGCACAGCTGGAAAAGAAGTTGATGGAGTCAGAAAAAGAAAAACAAGAGCTGCAGGAGGAGAAGCGTAAAGCTGTGGAGAACATGGAACAGCAGGTATGCCCTGAACATGCCCTCCCTTATTGCACAGAGTCCCCAGGAATGGGTTTTACACAGCTTCCTCAGCTTCAGCTGGGTTTCATGGTGTAGGAGTGCCCTGAACCTGATCTTTTGGAGTGTACTCAGAGAACTTGGGCTTTCCAGACATGAGCGGTACATCAACTGTGTCACTTCAATGGAGTGATTGTGTTTTTAAAGCTGTCACTCTCTGCCTGAACTTTGAGCAGGAAAACATGAGGCTTTGTGGGAGGTTTCAGAAGGAAACAAGATTACTGTAACTAGAATTACTGCAGGCCCAAAAGTCTGAAAGTAAAGGATGAATGGTATTTTTACCAGGAAAGAGCTCTGTGTATTTATAACTCAAAATATAGAAAATATTTCTCTCTTTTAATAGTAATTTTAATCTATAAATAATAAAATAATCACCCTTCATTATGAATGACTGTGTTCAGCACTCTGGCAGATACTTTGCCTCTTAGTCTTGGGCTTCTTCTTACTTGGTTTTTGTTGTTCCCCTGTCACTGCAGCTGTCAGAACTGAAGAAGAGTCTGTCAGCTGTGCAGGCAGAAGTTCAGGAAGCTCTTCAGAGAGCCAGCACAGCTCTGAATAATGAACAACAGGCCAGGAGGGACTGCCAGGAACAAGTATGTTTGTTGTGTTTGCCTATTTCAGCCAGGGATGGTCAACTTCATGTTAGCTTTCAGTTGAATTCAAAACTGAGCTGCTACTCAGGGACTGCTGGAGGCAGGAAAAGTGCTGGAAGAGCACATTCTCTATTTTGGGAGCAGCTGCTTATTGAATGCAAGAGATTTCTCCTTTCTAAGGTCTGTTTCATTATGTAAAAATATTAGTTTGGGAATGTAATTAACTAGTTTTAATGAATGGCTGCCTCCATCTCCTGAGGAGGGAGCTGAAAAGAACACTGAACTCTCCCAACAAGACAATAGGGAAAGTATTTTTCTAACCCAAAATGTGATTGTCATCTTTTAAAACTTGGGGGCAGTGTGATATTTAGCAGCAGCTGATCACATAGTCTTGTTGGCAACTGTTTTTTGTAGGGAGTCTACTTTTCTGCAGATGAGAATTCCAGCAGCACCAATTGATGTCAAGGCTGTTGAAAAACTTTTGGCTGTTGTTTAATCCAACCCCAGCTGTAGTAGATTGGCATTCTGTGTTTCATGTGTTTGAGAATAGCAGAGGGTTAGTGCAGTGGTTTTTTTTGGCTTTGTGGTCACTGATTTTGTCTCTTTGTACACATCCAACATATAACATAAGGGTAGCAGAGTTTATTTTTTTCTCTTTTTGTGCAGGCAATGATGGCTTCTGAAGCTCAGAACAAATATGAGCGGGAGTTGATGCTTCATGCTGCTGATGTGGAGGCACTACAGGCCATCAAAGAGCAAGTTGCAAAGAACGCAGCGGTGAGGCAGCAGCTGGAGGAGGCTGCTCAGAAAGCAGAGTCTGAGCTGTTGGAATCCAAAGCCTCCTGGGAAGAGAGAGAGAGAATGATCAAGGTGGGATGGGATTTGTTGTTTCAGTGGGTTTTTTCAGTTAGCAGAAATTGAGCCACAGTAATCACAATCAGCGAACAATTTTGTTTGTAGGATGAAGCTTCGAAACTTGCATCCCGCTGTGAGGATCTGGAAAAACAAAACCGATTGTTACATGAGCAGCTGGAGAGCATGAGCAATAAGATGGTGACTTCCATGAAAGAAGCCATCCCTACTGCAGCCAATGTTTCTCTTAATGAGGAAGGCAAATCCCAGGAGCAAATCTTGGAAATTCTTAGGTAACCTTAGCTCTGGGTTCCTTCTCCTGGGGGTTATAAATCAGTTGTGAATTTAAATAGTCCTGTATTACTTTATACTTGAAGGCTAATGTTAAAAATTCAAGTGCTTTTTTGCCAGGTAGGACGTGGTTGTACTACATGAGAACATTTCCATGGTGTGATGTGGTGTTGAACTCCTCCCTGCAGGTTTATCCGTCGGGAGAAGGAGATTGCAGAGACAAGGTTTGAGGTGGCGCAGGTGGAGAGCCTGCGCTACCGCCAGAGAGTGGAGCACCTGGAGAGGGAGCTCCAGGAGCTGCAGGACAGCCTCAATGCTGAGAGGGAGAAGGTGCAGGTATGGCTGGGGGTTAGTGCTTGTGATTTCAATGAGTACAGGGCTGATCTGGGGTTGCCTGTGCCCAGATACGAAGTTTTGAAACCATTTCAGATTTTTTAAACTGGGATTGCTTCAAACCAAATGGAGTATGTTGTTCTGAGGCCTGTGAGGGAGTGTGGCAATTCCAAAATCTCATAAATAGAGAAAATAAAGATCATTTATCTCTTTTTTTTTTTTTTTTTTTTTTCTTCCCCCCTATCTCCCACCTCTTAAGCCATATTTACTTGTTTTGACTGTACGTGTGAGACAATGAATGCCATGATGGCTTTCCAAGGTGGTGTTGTGCCAGATCCAGGTGGAGTATATGTGCATGTGCAAGCAAAACAAATGACTGATTTAAATCTTCCCAAAGGTTACAGCAAAAACCATAGCACAGCATGAAGAGTTAATGAAGAAGACTGAGACCATGAACATACTCATAGAAACCAACAAGATGTTAAGGGAGGAGAAGGAGAGGCTGGAGCAAGAGCTACAACAGATACAAGCAAAGGTTAGTACTGAGCTATGTGTAAACCTTTCAGATATTCAGTGTATGAGTTAGTGTCTAGATATACCTGTGCAAATTACAATAATTACAATGATTTAGATTACAATTATTCCTTGAAGGCATACACTAATGAGGAAAGTTTCCATTTTAAAAGACATTGGTCCGTCTACAACGTTGGAAAGCTTGTAGTTCAGCTCCATTTAGATGAACCTGAAAGTCAGTGTTTATCCTTGGCTAGAGGTATGCCAGGAACAAGGATATTATCAGCAATTAAATTAAAAATGGCACAAGAATACATACAAAACAGGCCACAGCTTTATTAAGAGTTTAAAAGGGAGATACTGCTTATTTTAATGGAATCCAGTGCATTGGATTTTAACATGATTAATAAGCTCTTTCCTGTACCAAAGTACAATGAGTGAGAATCTAAGATGGGGAAGTTGTACCAATATTTTTTCTTCTCTGTAGAGTCATCCCCTGCTCTTGTCCTCATCCTTTTCTCTTCCTCTATCTGGCCACTGGAAGGCAGAGAGTTGGGAAAGAAACCCTGTCATTACTTTTTCCTGAGAGATTCCTTCATACTGATAAAATGCAGAGTTTAATCCTTTACTGTGCTTTCTCAGGTACGCAAGCTCGAGGCAGACATCCTGCCCCTGCAAGAGTCGAATGCTGAGCTCAGTGAGAAGAGTGGGATGCTGCAGGCGGAGAAAAAGCTGTTGGAAGAAGATGTTAAACGCTGGAAAGCCCGGACTCAGGTGGGGGAATGCATCCTTTCAAAGAACATGGTGTGGGGAAAAAAGCCCCACCAATCAAACAACTAGAAGAAAAGTTCTGAATTTTCTTAGAAGAACAAAAGACTAAGAAATGTATTTGAATTATGAAACATTGTTCATGCAGCTTCAAAGTTGGCTATTCTATATCAAAATGCATCTAATTCAATGAGATTTTCTGGCTTTAACTGTGTAATTATCTTGCAAAAGTGCTCAGTGTTTTCTCCCCCTTTCAGCACTTGCTGAGCCAGCAGAAGGACACTGATCTTGAAGAGTATCGGAAGCTGCTCTCTGAGAAGGAGGCAAATGCCAAGCGTGTCCAACAGATGAGTGAAGAAACAGGCAGGCTTAAAGCAGAAGTAGCCAGGTGTGGTATTAGTCAATTTGTAAAAGGTTTTATGCAAAGCAAAATGTTCTAATTATAGCTGTATCTGGAAGTGTAATTTCCACATAACTGGGAAACCTTAGGTATTCTTTCTGTAGTTTGATAACAAGCAGGTAAGATGAAGTGAGAGTTGTTTTGCAAGCTGTCCTTTAGCTGCACTTATTCCAAACTAATATATTGTAGATTAATTTCTATTCTGGATTAAAAAATCCTGGAAAACATAATCCACTACAGATAATGCCTGTGATACTGCATAAATAAGTGATACTGAAATGTATGTATGTTTTCAAGCATCTCATTTGCATCTGCCTCTGGTCTCTTGTCATTTAGAACTAATGCATCCTTGACTACAAGCCAGAATCTCGTTCAGAGCCTGAAGGATGAAGTAACTAAAGTAAGAACAGAAAAGGATACTTTGCAGAAAGAACTGGATGCTAAAGTGGCTGACATACAGGAAAAAGTGAAAACTATAACACAGGTCAAGAAAATTGGTCGCAGGTACAAGACTCAGTATGAGGAGCTGAAAGCACAGCATGATAAGGTAGATAGAATTGCATTGGAGCATTCCTTAGAGTTCCTGGGGTTTGCCCAGAACTTTTAAACTGATCACTTGGCACACAAAAGCATCTTGTGGAAGTAATGACATTGTGATCAGATAGTCCTGTTCAGCCTGGTACCCCTTGATGCCTTTCAGATGGTTGCTGAAGCATCAGCTCAGCCTTTGGCAGAGCAACAAGAAGACCAAGTTTCTGCCCAGGAAGTACAAGAGCTAAAAGACACTCTCAGTCAAGCTGAAGTGAAGACGAAGAATCTGGAGACTCAGGTTGAAAGCTTACAAAAGGTGAGAACAGTGAGTAATTTCAGACTACTATTCTCCGCTGCAATTGTAAGTGTGTAATGGTGAAGAATTTGAGAGTGTTGTAATGTGTGTGCATGGAGACATGTAAAGTGACCTGTTGTGCCTCTGCTTTCTTGGGAAAGAGAGACCATAAACCTGGTTTAAATCCTGTGTCTAGTGTGTCATTATTTCTTGGAATAAGTGGGAAAGAGAATGCTGTTGTCCAGCTCTTGCTTTCAGAGAGGACTGAGCTCCTGTTGTTGATTAGAAGCCTTTTAACCTTAATCAAGTGGCCAGCTAATACCAGGTCCTTTGAGCTTGTTGGACTCTGTATTTGCCAAAGTAGGTGGTTGTGGCCAACATTTACAATCTCTCTCTCTCCCTAGACTATAACAGAAAAGGAAACTGAACTTAGAAATCTCCAGGAGCAGATAATGCAGCTACAGTCAGAACTGGCCCGTTTCCATCAAGATCTACAAGAGAAGACCACACAGGAAGAACAACTCAGGCAACAGATCACTGAGAAGGAAGAGAAAACGAGGAAGACCTTGCTTGCAGCCAAGCAGAAAATTGCACAATTAGCTGGTATTGTAATTTTTTTTTCTGTCCTTAGGGCTTTTTGATTATTCCTATGGAAAAACCTTTAGACAGGATGCATGAAAAATACAGCCTGTGTCATATTTTACTGAAAAGTGTTGTCTAGATTAGAGGTTACAGGAATTGTTCTCAAGCTTAAAATTTAGTTCCTCCAGTGGATGATAGAAGTATGTAGCTAGCTGTACACTGGTGGTAGAAGAAGTTTTGCTTGCTTTTGGCCAGGCAACATGATAACCCCCAGTTTTCATCCTTCTGTTGATGAGAGCAGATTAGCTGTACTAACAGCTCTGGTAATTCTTTGTTCCCTAAATGTACAGGTGCAAACACATTGTCTCCTCTGTTTCTAAATGTCACTGAGAGAGGAATGATGGTGTAGGGCTTGCTGGAAACATCTTGTTCTTTTGGTACTACTTCTTGCAGTTTTTCGTTTATCTATATTTTTTACATATTTTTCTATCTTTAGTTTCTCTTTATTTAATTGTAATTAAAGAGAAAAATGGCATAATTGCCTCCCAGAATTCCTCTGATAGCTGAACATTTTTAGGATTTCAGTGACCTGGTAAAATACCCGGGTGCTCGGTGTGCAGATTCAGCAAGGCTGAACCCTTTCCTGTTCCACCAGGTACGAAGGAGCAGCTCACAAAGGAGAATGAGGAGTGGAAGCAGAAGAGCAGCTCCCTGGAGGAGCAGAAGACGGAGCTGGAGGTGCGGATGAGCGCCCTGAAGTCCCAGTATGAGGGGAGGATCTGCCGCCTGGAGAGGGAGCTCCGGGAGCAACAGGAGCGGCACCACGAGCAGCGGGATGAGCCCCCGGAGTCCACAAACAAGGTACAAAATGGACACAAAAATCCTGCCTGGCAGCTCTGGGATAGCAGCCAAGCCACCACTGCCCAGGCTGCACTTAGGTGCCACGGTGCCCTGCTCTTGGAAATGCACAGGTTGGGCTCAGTAAGGATTCAGAACTTGATTTAAAACTGATTTCCTGCCCCAATCTCAGAATTCCCAGTGCCAACAAGCAGGCAGTTCTGCCATTCACTGTGAGTCAGCCAAGGAGCTGTTCACACTCTGCTCTCTGTTTTTTTGTTTTACTCATGCATTCAGTGTAATGGGCTCATGTCTCAAAGCTTCAGAAAATACCTCACCAATTACCAAATTGGTTTCCAGCTTTGTTATGGCTGGTATGATTTGGTTTGGAGAATTTGCAGTAATTAGAGAGTCTGACCAGGAAAATACCCAACAAGCATTTCCCTCACAAATTTGTTAGCAAAGAGCTCTGCTGCTAAAGTGTTTTCCAAGCTGCCTGCTGTTACATGTGTACATGACATGATATTTCTGTTTCTTACGTAACAGGTCCCAGAACAGCAGAGACAAATCTCACTCAAGTCTACTCCAGCTTCAGGTGAAAGAGGAATGTGAGTTCAAGGGGTTTGCAGTGCTTCTGTCGTTGATATTTCTTGGGTTTATCTTTGTGTAGTTGCTTGTCTTTTTAGCAAACCACTGGGTTTTCATAGTTTTTCTTAAGCAACTGTGAAGATATTGGTTGACATAATGTGTTCCTCCTGTTTTCTGAGCTACATCTAATCAGTAGAGCTTTTAAGCTGTAAATTGTCCCATTAACCACCAGGAACATGGTAGCTGGGAAACATGGTAGATTTTTTAAAATGTGTCCAGACTTCAGGATTCTTCAAGTTGTGTAGTTCTGATTGTTGCTTTAACCTTTTTGGTTTGGGGAGGATCTTCCTTGTGCAAGAATGGGAAATGGACTGAACAGATAACTCTAATGACAGATAAACAGTCAAATGCCTAAGCTCTGAAATGGGGAAATACTGCTGTACTACTGAGTTGGTTGGGATAACAAACTCCCTCTCAGCTGTTACAACAGCGTCCTTTCAAAAAGGGTGGCTTTCAAAAATGCCTCCTAAAATTTGGCTGCCCTTTGTCTCAGCCAAGAGAGGATGTTGCTCTGTATTGAGTGAATTAGTTTTGATGTAAAATGTGTTACTCACTGTAATAAAGTCCCAGCACAGCCAACAGTATGAGCATTTTGGTCTGTTACTAGATTTGTACTTGATTACCTTGGAAGAAACCTGTCAATCCTCCAAGCTGGATAAAATGTACTGATGGCATAGTGTGTCTCTCTTCTTTCAGCTATAAGAAGTTTGGAAAACAATTCCTTATGCTGTTGTCAGGCTTTTAAATTTAAAAGCTTTTAAAAATAGTGTTTCTGGCTGTGAGAATATATTTGTTATTTTTAGAATCTGCTTTCTGTACCATGATGAAACCAACCTCCTGTTTTTCAGTGCCAGCACTTCAGATCCCCCAACAGCAAACATTAAACCAACTCCTGTTGTGTCAACTCCCAGTAAAGTGACTGCTGCTGCAATAGCTGGCAATAAGTCTACTCCAAGAGCCAGCATCCGTCCAATGGTGACTCCTGCCACAGTCACCAATCCCACCACCACCCCAACAGCCACAGTTATGCCAACAACACAGGTGGAGACTCAGGAAGGTGAGCTTTTTAGTGTGCTACAAGGATCCTCAGTGCTCAAAAGTGCTACCTTTACCTTGAAATATTGGTGGTAGTCAGTTGGGAAGGGCCTCAGACAGTGCCATTGTCCCTGCATCTCTTGGAGTGTTGCACTTCCACAACCATTGCTACTGCAGCAAAGTTCATGGTTCCTCAGCTGGAGACGTACATAACATTAATTCATCTGTAAACCTGTGACTGTGCTTGTCCAAGGCATCCTGAGAGGGAGAAGGTGAGCCGTGCTGGTAACTGAAGCCCTGCCTGTGCTGTTTGCCTTCCAGCCATGCAGTCAGAAGGCCCCGTGGAGCACGTCCCGGTGTTTGGCAGTGCCAGCGGCTCCGTGCGCTCCACCAGCCCCAACGTGCAGACCTCCCTGGCCCAGCCCATCCTGACTGTGCAGCAACAGACACAGGCCACTGCCTTTGTGCAGCCCACGCAGCAAAGCCATGCCCAGATCGAGCCTGCAGCCCAGGAGCCAGCCCCTGCCATCGTGGAGGTGGTGCAGAGCTCCCAGATAGAGAGGCCCTCCACCTCCACAGCCGTGTTTGGCACAGGTTGGTGTCATTTTGTAGGCCTGCCTTACTCAATAGTTCCTTGTAAGTAGCTCCAGTTGGACCCTTGACAAACCAGCCTCACTTCAGTTTGGGTCTTCTTCCCCTTCCTTAGTTTACTGCACATTTTAAGAACTTTTGAAGTTAGGCTTCTTTCTTGAGCTGTCAGAAATGCTGCCTCTGAAATGCAGTTGGCACTGCATTCTTTAAAGTAGAAAATAAAACTTCATGTTTATTCAGAGCAGCTTTGGACTTTAATGCATTAAACCTTGCTGGCTCTGTTACCATGGCAATGTGAGCAAGGTCAATTATAGGAGCCATAAGTAAGCTACTTAAGCTTGAATTTAAAATGTAGAGAAGTACTCTAAAGCTCCTCACTGTAATGCACTGTTGCACATCTGTTTATCCCACACAGTGTAAACAGAACATTTGTTCCCAAAAAAAACATTTCTGCAAACTGTTGGGGTTTTCTTTTTGCAGCTATTACACTGTTAAAACTTTTAGGTGTACTTGTCCAATGCAAAGATGTTGGAGCAAATATTTGAGTTGTACTCCAAGGCTTATATTTAGGGTCAGTTAAGTTGTGAATAAAGGCCTGAGAGCTTAACACTTGTAACTAAAGGGGTTGATGTTTTCATGACCTAGGAAATGGCTTAGTGTGATTCTGATTCTGTTTGTTGTGCAAAAATAGAGTTGATCTTCCAGAGGAAAATACCAAAGCTTGTGATTTCTGGTTTGTCCATGTGTTATGTTCTGAAAATAACTGAGAGGTCTTTGAAGTTTCAGCTACCCCCAGCTCCTCACTGTCCAAACGCTCCCGAGAGGAAGAGGAGGACAACACTGTGGAGAACTCAGACCAGATCTCTGAGGAAACAGTGGATGCACCTACTTCAAAGAAACTGAGAATCATGCAGAGAGTTGGGCCTGAGGTTTGCAAGAATATAAAGTGCTAGTGCCTAATCTGTCCCTTTGTAGGATTTTAATGGGAAGAGCAAATGTGTTACTTCAGAGCAAATCAGTTAATTCTTAATTGACTTTCTAATCTATTGGGGAGGAAATTATTATATTTGGGTATCTTACAAGGCAGAGGTTAAACCAGTTAGAATGAATAATGTAAATCTTGACAACCTGTAGGATGGAAGAGAGAGGGCCGTATTCTAGGACTGAGGAGGAAGAAGTTCAAACTTCTTTCAGTGTGGTTTGGAAGATTTTTATCTGCAGTAACTCTGGACAAAAATGCAGTGTACTTGTGGAGATGGAAAGCAAAGATGAGTTGCTGGAAAAGCTTACACAAGATGGTGTGAATGTTGGTGTGAGGGATTTGGGATGTGCTGTGGAAAAGGGTTGAACTTGAGACAGAGCCTCACAGCAGGCAACTCACGAAGAGTGTTAAGGAAGCCAAAGATGTTTCATTAACTGTGCCAGAGGATGTTCATAACAGAAAAAGGGTAGGATTGTGTGAGAGCATTATCACTTAATTATCTGGGAGGCTGGAGGTAGAATGGGAAACTTTGATGATTCATTTTTGATCCTGAAAAGATTGAGGGATGCTGAGGTCCACTGGACTGGGGAAGTTGTATTTCTCCAGGGCAGGGAAGTGGGATGCCACATAAAAGCATTTCTAAGGAAGGGGAAGAAAATGTTGTCCATAATCTTTGTGGGAAAAGATTATTTTCATTAAAGAAGTAAAAAAAATCTCAAACATGTTTAGGGCTAATGATGGGTTTTAAATGAGAAAAATATTTGTTCTTCCAGGAGGAAGTGACAGCAGAAGAGAGCACTGATGGAGAGGTGGAGGCACAAACATACAATCAAGACTCACAAGACTCAATTGGAGAAGTAAGCATATTTGAAAAGCAAAAATCTTCAGCAGAAATAGCCGTCTGACCCCCAAACTCTCAGTATCTTTAGAAATGAAATCTCAAATGAAATCCTGCACGTTCCCCTTAAAATGTTATAAAGGTTAGACTTGCACTGTTCAGTCACTGACAGTCACCTGTCACCTTTTCTTTTGTCCTCTCCTCCCTGTGGTCAGTTTTTAAGGAGCAGCAATAACTGTTTGTCCTCTAAGCATCAGAGTCTAGTTCTCTTGCAGTTGTATATGGTGCATTTAATTTTGGTTCTTGTGGTGATTGCCTTTGGTCGTTGGCAGGGTGTGACACAGGGGGAATACGCTGCCATTGAGGATAGTGAGGAGACTTCCCAGTCTATTCCAATAGATCTTGGATCCCTTCAGTCAGACCAGCAAAACACTTCCTCATCTCAGGATGGCCAGTCCAAGAGAGATGATGTCATTGTAATTGATAGTGATGATGAAGATGATGATGACGAAGAAAATGAAGGAGAGCAGGAAGTATGTATATCATGGAATTCCTTTATTGATGAACCACTTTGATTTTGTCTTTCATCAGATGTAAATCTCATCAGGCAGGACTAATTTAATCAGAATATTTTTGACTGTCTAAGTGGTCTGTATTTATGTTGCCTGAGCTTGTAGTGTTTTAAAGACACCTGCTAATTCACCTTGACGTTTTCTTTCACCTTCCTTTATCTGAACTCTCAAGCTTTTCAGTCTTCCTTCCTTCTCTTGTCCTGTTGAAGAGGGTGAGAGAGAGTGTCTGGGTGGGTGTTAATCTGTGCACCACTTCCAGCCTATTCCACTCCCCTTTCTGCACTTCCCTAAGGCTCTTTTATTGTGTCATCACAGGATTATGATGATGAGGAAGAGGAGGACGAGGATGATGATGAAGACACAGGGATGGGAGATGAAGGTGATGACAGCAATGAAGGAACTGGTAGTGCTGATGGCAATGATGGATATGAAGCAGATGATGCTGAGGTGAGATTTTTACCTTTTTTGTAAAAGCCTGGTAAATTTCTCGGAATAAATCAGTGCTGTAATGCACAGATCTGAATGTTTGGAAGAGAAAATCTTGGTATGAATTCATCTCCCAAAGCTGAGGCTGCTAGTAGGTGCTGGTAATTTCTTATAACTGATGTTTTCACAAGAAAAATCAACTTGGAATGTTTGAGAGGGCAGAATGAAAATACAAAGTGCAGGAGCCAGCAGCAAATACTGTAGTTCAAAGCTGGTGAGGCTTTTCAAGAGCTGGATATTTCACTGTCTGTTGTTATTAAATGATGGTGGCTACATTGTTCAGGTTTGTGTATGCACAGGTACTGAAAACTTCTGGTATCTCACACAGTTGTATACATTTACCTAATGCTGTAGATACTTACAGAAATATTTTAAGATTGTCAAATATTTGCCTTTATTTACTTGCTGAATGCTTTTGTAGTGCTTTTATATTCTCTTTACAGCCTGTAATTTATTTATTCATACTTTGTTTATGTGGGGTTTTAGGGTGCTGATGGTACAGATCCTGGAACAGAGACTGAGGAGAGCATGGGAGGAGCTGAAAGCAACCAGAGGGCAGCAGATTCTCAGAACAGTGGTACAGTTATTCCATGTTATTCACAGGCTCTGTATATAGGGGGAGGGGAATGTAGAAGCTATTTTCCCTATGTTAAAATCTACACTTAAAAGTAAAATTATAAGTGAAGTACTAAAGGCCATTTCAACCTGCAGTGTGGATTATTTTGAAATGTTCTTTTCTGGATTTATTCTAAGTTCCTTTGAAAATCCTGCAAGCTCTGGTTGCTGTGGAAACTTAATGGCTCAGTGGATTAATCTGTCTCTAAATCAGCACCTGAATAATCAATACTTCGTCTCAGTGCTGGTGTTGAAGCTGGCACAAACCCTCTTTAAGTGATTTTAAAGAACAATACCGAGCTTTCCCCATGCTTGCAAGGCAATAAATGCAGAATGGGAAGATTTGCCTTTGTGGTTTCAGCTTGGTTCCTAGTGTTTCCCCCTGTGTTTGTGTTGTAGGAGAAGGTAGCACAAGTGCTGCCGAGTCTACGTTTCCCCACGAGAGCCCAAGGGAGCAGCAGCCATCGTCGGCATCTGAGCGGCAAGGCCCGCGGCCCCCGCAGTCCCCACGCAGGCCACCGCACCCTCTGCCCCCACGGCTCACCATCCACGCCCCTCCCCAGGAGCTGGGGCCCCCAGTGCAGGTACAGACCAGCTCCAGCACCTCAGAAGACTTTGAAAAAAATTACTGCATTGTTTCCTGTAAATAAAACAGTTGTTCAGCATCCTAGAAATGGTAGCTGAGCAAAGCGACTGCCTGCATGTGTGTCATCGTGCTGGACAGGAAACATAAAATCCATCTCAAGTGCCTTACTGCTTTTTATCTTGGAATTCTTATCATATTGTACCAGTGCTCTGTCAGGCTGTGGCTGATACTGCCACTAAAAAAGCTTTTCTTGACCAAGTTGTAGCTCAGATTGGAAGGGTTTTTGAGTCTCTGCCCCAGTGTAATGAGGCAAAGGCGTGTTGCCATTGATTTTCCATGTTAAACCTTTCACAGTCAGTGCCTGACCCATGATTATGCTTTGTCAAAGACCTGTAGATTTTGTAAATTGAAATACCACAACAGGAATTCTTCAAAAATATCGTGACTGAAATGATCCTTTACTGTTAACTTGTGCTGAGGTTTGTGGTCACAATATTTCTGTGTGCAAGTTTTCTGTATTCAGTAGAGAATTGAGTAAAATGTTACCGTCACTTGCCCAGAATTTACCCATCATCCCTCACACAGTGCTGGGCGCTGACCAGGCTCCCGAGGGCATGGTTGTAGTCCCAAGGCTGCCAGAGCTCCAGGAGCATTTGGACAATGCTCTCAGGCTCCTCTTGGGTTTCCTGGGGTTGGACTGGATGATCCTGGTGGGCCCCTTGCAGCTCAGGATATTTTGTGATTCCATGGTAGTTGCTATCCTTACTCATTCAGCTGTTTTCCTTGGCTCTGATTGAACACTTGTATGTTAGAATTCCAGGACCATATTCACACTACTTTTCCTCTTTTCCTTCCTCTAAAGAGAATCCAGATGACTCGAAGACAGTCGGTGGGGCGAGGCCTTCAGCTGACCCCTGGGATAGGTGGGATGGTGAGTGTATCAAAGTCTACTACTGAAAACCTGCTTTGAGGGAACATTCCTAACTCTTGGGGTTGATTTTGCTTTTTAAAGAAGCCTGGCTGCTGACTCCAGGGGTTGATGGTTTCTGTTGTCTTACAGAAAATATTCTACTCTTGTTAATTCCTATATTAATGGAAGGCAAAGACTAGAAAACTCCCAGGAAGCAAAAGGCTTCAAAAGAGCCTGAATTGGTTTTATCTAAGGTGGTTTTGTTTACTTGTTTTTAGAGTCAGTCAAAGTGGCTGTGTTGCTGGAAAAAATAATACTAAGTTAAGCCTCATCCTAAAGGAACGAGGCGAATTTATGCTGTCTCCATCAGCTAATATTGAACTCTTTATTCAGCTGTATTTGGCAAACAAATTCAGGTTCAGTGAGGGAAAAGAGAGAGACTGACTGAATAAACTACCTTTTGTGAGATCAAAGGCATCAGCTTTAGATGTCTGAAATAAAACAAGAATTTTGTTAGAGCTAAATCTGTCTTTGTTTTTCTGAACTGTGTGGAAAAATCAACCTTTAAGTCAGCTGGTAAAAACTGGAAATACATTGTAGGCTCTCATATCAGTCTCTTTTTTTCCAGCAGCAGCACTTCTTTGATGATGAGGACAGAACAGTTCCAAGCACACCAACTCTTGTAGTTCCTCATCGTACAGATGGATTTGCAGAAGCCATTCAGTAAGTAGATGTAAATAAAAAATAAGAAAAAAAGAAAGGCTTTTCTTTTATTCCATTTCTTTCTGGTTTTCAGTGGAATGAAAATACATTTAAATTAAATGAACTTGTGACTGGAGTAACATGCTAGCTTGGTAGGATAGATGACTGCATTTGCAGATAAGTAATTATTGTTTGAATTGTGTGTCATATAACTGATCAGCAAATTAGGAAGTGAATGATCTCCAGTGTATCGTAACTTGGTGATTTAAGAAGAGATAAACAAAAAAAAGTTAATCTCATTTCCTTATTCATTCTTCCTCCCACCCCATTAATATTGCCAATGAAAGTAGGAAAAGTTACCTCCATTTTTGCTTTTGGAATGTTCTGGATATGTCCAGCAATCCACTTAAAACGGTGAGAATTCATAGGATGGATAAGTAAAAAATATTCTCTTCAGGATTGTTCTGCTGATTTTGAGTGCATTCCCAATAATTTGAGAAGCTAATTGCTGTTTATTTAGCAGTAGCTCAGCTGATTTTTGTGGTCAGTATTGGTTCATTTTGTCTCATACATGTTTTGTTTTCTTGGTCAAAGTTCTTCCCCCCTGCCCTGATCTTTGGGGAAGTTGCAGAATTCCTTAAGCCTGTGTTTTGCCAGTTCCCCCCAGGTAGCTGGAGTGCCTCGGTTCAGATTTGGGCCCCCTGAAGATATGCCACAAACCAGCTCCAGTCACTCTGATCTCGGGCAGCTGGCATCACAAGGAGGTAAACCATTTCTGGGCTCTCTTTTCCATGCGTCTTAGAGTGAAAAAGGGATAATTCAGTCCAACAAAGCACAATTCTGCATCAGGAAATTGTTGAAGTGTGGAAAGCTGCAACTCTTAAATAATTGTCAGCAGAGAGAGAATGACAGAAAATGAAAAGGTGTTTTCTTCAAGCTTCTACATTTCTAATTGTGTTAGGATTTTGAAATTAAATGAAATATTGAAGGAATGGTTTTTAACTTCGATTTCACTTTTGGTTGTAGCTTCCCTGTAGTGAAACAAAAGGGAAAAACAGCAAATTCAAAGAAATCTTTGGGCTATTTCCTTACCTGCTAAGAGATGGCCAGGTTGTTGTGTTTGCTGTTGGCCTGAATGTGTCCGTTTCCCCTGCATCCCTGCTGGCATGGAACACAGGCTCTTCTCTGACAAAAGTTCACAGCAAAATAATGGCATAATGCAAGGATCAAAGTTAAAAAGACAAGTAGCAATATTTTCATCCAGGTTTCACCTCCCAATAAGTTATAATCAGCTCTGACAGTAAGTCAAAACAGAATAACAAAAATTACTTTAGTACAAATAGCTGAATTTCATCAAGTGTCCAGAGTGAAGACAGCAGTTGGTCCTTTTTTAGCTGCTGATTTTGATTGTCACTGGAACTTTGTGTTGCAGGTTTAGGGATGTATGAAACCCCACTCTTCCTTGCCCATGAGGAGGAATCAGGGGGTCGTAGTGTCCCCACAACACCATTGCAAGTGGCAGCACCGGGTAAGTGGCAGGAGGTTTGCAGGCTGAAGCAGCGAATAATGAGCTGGGGGTCAGTGCAGTGCTGTTGCTCCCTCTGCAGTGTCCCCAGGCTGCCTTGCTGTGCAGGGTGCTGTGTGGGCAGTGGCACTGAGGGTGTCGGTGTCCCTGCAGTGACGGTGTTCACGGAGAGCGCCTCAGCTGACGCCTCGGAGCACGCGTCCCAGTCCGTGCCCATGGTCACCACCTCCACCGGCAGCCTCTCCACCACCACCGAGCCTGGCACTGGCGACGACGCCGACGAGGTCTTCGCAGAGGCAGAGTCTGAAGGGTAAAGCACCTCTGCTTTGGGTCACTGGCACCTCTGGCGTGTTCATTGTCACCCAGGGGCAGCTCAGACAGCATTTGGTAATGCTGTGAAGGAAGACAGTCTGTGTCTTCATCCAAAACCAAAGTTCTTCTGATTTGCTCCTTGGGATTTAACAAAGCTTATATATAAAAAAAATATGTATATTATAAGAATATAGAGGGCTCTGCAGTAGTCAAATACTGAGGGTAAAGGCAGAGGTTGAAGGATGGGAGTTTGCAGAATGAAGACTAAAGCATTCCTGTGTAATACAGCAAACCACTCCTCATGCAAAGCACACGTAATATAATTAAGTCACCCAGTTAAAACAGTGCATGTACAGAAGATGTAGCATTGGCGGTGGAATAAGCAGTTTTTACTGAATTTTGTAGGCAAGTAATTTTGTCTTCTGCTTTTCAAGTGCAATTTTTTATATTTATAATAATTGCTGTATTTTGTATTATGACACAATACGTTACAGATGTAAAGGGGGATAGTTTATCATTTTATGCTGTATTTTACTTTTGGTTTTCATTGAATCTTTATGTTCCAAGACAGGGTTTTTTTTCCTGAACTTTTTGAAACTGTGTAAATACACTAACATGGTTCTCCTCCCCTTCCTTCCCTTGTAGCATTACTTCAGAAGCAGGTCTAGAAATTGATAGCCAGCAAGAAGAAGAGACTGTTCAAGCATCTGATGAGTCAGATCTTCCTTCAACTAGTCAGGATCCTCCTTCAAGTTCATCTGCAGGTACAGGATAATCATGGAAAACAGTTGTTTCATACCTTTTGCTTAAGTGTAGGAACTTCCTTGTCCAGCATCATGGCTGGCAGGCAGGATACACAAAACAAGAGAAAAGTCTTCGAGTCACAGATTCATGGAATGGTTTGGGTTGGAAGGGACCTTAAAACCCATTCAGTGCCACCCCCTGCCATGGGCAGGGACACCTTCCACTATCCCAGGCTGCTCCAAGCCCCAGTGTCCAGCCTGGCCTTGGACACTTGCAGGGATCCAGGGGCAGCCACAGCTTCTCTGGGCACCCTGTGCCAGGGCCTCACCACCCTCACAGCAAAGAATTCCTATCCAGTATCCCCCATCCATCCCTTCCCTCTGGAAGTGGGATGTCCCTGGCAGTGGGATGTCCCTTCTCCTGTCCCTCCAGGCTCTTGTCCCAAGTGCCTCTCCAGCTCTCCTGGAGCCCCTTTAGGCACTGGAAGGGGCTCTGAGGTCTCCCCGGATTCTCTTAGAGCAAGATCATTCCTGTAACTTCAGTACTTTGGCAAACCATTTTTTTCCTTTGACTGCAGTAACTGGAGTAGGCCAAGAATAACACTTCAAGGAGTGAACATTACTGACACTTTGGTGATTTATCCACTGGTATCTTTGAAGTCAGCTTTAAAAATATTTTTACTCAGTTGTCAAACAACAATAAGGTGATCTCTGTTACGAGTTTACCCCCTTGTATAGATAGCAAAAGAAGTCCCAAACTTACTTGTTTTGAAGCTTTTATTTATATTAGAGGAGAGATCAATGAAACAAGGAGGCACCTTCGTAATTCTAAAGTAAAGAAAGCATAACATGCATATCAAAAGGTGTAAAGATGAAGAGTGAGACTGTGGCAGGCACAGCCACCCTTTCTGCACTGCCTCTCCCCACAGACACGAGCAGCACTCAGCCCAAGTCCCTGCGCCGCGTCCGGCTGCAGCCCCCGACACTGAGGACAGGTGTGCGTGGCCGGCAGTTCAACAGGCAGAGGGGTAAGTGCTCCTGGCTGCTCACAGCCAGGCTGCTGCAAACACCCTCTGGCACTTTCCTCCTGTGGGCACCACCTCTGAAGTGCTGCTTTACAGGCTGGCCTTGCTGGCAGACATGGAGGGATACAGCAGCCCTGCCCTGGGGTTTGGCATGGGAACCTAACAGCTCCAGTGTGGGTTTAGTGTGTTAGGCTGAGCAGGTTTTAGACAGGCAGACTTCCTTCTGCAGTGGCATCTGGCTCTTATCAGCAGAGAGAAAGTAAACGGCATTAGATCTTGCACTTCAAAGTTTTAAAAGGTTTCAAAAATCATGTTAGGACAGAAGTTTAGTAACCTTTGGGTTTAGCCTTAAAGAGCAGTCTCCATTTGGTACATTAAGGGTTCCAGTTACATCAATGTGTACTCATTGAAAAAAAGCTTTATGGAAGTATTACAGGTTTATTAGTGCAATATAGTTAAACCATGACATGAAATTACGCTTTGCAACTTCTGTATTAAAATCCTTAGATGGATTATATTCTGCATTATTTTAGCATTGTAGAGGATTCAACATTAGCTTTGAAATACAGGTTAGCTGGTATTTTAAGGGGGAAAAAATGAGGAGGTGGGTCTAGGATAGATTTTCTTCCACTTGTCACCATTTTTTTTAATAATAAAAATTAGGGACTAATTGATTTCAGGTGTGGTAAGAATCCTCTGCTTGTTAGTTGGGTACCCAGCACATTTTGCATGACACAAGTGACATGTATGTGTGTCACCAGGCTTAGGGGAGAGAGGGGGCCTTAAACTCTATCAGAAAGGAGCCACTCCACTGCCCTGGCAATTCCTTAGGGAAGGATGAAATATCACATGTGCAATGGTTGATTAAAGGGTAAGAAGGGTTTATACTAATGCACTCGTTTTCTTTCCCTCACAGGTGTAACTCATGCCATGGGAGGCAGAGGAGGCCTGAACAGAGGAAACATTAGTTAAGTGAAATGTAAAGTACTTCTAGCTGTGTATACAAAGTGCCAGTTTGCCTGTGGTTGCTTAGTGTAATGAAGCCAGAGCTTGAAGCAGCATTTCATACTTAGAGTTGTGTGCACACATTTCAATGTCTTTTATTAATAAAATTAGAAAAAATGTTGACATTTAATTGGCATCTTTTTTTAAACTCCTCTGTTGTGCATCACTTGCTGGGACAGTTGTACCAGTCTTTGGATACAGTCTTTCCTGTGAGAGCAGTAACAGGTCTTGCTATTCTTTTGCCAATATCCAAACTGTAGTATCGATCTGAAAGGAAGAGAGGTCAGGATTAACTTCCAGAAACTACATTTAGTGCATGGAAAGAATCCAGAAATTCAAGCCTGCATTTTAATGTCATTTAGGCCTGAATAACAGATTTTCCATTCCATGTGCATATATGGAGCTGAGAGGCTCTAATAATAAATTTCTGTCCTCAGCTTTATTTTTCACATGTCCTTGGTTGCATTAAGTTTTATAGTACTGCTAATAATTAAATCTGTCCCAAGAGCAGGGAAGAATATTCTTGTATTGTTAGAGCACAGAAATAGTCTTAAGAATTTGGAAATCAAACAAACTAAATTCACAACAATCCTGCACTCATTACGTGGGAAGTCCATGGTCCCTGAGTGTGAATGGACCTGTGAGGCCGATTCCTCCAAGGTGAGGAATTGGATTTTACTGACAGGGACTTTAATATCCTGTATTTGGGTATGGCTTGTTCTTAGAGCTTTTTTTTCTGAAAAATGGAGAAAATTCTGAGGAATAGTTGTATGGGATCCTGGCTGGGAGAATGAGTCTACCTAATCTGGGATCATAAATGATTTTTTGGTGCTAAGTCACCCTCCTTTTTGAGTTTGGTCAGAAACATAGTTCCATAGAAGCCAGTGAAAAGCTATTGCTGTGTAGTGATCCAAGGACTTCAGTCTATCATTAACATAATTCTTTGTTAAGTGCAAGGTTTGTCACTTTACAAGGCTGAGCTCCCTGGCACTGCATGCCCCAGCTAGCTGCTTTGAACCTTTGAACCTCTGTACTCTATTGCTGCAACTTGTAACTGTAACTTGATTTTTAATAGAAACATCTCTTGATTATGGGCAACATTTTAATTCTCAGAACTTTTTAGTGGTGCTGAAAGTAGTGCCACAAGTGGTAACAGAGCTTCTTCCTTCCCCACATCCCCGTCTTTTGAGATCCATAATGATGTGCTTTAGCTTAACTTACTGTAAGAGAAGGCATAGTAATCATAGCCATCGGGCTTGTTCTGATTGGGCACGGACAGAGTTGAGTGGATAACTTTGGGGAGGCCTCTCCAGTACGTTGTCATATGGACTTCCTTGCGCAGAACTCCTGCAAGCAAAAGGAACCCTCAGTGAGGAGCTGTGGGAGTGTCTGCTGTAGGACTGTGTCACCTACAGCCAGGCACAGCCACTGGATTAAAAACCTTCAAAAGTACTGTATTTAAAAAACCAAACAGAACACTGTGTCAGAACCTACAGGGGTGAAAGCAGCTGTATAGGAGAACCTTAGTGAGCACATTACCAGAGGGGTAGGGGTTGATCCTGACGGTGCGGATCACAGTTGGCATTCGCACGGCACGCTGGAAGCGTCGCCGGATGACAACTCTGGGCACAAAGGCTGGGTATCTGATGGTGATCCGGGCTCTTCTTTGGCACTTCTTGGCTGGTTCTTGTCTGTACACATACTGCTGCATGTTCCCATCTAAAGCACACGTTTGTTTTGTTAGTTTAAAAAAAAAAAAAAATAAATCAACAAACGCACTCAAAAAACACCCAACCACCAGCTTGATCAGGTATGAGAATTTCATCATATTCATACTGCACACAGGAACTCCATATAAATATAAAAAATAACATTTTTATGGTGGCAGTACAGCATTTATGTAAGACAAGGAAATTGCTTTAAAATGGGAAATCAGAAATAGAAAGGGAAATATCCATACCTAGTTATGAACTTGGAAGATTAAAGCCTTCCCTTCTCTAGTTAACTTGAGACTAAACTAGCTTTACCACCAGATAAAACTTATTTCAATGTTTAACCACTACAGTGCTGATTCTCACCCTTACAGACCTGGTTGAAAATGCACTGAAAGACCTCCAAGTATTAATACAAATTTTTTTAAGCTTCAGGTTATATTTGAGCACCTGGAACACTGTCATGGCTTGTGTTTCTGGGATTGAAAGAAATAGGTCTTTTGGGTTAAGAGAAACAGTGTTTTATTCCTGACTAAGGCAATTCAAGCATGTTTTGATAATCCCTGCACTTCAGGAATAGGGGACATACCTCTTTTGATAAAATAAACAGATTCTGGTCTACTGTTGTATCTTGCCACGGGGAGGGTTGCTACTATTCTCCCACTTAGCCCTGCAAATCCAGTTGCAAGAGGTTTGGGATAGCCTTGATCCATAACACCATTAGTGAAGCGCCAGTACAGGGGACCCTGAGGATTTAGAGGAAAAAAAAAAAATGAGCTTTAGAGGAACATAACTAGTTATTGAACTTCAACACAAACATGAAGAATAATCCATAAACACTAGCACTTTGATAGCTACATTGTAAATCTGACTGGAATCACTCCTACATCCATTACAAACAGGATAAAACTGCTGCAGCTTCATAAAATACCTTCTGCAGCCTTTTAACCTTTGAGAAGGGCAAGAGTGTCTTAGAAACTAATTTTTAAGAGTAGTCATGGAACAAAGGGGTTTGCTGTCTAAATCTCAAATTTTCATGGATATAACAAACTGCTTGAATTCCAGGACTGAATGATTTGTTAGGAAATAACTGTGAACCGTCTTTAATGAAGTTTGGGCATTTCATTATCATTTTCTTTCAGGATGGCAGACATACTAGGAACAAGTTCAGGCATTTTTTTTTCCCAATACCCGATCTAAACCTCCCCTGGCACAGTCTGAGGCCGTTCCCTTTCATCCTGTTCCCTGGGAGGAGAGCCCAACCCCCATGGCTGCACTCTCCTGTCAGGCACTTGTGGCGAGTCAGAAGGTCCCCCTGAGCCTCCTTTGCTCCAGGCTGAGCTGCTTTCCCAGCTGCTCATCAGCCTCGCCCACTCCCGCCGGCCTGGCCCGCTCGCACCTTGATGAAGAAGGTTTTCCCATCGCAGTTGCACCGGGAGAAGACAGAGTCGATGGGCGAGGGGATGCCCCAGCCGTCGGTGATCCGGCGGGGGTTGGTGGTCGGCGGCGTCCGGCCGTTCAGCAGCCAGTAATAGTGACCTGCGGGGGACAGGCGTGAGGGCAGCTGGGGACATCGAGGGGACGAGGGGACAGCGCCGTCCTGCCCTGCGGACAGCGAGGGGACAGCCCAATCCTGCCCTGGGGACGCGGCTGAGGCGGCTCGGTGAGGGGGGCCCAGGGCGTGGCTCCGGGCCCCGGAGAGTTTCGTGAGGGCTGCGGGGCACCGGGGCGAGTGAGGGAGGAAAAAGAGGAGGAAGAGCGACGGGGCAGGTGAGGGCGGAGGAGAGAAAGAAGAACGAGAGGAGGGGAGAGCAGGGGCAGGTGAGGGAGGAGGAGAAGGAGGCCGGGTCAGGTGAAGGTGAGGGAGAAGAAGGAGAAGAAGAAGGAGGCCGAGGTGAGGGACTGGGTCAGAGAAAGGAGAAGGAGGAGGAGAAGGCGGGAGGGAGCTGGAGTAGGTGAGGGAGGAGGCCCGGCACTGTGCCGGGGCTGGTGCGGGAGAAGGAGGAGGGCTGGGGCCAGGGCCGGGGCAGGTGGAGGAGGAACAGGAGGAGGAAGAGGGCCATGCCAGATCGGGTGAAGGATGTTCGGAGCAGTCTCACCTCGGAAGACCGCCAGGGTGCCATTGGGCAGGGCCACCATGCCGTCTGCCGGCTTCCCGCTGCACAGGTCCTTCTCGTCGTTCTTGCTGTCTGCAAAACACAGCCAGGTGAGTTTGTTTAATGTTCCACAAGAACGGCGTTAGCTTCTCCCCCTTCCCCCCGCTGGTGGCCAGGGTTTAATCCCTCACCGGGGATGTGTTCTGGGGAAGTTCAGCTCTGGTGCTGTGGCCTCAGCAGTGCCAAGAGACCAGGTGTGGGTGTCTTGCCTTATTGCCTTCTAAGTACCTCGTAATTCATGAAAAAACCTACAAACGCCTTGTATGCTCCATCCCTCGTGGACTTGCTCCATGCTCTAGGATTTTATTGTTTCTTTAAGCTGATTTAGTGGTTTCCCTTTCCTCTCTTTATTTCTTAAAAAAAAAAGCATTTACACTTCCTTTCCATTAAATATATATGCAATTAAATCTCTTTTAGACAGAAATTCAAGTATTTTACATCTAACCACACCAGGTTAGGTACCATGAGGGAGGGTGGATGTGCAGCCTGACTCCCTAGCAACATTTTCATGAGATTTAGAAATTTGTCATCTTTTTCCCTTGATTTTTTGTCTGTTTGCATCTTCAACAGTATTTATAGCAAACAATTTTCAGTAGGACCAATTATTGAAGCCAATTAATTTAGATCATGTGGCAAACTACCTGGAAGATTTAATTAACCCCACAGCTGAGAACTGAAGGTTCCAGTACTCAGGACACCAGCAGCTGTGGTTGTGGCTGCCCACCAGGACAGTGCCATGTTCCCATGAGTTACTGGTGCTTTTGTACCTGCTGGAATGCACTTACCTTGTGTTTCTCCAGGTAACATTGGCAGGTCCCCAACTTGTATTAAAGGCTTGTTTATCTCAGGCTCTTCTTTTGCTGGCAGAGTTTCAGGTTCAGTTGGATGAGGCTCTTCTCTGGCCTCAGTGACCTCCTGGAAATATATTGTTGGCTTGGATGTCCCGTTAGAAACAAGATACATTTCTTCTATCGTGTCCTTTTTATCCCTCGTTGTGGTTTCTTTGGTAACTGTAGTTACCTCTTCTTTGTCAATACCAGGGGCCTTTTCAGTGACATCTTCTATTTCTTTTTCAGTTGTGGTACTTATTTGATGGTGCTCAGTGATGGTTGTTACCTCTTTTTTACCACCTGTTGTCGTCTCCACAACGACACGAGTAGCACCTGGGCTCTCTTCAGCTGATGCTGGCCCAGTCTGCTCAGTTTCTGTAATTGTCTCTTTTTCATTTTCTGTTGAAGCATCACTGGGTTGAGGAGTTGAATCTGCTTTGATGGTTGTTGCCAGCACAGTGGGATTGGGCAAGGTAGCTGTGGCTGCTGTTGTTGCAGTCTTGGTGTCTGCAGAAATTGTTTCAGATTCACCTGTGATGGGGTACTTGGCTGTAGGAGCTGTGTTTGGAATGTCATCCATACCTTTCAAAGAGTCACCTGGTTTAGCTGTTGTCACCATACCTACAGTAACAGTGTCTTTCCCAGTTGCAGCTGTGAAAATGTCTTTTAGCAGAGTAGTTCTGTCTTTCTTGGATGTTGTTTTCTCCTTGTTCTCCGTTGTGGTATCTGAAAGCATCGTGTCTGCTCCAGGTGTGGGGGAGTCCATTCCACCTGTTGTGGCTGCAGCATTGCTTGGAGCAGCCGTGACTTTACCAGCAGTGGTGTCAGCCTCAGGGGCTGCAGGGGTGGTTGCAGAGTCTGCATCCTCTGATTCAGGAGTGGTGGGAGAGTCTGCCTTGGTTGTAGGCTCTTCTGGGGTTGTGTCTTCTGGCTTTGGGGTTGTTGGCTCCTCTGGGGTTGTCTCTTTTGGATTGGGGGGGGTGGGAGAGTCTGCCAAGGCCATCTGCTCCTCCGCGGTTGTCTCCTCTGGTTTCAGGGTCGTTGGTTCTTCTGGGTTTGTCTCGTCTGGTTTGGGGGTTGTTGGCTTCTCTGGGGTTGTCTCTTCAGGTGTTGGAGTTGTTGGTTCTTCAGGAGTTGTCTCTTCAGGTTTGGGAGTTGTTGGCTCCTCTGGGGTTGTCTCTTCAGGTTTGGGAGTTGTCGGCTCCTCTGGGGTTGTCTCTTCAGGTTTGGAAGTTGTCGGCTCCTCTGGGGTTGTCTCTTCAGGTGTGGGGGTTGTCGGTTCTTCTGGGGTTGTCTCTTCAGGTTTGGGGGTTGTCGGTTCTTCTGGGGTTGTCTCTTCAGGTTTGGGGGTTGTTGGCTTCCCTGGGGTTGTCTCTTCAGGTGTGGGTGTTGTTGGCTCCCCTGGGGTTGTCTCTTCAGGCTTTGGAGTTGTCAGTTCTTCAGCGGTTGTCTCTTCAGGCTTGGGAGTTGTTGGCTCCTCTGGGGTTGTCTCTTCAGGCTTTGGTGTTGCTGGTTCTTCTGGGGTTGTCTCTTCAGGTTTTGGGGTGGTTGGCTCCTCTGGAGTTGTCTCTTCAGGCTTTGGTGTTGCTGGTTCTTCAGGGGTTGTCTCTTCAGGCTTGGGAGTTGTTGGTTCTTCTGGGGTTGTCTCCTCAGGTGTGGGAGTTGTTGGCTCCTCTGGGGATGTCTCTTCTGGTTTTGGGGTTGTCGGTTCTTCTGGGGTTGTCCCTTCAGGTGTGGGAGTTGTCGGTTCTTCAGGGGTTGTCTCTTCAGGTGTGGGAGTTGTTGGTTCTTCTGGGGTTGTCTCTTCAGGTTTGGGGGTCGTTGGCTCCCCTGGGGTTGTCTCATCAGGTGTGGGAGTCATTGGTTCTTCAGGGGCTGTCTCTTCAGGTGTGGGAGTCGTTGGTTCTTCAGGGGTTGTCTCTTCAGGCTTGGGAGTTGTTGGTTCTTCTGGGGTTGTCTCTTCAGGCTTGGGAGTTGTTGGTTCTTCTGGGGTTGTCTCCTCAGGTGTGGGTGTTGTCGGCTCCTCGGGGATTGTCTCCTCAGGTGTGGGTGTTGTTGGTTCTTCTGGGGTTGTCTCTTCTGGTTTTGGAGTTGTTGCTTCTTCTGGGGATGTCTGTTCAGGTTTGGGGGTTGTTGGCTCCCCTGGGGTTGTCTCATCAGGTGTGGGAGTCATTGGCTCCTCTGGGGTTGTCTCTTCAGGTTTGGGTGTTGTTGGTTCCTCTGGGGTTGTCTCTTCAGGTGTGGGAGTTGTTGGCTCCTCTGGGGTTGTCTCTTCAGGTGTGGGAGTCGTCAGTTCTTCTGGGGTTGTCTCTTCAGGCTTGGGAGTCGTTGGTTCTTCTGGGGTTGTCTCTTCAGGTGTGGGAGTCGTTGGTTCTTCAGGGGTTGTCTCTTCAGGTGTGGGAGTCGTTGGCTCCTCTGGGGTTGTCTCTTCAGTTGTGGGAGTCCTTGGCTCCTCTGGGGTTGTCTCTTCTGGTTTTGGGGTTGTCGGTTCTTCTGGCGTTGTCTCCTGTGGTGTGGGTGTTGTCAGTTCTTCAGGGGTTGTCTCTTCAGGTTTGGGAGTTGTTGGTTCTTCAGGGGTTGTCTCTTCAGGTGTGGGTGTTGTCGGTTCTTCGGGGGTTGTCTCTTCTGGTTTTGGAGTTGTTGGTTCTTCGGGGGTTGTCTCTTCTGGTTTTGGAGTTGTTGGTTCTTCGGGGGTTGTCTCTTCAGGTGTGGGGGTTGTTGGCTCCCCTGGGGTTGTCTCTTCAGGTGTGGGAGTTGTTGGCTCCTCTGGGGTTGTCTCCTCAGTTGTGGGTGTCGTCGGTTCTTGTGGGGTTGTGTCCTCTGGTTTGGGGGTTGTTGGTTCTTGTGGGGTTGTGTCCTCTGGTTTGGGGGTCGTTGATTCTTCTGGGGTTGTCTCTTCAGGTGTGGGAGTCGTTGGTTCTTCTGGTGTTGTCTCTTCAGGTGTGGGTGTCGTTGGTTCTTCTGGGGTTGTCTCTTCAGGCTTGGGAGTTGTTGGCTCCTCTGGGGTTGTCTCTTCAGGTGTGGGAGTCGTTGGTTCTTCTGGGGTTGTCTCTTCAGGCTTGGGAGTTGTTGGCTCCTCTGGGGTTGTCTCTTCAGGCTTGGGAGTTGTTGGCTCCTCTGGGGTTGTCTCTTCAGGTGTGGGAGTCGTTGGTTCTTCAGGGGTTGTCTCTTCAGGTGTGGGGGTTGTCGGTTCTTCTGGGGTTGTCTCCTCTGGTTTCGGGGTTGTTGGTTCTTCTGGGGTTGTGTCTTCTGGTTTGGGGGTTGTTGGTTCTGGGGTTGTCTCTTCAGGTGTGGGTGTTGTCGGTTCTTCTGGGGTTGTGTCCTCTGGTTTGGGGGTTGTTGGTTCTTCTGGGGTTGTCTCTTCAGGCTTGGGAGTTGTTGGCTCCTCTGGGGTTGTCTCTTCAGGTGTGGGAGTTGTTGGCTCCTCTGGGGTTGTCTCTTCAGGTGTGGGAGTCATTGGTTCTTCAGGGGTTGTCTCTTCAGGTGTGGGAGTTGTTGGTTCTTCAGGGGTTGTCTCTTCAGGTGTGGGAGTTGTTGGTTCTTCTGGGGTTGTCTCTTCAGGTGTGGGAGTCGTTGGTTCTTCAGGGGTTGTCTCTTCAGGTGTGGGAGTCGTTGGTTCTTCAGGGGTTGTCTCTTCAGGTGTGGGAGTCGTTGGTTCTTCAGGGGTTGTCTCTTCAGGTGTGGGAGTCGTTGGTTCTTCTGGGGTTGTCTCTTCAGGCTGTGGGAGTTGTCGGCTCCTCTGGGGTTGTCTCCTCTGGTTTCGGGGTTGTTGGTTCTTCTGGGGTTGTGTCTTCTGGTTTGGGGGTTGTTGGTTCTGGGGTTGTCTCTTCAGGTTTGGGTGTTGTCGGTTCTTCTGGGGTTGTGTCCTCTGGTTTGGGGGTCGTTGGTTCTTCAGGGGTTGTCTCTTCAGGTGTGGGAGTTGTTGGTTCTTCAGGGGTTGTCTCTTCAGGTGTG